>MU226939.1:290801-340978 GCA_018584345.1 Thuja plicata
CTTATGTAATTTTATCAAATATAAACTGCTCGGTAAGATATACTGTTTATCTTTTTCTAGCCTTTACCGAGTAGTAGTAATTAAACTTAGTGTTTACCGACCAATCCTATTTTAGTAATGTGTAAAGAAAAACATCAAAGAAATGAACCATATACACATTTTACACATGGATTTTTAACATGGAAACGATGTTAAGGGAAAAACCACTTGGGACCGGTAACCCAAAATTTTTTACTCTTCTGAAGTGAGCTCGATGAAGAGCCAACCTTGTTAAAGGTTACAAACACACTATTAAGTGTGACCTTGTTAGAGGATTCAAAACTAACAGTTTGTCTTTTGACCTAGCATTCACTATGTTGTCAAAAAGAAAACCTTTTGATACTCTTGAGTATCTCAATACATTAAGGATGGTTAAATCCCACTCGGTTAAGAGATTTTTTGAATCAATGGTTAAACTAAAACAGTAAATGATCTGTTCAATAATACAACTTTAACTTGCGGATTTTTAGATCTATTGTTAGTCCATAATACCTCTTTGATCAATGTTCTCTTCAATTCCTTTTCTCCCCTTCTTTCTTCTTTCTTCTTTGTGAATTCTCTTGCTTCTGTTTCTCGGTGTCTACAGAATTTCTTTGGCTCCATTCTTCATCCTGTATGATCATATCTACATGAAGACTTCTATCTTCATTAGAATTATATTCAGAATTCCTCTCTTCATAATGAATTACTTGTCTCTTTATATAGACATGATTTAGCCACTCAATCTCCTTGTGTTTTTTGTTCTTGACGTAGATTACTTCTTGATCCACAAATCCCGCCATGCATTGCTTTAATCTTTAAAGCTTTGATTTAGTTTTATTCCATAGATTTCTCCTTGACAACTGTGAATAAAACTAGCTTTAAATATTCTTCTTATCCTTAGTTCTACTGGTCGATGAAAATAAAGAAATCAATCAATTAACTCTAAATATAGCTCTGCCAGCTAAGTAGTTTTGTCATTTTCTAACTCCAATTGATTACGGGCATCAACTCCTATTTTCTCGGTAACACTTATTCGCATACTACTGATCTTGGGTAACACTGTTCTCGTGTACCACTGTGTCCCTCGGGTAACACTGTCCATGGGGAAACACTGTGAACTGATCGAGGTTCAGTGTTCTCGGGTAACCCTATCACTCGATGTATACCTTTACCGATGACAAAAACTTTGTCTCTTTAGATATTCAAGTGTTGTGACAATATGTGTAAGAGTAATCATAACATATTAAGTTGAAATCAATGACAATATAATACATTAACTAATTTAATGTCTTGCATTTACTTTCTGCATCTCGGTGATCATCAACTTATCATCTTCAAACATTCAATCAGTTATAGTTCATCAAACTCATCTTTCTTGGGCACTCACAATTGTTTGAAGCGGAGAGGAAGCAATCAGAGGAATAGTAAGGATGATGGAAAAAAGTAAGGCTCGATCCACCCCCACAACAAAAATATTAAATAATAATTGTACATTGATAATAAAATTAAAATAAAAGTAGCAGGCTTGTTGAAACTTGTCTCACCTACACTCTTGCTAGTAACAACTTCCAAGTTATTGTCGACACATCAATGATTTTTGTGACATTACTTTGCAGCTGACATGATGCAATTAGTGCTTGTAAAACTGATGGATGGAATAATACTCATGAAACATGGTTCAATGAGTTTGACTCAAAAAACTATGCATTGAATCCTAAATTTTATATATAATGCATGAAATAACAACTACTAGCAGGAGTAAAAACTACCTCCATTTTTAAGTAAATCATGAATGCAATCTATAATGCATGAAAGTATAGTAAAAACTATAACATGAAGACTGCATGTATATATGTTGCTGAGAAAGAAAGTAGGTGTTTGAGAAATCAACAAAAATTGTACAAGATGGAGTAGTGAATTGATCATGTTGGTGATTTAGGAAGAGAGAAGCAATGAGTGATCAGATATGGAGATCATGAATGTTCAAGAATATGAAGTCGTGGCCAAGGAAAATTTACCCAAGATTATTTATGATTATTATGAATCTGGTGCTGAAGATGCCTTAGAATTTTTATAATGATCAGAGTTCCACAGATTGTGGAGATGCAAATTTGTAAATTGAACATGGAATGTAACTTTGGTGTCTTTGCAGAATCAAGCGTACAGATTTCAGGGTTGATAATGACATATTTCTAAGACTTTTCATGTGGATTTTGCATATCCATGACATATATTTTGGCTGGGTAATGTACTGAATTATATCTAAACATAACTAAGGGAATGGATGCCAGAATGAATATAGAATTGTAGATGAGAATTTCAAAGTAGAATTTATGATATTATAATGGTATGTACGAGTAGATGGGTGACATAATGTTCTTAGATTTAATATTGGACCTACTAATGAATATGAATATCAAACTTGATTTTAATGAGGGGGATTTCTTATTGTTGGGTAAATTCTTGGAATAATATATTATCAATATGATGCTTGAGACTACTTACTGAAACAAAAGTCAGACCTTTAATATACAACATATATATGTGAAGAGGTAATTTGTAATAATGCTCAAGGTGGTACAAATAGAATGTAAATTAATTTGACACACTAAACCAAATAAATAGAACACATGTGAAATGATTGCCCCAGTAAATATGGAGAAAGAAAGAGAAGAAGTTTGGAACAAATAAAAATAAAGCTATAAAATTGATAAGGCAAGGAACTAATACTGAAAATGATAAATGAAAAGAAAACAAAGATACAGATGAAGAATCAAGCCCATAAGAGGGAGACTGTGATTACTTCTAGCCAAATTAGTTGGGAAAATATTTGAAATAAAGAGGAATAACAAGAATTAAATCGACTAAAAAGGGACCAAAATTGGAAAAATAGCCTTCTCATCACCAAACATCTTAACAAAAAAAAAATCAAACATTTTTATAAATTTAAAACACAGCTTCATAGTTATTGTTAAGAATTTTCTATGTTAGTATATAGAGGTCATCACAACACACATATATATATGATGAAATTTTTGCATGCTTACCTAATCTATTAGGTTATTCTATGATGTGGATACATTTAAGGTTTTATCTATCATTAAAATTTCATCTGTCTTCAAAAAATTCCAATGCATAGTAATCTAAAATGAAGATATTCTTTGAGAACAACTTCTTTGAACATGGTACTTACTAATGTGATGCTAGAAGTCAACCCTTCAAGGAGAGAATTGAAACATTTAGAGGCTAATGGGTTTGTTCTCTAATAGCTTCACATATGCTAATGTGTATATTATAAAGGGCTTCTTAGCAAGTAGCGAAAGGGTCACACCCAAGGTTAAGGTAAACGACCTCACTATTTTAAATTTGCACAATTACAAAAAAACTAGGGGAAGGCTCTTTTATTTGCCACCAACTATTGGATAGAGATCTACCCATACACTAAGTAACAAAAAGACAGGCCCTTACAAATTACAATTATTGATAAAATATTGCTTGTTACAAACTTTTAAAATATCTCATTTGCAAGCTCTTGGTGGTAAGAAGGATGGGAAAAGCCTAAATATTCAAAATAATCATACAAGCATTTGTATGAGATTGGTCCCTATAATTATTACACCATGAAATATGGAGGGTTCTTCTTGTTTACAACAAAGGATAAGATTTTTGATTTCAAGAAGCAAGCTATTGAGGTTGTAGATGCAACAAACGCATGGGAGATTGGATTGAATGACATAAATGTAGATGATGTCAAGCATAAGGGAAAAGAGGAATAACCAACATCTAGTAGCAAAGAAGCTATGAGTGAAACCTTCTAGGCCAAGAAAAGATCCATAGTCAAGTGTAAGGACTGGATACTCTCCCCAATTTTTTACTAGAACAAGGAAGAGGAAATTGTAAAATCTTGTAATTTGTAAATTGCTTAGATATGCAATTTATGATAATGATTTTCAGAGACAATCATCACAGATCCAATATTATTATCAGGTAGCTATTGTATACACCTAATGCTGCAATTTTTTAATTTATTTTCATCCAAATCTAATAGATAATGTTTTAGAAACATTTGATACATTTTGTAGCTTACTTTTGAATAACATTTGTGAGTTGTAATATCCCCAATTGGGGATATTGTATATTTGTAAATATTTAACTCCGTGGGAGACCAATCACTAAATCTTGATTCTGATCAGATCTATTGCAACAGGTAATATACCTAACAAAATATGTAGAAATGAATAAAAATTATTGCAAAAGAACAATCAACGTGGAAAATCACAGTAACTGATTACTCCTCTTATTACAATGATAAGTACATTTATAGTCAATTAATTTACTAGGATTTCAGGAACAATAGCAACAATACTATTATCAAGGAATATGATGAATCTAAAAGCAATGGGGCTACAAGAACCACCTCAATATTAAAAACCCTAGGTGATAAGAGAGATGCCTTAGCCTTAGACAAGTAGTCTCTATAAGAGCTTCCCAAACAACAAATCAATGAAGCTTAATTACAATCCCAATGTGGAATCGCTCATGACTGGTTCAGGGGGTTCCCGTCCTCTAATCTCTAGTTATATACAAATAGGGTGTCCAATTTATTTGAATAAAATTAATGGATAAACAAGCATACCAATCTTAATCCCAGGCTTAGGTTAAATAGGTGAATTTCAAATTCTTTCATTTCCCTCCAAAATAAATCCACACACAATTTTTTTTGCTGAACTTTAAAATTATAAACTTTATCACATAACACTCATGTCTCCTAACTTGGGTTCTCACATCACAAATAATATAGAGTCACTTCCCTATTCTATTTCCCTAAACCCTACAAAATGTGTTTTCCCATCATCATATAATTTTTTTGAAAATGGGAAATTACATAAGTTGGATCCAAGCATGCAAACTAAGGTTTGAGGCATGTTTTGATGGTTGTATGATTGTAAAAGGAAACTTGTTAATAACCTTAGTAGGTGTTAGGCCATGCCATATAGCAATTTTCCATGGTAAGATACCAAATAGCCATTTGCTAGTTAGATAACAATATTTCACATAATTGAAGAACAAAATTGTGGTGAAGTGTCAAGCATGCTTTTTGGTTGTAGATTGTAGAAAGCTACTTATTTTTAAACTTACTTTATTCTAGGCCATGTATAGTAGTTAGTCATGATGGTGAAATACTAGCATTTCATATAAGTCTCAACAAATTTTGGAGCTAGGTTGTGAGTGAATCTTGGTTTTAGTAGTTTACAGTGGCAAGGCTAAAGTTTGTAACCATGTTATTATTCAAAGTGACACAAGGATGATGCTAAAGGTTCAAAATTTGTAATGTTAGGTAAGAATGAAATAATGGAAACCACTTTAATTTAGACCACATAAAAAAATTTGCCGATATTTACAGAACTTATTGTGCAACTTGAAGGTGAATTTGGTTTGAACAATAGTTACCAAAATAAATAAAAAACTTGTGATTTACTAATGCTCAGCCTTTGTGCCAAATTTTCATTTTCTAGGGCTTGACAAGGTGTGACTATTTTGGAAGCAATTATTTTTTCTCATTTCTGCCCCAATGTTTCTGGTTTTTACCCTAATCCAATTCTTTCCCAAATATGAAAAAAAATCTTTTGGTTTCCTGATTTAATCATGACAAATTTTTGCTACTGTGATTTTAACCACAATGACATGATTATGCAAAGGAAATGTTACAATTGTAGATAATTGCTAGTATTATCATTCAAACTATCCATAATATGTACACCAAATTAGAGAAATTTCTAAGGAATTAGGTAAGAAAATGATCTCAACATTTTCTAGCAGAAAACTATAGAATTACCTATACATTGAGGACAAGTTGGTAAAAATAAGGGCATGAGAAACAGATTAACAACATTCTTGATGATACACTATTTCCTTAATAAAAATTGAAGCACGCTTGATAATTTTTATGTCAACAGAGCCATATGAAGATAGATGCGCATAAAGTGTTTCAACTCTTTGACAGGTTCAAATTATATTTCTTACAAATTGTACATAGTGGATGTAGAGGATTCAGTAAATAAAGTTTCAAGTTTGGAAATTTATCAAAACCATGCATGTTCATCCAAAGGTTAGATCTCCAATGAAAAAATACTAAAGCTAAGAAGAACAACTAAGAAAAAAACCTTCTTTTACAAATATTAATAAAAAAAACATATTTGCAAGATAACTCCATTAGTATGAAAGAAATAAATTAGGATTGGAACAACTACAGAATGAAATTGAAGTAGACCAAGCAATTGGAATTGGACACAATAACTTCAAATTATATTTGGTCACACCATTGACTATGATTCTCTGCACAAATATCTCAAATCAATGATTCTATGCAAACTATGAATGTAAGTTACAATTCCATCCTTACCAAGAACTATCCCCAACTTCAACACCTACCCATGTATTTTAGATGGTGCTGCATCATGCGCCTCTGGGAAAAATGACATCATTGTTGTGCCTGGTAGACCAACCACTGTTGACTGTGTCTCTGTTCGGTCATCAACTCGTAAGATAGGATCCAATGCTGCAATGGGTGCCATCAATGAAAGCTGAGAAAATGATAGTTGATGTCAATGCAATGAAAGAACAACAGATGAAGTAGCTTCTTGTCTAAGAATTTATTACATCTACTTCAGGAATGAGATATATAGAATCATGTAAAATTAGAAACGAGAAAAGAAACAATTTTCATAGATCAAACAAGACTGCATAACTTTTCTTTTCTTCAAATTCATGAAAGCTATAGCCTCCTTCTTAACACTCATGGGTGAACAAAGATAACTAATGCAAAAAAAGTGATGGCACAAATTTAGGAAAATTTCTACTACATAAATTATGGTTTAGGATTTTCTTGTGACTAGAATTTCAATGTTTCAATACCCTTTAGATAATAATACAAATTGCAACCCCTCCCAAGCCCTATGTATTGAATATAAGACATAATAAACCCTTGATACCTAAGCACGTGAAACACATAACCTCAAATACTTTTGAGAGATAATGTGAAATTTAGACACAATTATAGCTACAGAATAAATGACATTACCTTGACAGACATATAAAAGCAATGCTGATAGGTTTTAAAGTTCAGTACATTCCAAACTATGATTCTCCAACAATGTAGGGCATAATAATAACAATCAAATGGCAATTGTGTGATCAGTAAAGAAGGATACAAAAAAAATAGTAAGTGAAATAAGACAAAAACATGAAGAAAACTATAATTCAATCAAATCTTTCTATTTTATTCAAAAGAAAACATACCTACAAGAAAAAGATACTCAAACAACAAGGAAGCTTTTCAAATCTGAGAAATTATGTCACAATTTCAAAGAGGTTGTTGTCTATAAATAGTAATAACCCACATTGGTAGAAAAAGGAAACCATGGTTTGGAAAGAATACTTATAGAAGAGAAACCTTTCAGTGGTACACATCGGCAAGGAAATTGTTTGCTTACTTAAGGGACAAAAACAATGAAAGAATCTACAAAATACATACATTGCAACCAACTATACAACTCAATACCATGGAATATTGCGTGATCAAGTCTAAGAATTGAATAAATCAAGTAAATTTTAATACATTTCCTCCTTTGGGATTAGTATATATCTCACTTTTACTAATATTTAAACTTAAAGGTACCTACATCAAGAGGAAAACTAAAGTTTGAGTCAATAAATTGATGATTTAAATTAAACTTTCTCTGATTTTTCCAGAATACAGTCACTATCTTCACATTTCATGCCATATAAATGCATTTGATTTGAATTATTATTGGTTGAAGATGTTAGGGAAATTAATTATCTTTCTTTGTGTGGTGGAATCAATTCATTTGGTGTTTTATAGAAGGAGTAATATGCATTTTAGTAAAAACAGTCAAAACCCTCTTCTAGGTTAATATGAGAGAGGAAAAATGCTTTTTCTTGTATGTTCCACATTGAATAAGGACTCTTCATATGGGGGGATTTTAGAGGACATTGTGTAGAAGGCCCCTAGTTGTTTACATAGGAGCATGCATTGAAGACATATGTCATGGAGACATAAGAGTGACTGGACTGTCACATAGAGAAGAGAAGGGTGACTGTCTCATTCAGAAAGTTGGAGGCTTTGTCCATACCTTAAGGAGTCCTGGACCATGGAGGATTAAGGGAGTGAAGATATGAATGTATAAAAAAAGGAGGAGACTTGGAGGAGGCAGAGAATCTCATTTCAAGAGTGTTGGGATTCTAGAGCTAGTACAGTGGATTTTTGAGCTTGACACAAGATTTTTTATTTTTTCACATAATGTAGATTTTATAAGATGTTTTACAACAATAAATACAAATTGTTTATTTTATCAAAATACCATAAATACATTATTGATCTTTAAAATAAAACAAAAAATCATGCACAAAATACATTCTATGACATTTAATAAAATGATGAAAAAATAATTGTAATACATCTCACATTTGAATCCCAATTCCATGCTTACATGTCAAACAACTTATTGACTACCAATTTGAGATAATATTTTATGTATTTGGATATTTCTTATGATAACCTTCATTTTTTGTTCTTTGGTCTTGTTCATTTCCTTAAGCATGTATTCTTTATTCTCCCTACCTGATGTCTATGTTTTACTTCCTTATGGTGGTGATGCAGGAGCATCAAGGATGCATTAAGCCACCATGAAAAATTATGGTCAAATCATGTAATAAGGCCAATGTAAGGCCAATCTAATTTTTTTAAGGTTAAATATGTCTATTAAGATCATTTGAAGCAAAATTTTAAGGCTATGAAAGCCATTGAACTCATAATGGCATTAAGGCCTCGAGTTGGTCAAACAAGGTCAAAGGTTATAAAATTCCTCAATAAGGGTAGAAATGATGTAAAATGAGTCTAAATATCATATTTTACATGTCTAAGAGGCCTTAGAAAATGTTTGGGGTCATTTCATCCATAAATGTAAAAATTGCAAAAAGTTGACCAAAGTTGCTTGACAAGTTTTTGCAACTTTGCACAAAAGAAAGTTCAAGATAAGATGGTGCTCCTTTAAAACATCCTCCCTTTCTCATGAAAATTTTAGATGATCTCACCATCCTAGGACTATCTTGTGGTATCTTATAGAGTTAATGAAGCATCACATAACTGATCTAGGTTCGTAAAATACTAGATATAGGCTACTAATATTGAATTATAGATAATGACAATCATTGAAAATGCAAACAGATGTCATGAATGAGTAGAAAAACCATAATGCAAGATTATTAAAGTTGTAGAATATAGTGTATAAATACTTAAAACATTCAATATTATATGAATTGTGTTTGTTATGTTAAATATGCGGAAAAGAAAAATGAGGCATAATAACTCACCACATCTACAATATTGCTAATGCACTCTCCTTTAGCTGTCACATCTCCAATGTTTCCTCCTCGAGTAAAATCATTGTATATTTGAGAGAGGGTTGATATGGAAGCTAGAACAATGATATTTTGCAATACCTTACTTATTTACAAGCTGATCCAAATGTCAAGATGATAACTCCAAATTTGATTTAAGATATTCAAAGTTTCAAATTACAAACATACCTTACCCACGTTAGAAGCACATGTGAATGAAAAAAAGAGGAGTTACTACTATAGCCAACTCCATTGCAGCACCAAATTCCATTAAGAGGTCACTGGTAAAGAAAAGTTGTAATAAAGCATGTAATGCTTAATATGCATTCTATACAATGATCAAGCATATAGTCAAGTTCTTGTCACAAGTATCATGTATGAAAAAATTATTTCAAAGAAAAAGGAATCTAAAGTAATTTATATTTGAGGGATGATCAAACATTTAATAACAGCTTCACAATAGCTACTTCATATCTGAATCAAATTTTTTATCCTGACGTGCAAAGAGTGTCTTTCCAATCCTTCCCACCCCATCTTGTACAAACACGTGTCTCTTTACTAACAAAATTGAAAATCTTGTTACACCAAACTAACCTCAATTGACCAGTGCTTGCTATAGATACAACATATCCAAAACTGATCAAAACCTCCCTTCTTATTTGAAATTTCATCAAAAATATCCAACATGAAACTCAATAGTTAAAAATGCATTGCATCCATAAATAATGGCAGCTAAGAGTGATAAATATATCTAAATTGAGAATTATAATGCAATGCATCCACAATTAAGGGGGAAATAGAAAGAAGCAATAATTATATGTGTCAGTACTTTTCTTTCTAAATATTTCCCAATGTTAATTTTAGAACTACTAACATCCAGTCTAGCAAGCTCCCAGTACTAATTCAAATTTTTTTACTATTCAAGCTTTCTTTCTTTAAACAAGGGATAAAGAGTGTATTAAAATTTTCATTCAAGTCTAATAATTAAAGAGTCGGACAATATTATTTGAGGAAACCTAAGTAGAGAAATCATTATAGGACTGACAAACATATCGCTGAATTTAAGAGGTAAGGAGACTATGATTCCCTACATTCTAAAGAGCAACCCAGATAATATAATACATAATAACTCCCCAATATGAGATCTTTAAGACACACTAGGATTTTTAGGATGTCATCATGTAATAGAGATGAAGTTATTTTATTTCTACTGTTAATTGGAGATATGGTACAAAATAACCGACAACAACCCTAGTCAAGTTTGGGAAAGTTCTTTGGGTCGAGGGTGAGGGTGTGAGTTTGGGAGAACAAAGTTCAATAAAATGAAAATTAGAAATGTCAAAACTCTATCATTTTTTTTAATCATAAGTTCATTACATGTTTCCATGGATTGATCTTACCCTACAAGTTAATGGGATTAAAAGTATAATGGATTAGGTTCATTTGGAATAATGTTAGAAGTCCTCTTGTGATCAATGGTAAAAGATTGTTCAAATTATTTTTAATGTTGTTTTAAAACCCTCCTTTGTAAGGCTTTGGTGATTGATTACTTCAATACTTCTATTTTTACCGATGGAAAATTATTAAACTTTGGATTCCTTTAGTAATTTGAATGCTCTTGTAGATGTAGTTGGTTTCAAAATTATTAATTGTGTCCAGTGAGAGAATTATTAATGGATGTAATGGATGATAAAGTCTATGGATAGGGTCTATAAGGATGTTAGGGTGTCTTGTTAATGAGAGAAAAATGACACAAGGCTTGGGGGGAATAGTTTAGATGACGGTCCCAAGTGTGGAGTCACAAGTTGCAGGGTCACTGTCCTTTAGGACAGTACATTGGAAATTGTTTTGAAGACCAAGGAGGGTCAAGGGGTATAGTCTCTTTAACATAGGAGTAAGAATTCTCATAGGTGCTTGGATGTAGGGGAATACAAAGAGTGATTGAAATTATCAATTGAATATTCTAGTGGGGTTATGTATGTGGACATTCATAGGAAAGTGGAATAGTGTTGAATCATGAAAGTTCAGTGAGGATGCATTACATTTGGTTGTGGATCTAGGTGAGTGGATCTAATCAGAGACCTTGAATGAATAATAAGGAAGAGAATGTGGAGAGTGGATGTAAGTTGGATAGGGAAGGTTGAAGAGCCTAGAATCCATTAGATTGGGCAGGTGGATTTGGGTAAAGAATTAAGGGCTAGTATGCCTTGAAGAGAAGATTGATCTCATAATGTGTGCGATAGTGGATTACCAAGTGGTGAGAAGGCAGATTTGTGGTATGATTGTGAATGAAGGACACAGTTCAATGCAAATAGAGCTTGTTCAAAAGTATGTTATGTGGGGTTACCTTAAGTCAGACCTTTCTATAAATCCTTGAGTTGAGTCTAATTCCTTAAGAGGGTTCTAACATTTTGTGAATTCCTTGGGTTGAGTTAGGTTCCTTAGAGGATTATAGGAGGGCTCTGCATCAGATCAGTCATGGGGTGGATTTTATTTAGGGTGTGGAGCATAATGAACTAGTTGTGGCTTGACCATTAATAGGTCTTGAGAGTGGGTGGGTCCATGTGAGTGATCCTAAGCTGGAGGACTAAAGAGTGTCTTGGAAGGGTCAACTGAACCAATGCAAGAAGTGAGATTTAAAATTTAGAGTATTACCAATGTTTGACCTAGGTGTTTGAGGACCAGTCTTTGTACTCTTAGCAAGCTTTGATTGGCTATATCGTCTGTCGCCTGTCCCTCAAACAAGTTTGAGATTCTCTTTATTTTGAGAATAGTTTAATATTAGCTACTTAATAGAGCCAACCAAATGAAGTTGGAAGCTCATTTCCTCCCCTCTAACATAACTCTAAATTCCCTGTTAACATCTAACATTAATTAATTATTTCATCCATTAATAAAATATAACATTCATTCATTCATATATTAATAAAATATAACATTCATTCATCCATTAATAAAATATAACATTCATCCATTAATAAAATATAACATTCATTCATCCATTAATAAAATATAACATTCAGTCATTATCAAATAAGGTAGATTACATTCATTTTTTAAAATTTTTTTTTGGAGAAAAGACTAAGTGGAACATCAAATTTTTCATCCCTGCCTCCCTCTTCTGCTACTGATCTCAGTGTATGCCTCATCCTATACTCACAAGAGGAATTTGATGCGAAGGGGGGGTCCTCTGCAATAACAAAGATATGGGTTAAATTCAAAACATTTTATTATTACTGTTACAAGTATTTCATATATTAAAAGAACATAACATGGATTT
The DNA here is from genome assembly GCA_018584345.1 of Thuja plicata. Taxonomy (NCBI): domain Eukaryota; kingdom Viridiplantae; phylum Streptophyta; class Pinopsida; order Cupressales; family Cupressaceae; genus Thuja; species Thuja plicata. The sequence continues at coordinate 303,523 of MU226939.1, forward strand.
TATTTATATGATGGGACAACATCATCTACCATATCATGTTGTCTAGCCTCAACCTCAACAGGGTGAACACCCTCTAAATCCTCTGGAGTTGAAATACAAAGTTTAATTACATTAATCAATACACCAATTTCAATTAAATTTGTTTACAGGAATAACAGTGGTCCTCTTTGTTAGAATTCAAAGAATTCATAAGCCAAGATCATCTACATGCAAAATAACCTGTTACAAAAGCAAAGCTTGGAGACAAAAATGTTCTGAAAGAAAAAATATTCATTCAAAGAGGGACTACAAAATACAAAGATATCAAACCTTATGAAGGTGATCAAACCCCTAAAAGGGGAAAAATCTAGGTTGCATAATAATAATTAATAAAAGAGTTAATTATTATATGCCTAAAGTTTAGCTTAATTGAAATAGAGTTAATAAGTGACTTAATAATTAAATCAAGATGATTTAATTAATAAGTGGAATCAATTTATTACTCTTACACCCCCCTTAAGATACAATTAGGGAGAAGCTAAAAACCTAGAAACAATTACTGAAAGAAGCAAATGGGTCCCAGCAACAAGGCCTGATCAGGTACCCAAGTACAAAAAAATCTCTATAAAGAGGAGAAAAGGAGAAAATCCAGTGGGAAAAACCCCTCTCCAAAAAGAGATGAAGCCTAGTGAAGGATTGAAGAAGCCTCCAAACTAGAGAATGTCCCATAAAATAGGAACAGAGAAAGAACATGTAGAATACCTTTGAAGCATGAAGCTGCAAACACTGTCAAAAAATAACTGTTGGAGCCTCCACTGTAATAGAACATGATCAGGTAGAGAATACTGTAAACAAAGCCTAGAGAGATGATCAATCAAACCAAGGAAGAATTAGAAGCAATAGGAGATACCCCCATAATCCTGAGTAGGGAGAGGTATGACAGGTACACTAAAGTAGACTGCCAAGAAACATTGCACGATGAAGAATGTACAACACATATAAAGGATGGTGCCATGGAAGGAACACTCATTTGACACACATAATGAGGCTAATGTCATGGAAGGAACACTCACTTGACAAAGGTAGATGGAAAACAAGGAAAACATCAAACCCCCCCATGGCACTTTATAATATAGTGTGAGTACAATCAAGCAAAAAATGTACAGGATCCCAAACATGCATTAGACATGACACTTTATCTCAGTGCGCTTGCAAGAAATTCTATAGGAAAGATGTATACAATATTCAGAAAAGGAAACGATCCCAAGACCTGAAATATCCAAGATATCCACCAGAATGTCATAAAGAAAAAAAATGAATAACAGATACATGGATCAAATTCTAGGTGGGAAACCCATAGAAAAAGAAAGGAGAATAAAAAAGCTTTCCGACAGCATACGAAAGTCAAAAAATGGAGTCTGAATGAGCAAGATATAGTGACTAGAGTGCAAAATGGAACCCTAAATTTTACAAAAAAAAAACATGAAATATGGAAAAATAAAATAACTAAACTAGAAAAATCAGATCAGTCTCTGAACCAGCTTTCCGTCAATATCTCGTTTGGCGAAAAACACCTCCGTTTGCTCAAGATATGAGAAAAACACCACAAGGTGCTCATTATGAAAAAAAGGCAAGTTGTATGACGGGTTGGTGGCCATCAAATTTAACCCAGATCTAAGACCTACGACTGCTGACATCAGTGACACAAAAACTGAGGCAACATGAAAACCGAGGAAGATTTTTTCCCTAGTTTTTTTTAACATGCAAAATTTGGAAAAAACCATTTTCTCTCTCCTCCATGCAACATCGAGAACAAATTTCAAGGCAGTGTCAAAATCTAGGCAACATGGAAATCAAGGCAACATCAAAACTGAGGTGGATTTTTGCCTCGTAAAATGTACCAAGGGTTGTGCATGTAAAATTGGGCCCAAATTTTAAATTTGTCCAAATAGGATGTGGATTATATGAAAATGGGGGTTTCGGGGCATTCCAGACGCAACCCAGATGTTAGTTTTTGCCCAAAGTGCTCCAAAAAAAAATCCTCCCAAAATCCACTAAAATCTGAGAGAAAAAACTTGAAACCCTCAGAGCTCCAAAAACTTCAAAAACTCAAGAACGGGTAGTAGTAGCAAGGATCTGATACCATGTTAGAATTCAAAGTATTCATAATCCAAGATCATCTGCATGCAAAATAACCTGTTACAAAATCAAATCTTGGAGACAAAAAAGTTCTGAAAGACAAAATATTTATTTAGAGAGGGAATACACAATACAAAGAGATCAAACCTTATGAAGGTGATTGAAACCCTAAAAGAGAAACCCTAAAGGGGAAAAATCTAGGTTGCATAATAATAATTAATAAAAGAATTAATTATTATATGCCTAAAGTTTAGCTTAAGTGAAATAGAAATAATAAGTGACTTAATAATTAAATCAATATGATTTAATTAATAAGTGGAATCACTTTATTATTCTTACACTCTTTACCTAATGGAGGCACATCATGTTCCTAATGTTGTGTACCCATATCATGCTCCACTTGGTCACCACAGTCTACATGCTCTAAAATATAAACAAAAAAGGTTACAAAAATTTCAATTTAAGATGTTTAATTGTATCAATAATTACATAACAAAATGGAATAGCAAATGAATACCTTCACCACTCGGATGCACAACAAGACCTTCATCATGTGCAGGTTTTGTTCCAAGATTAGCAGGCTGCATTGCAATGTCATGCATATTGTTATCATTGCTTGCTTATTTAAAACAAAAAATATTCATTTTATGTTGGAAATTAACATCAAATTAATAGATTATTGCTCAAGTATTCAATTTGAAATCATTTTGATTTGGCCTATTTACATGTGTGACTGATGCACTAGAATCTCATGTGTGGCTACTCAACTCTCGTAGGCGTTCAACCATGGCTACATAGCCATGCTATAAGGAAATCCTTTTGTCATCTTTCGTGGGTGCCACATTGAATTCAGAGCCATGCATTTTTTCTTAATATCATGAATTTTGCTTGTATTGTTAGATTAAACAAAATTGTTTGCAATTTATAAATATTTCAATTTGATATTTGATTTATTGTTACTTACAAGTCATGGAGAAAGTTCCATATAACCACCAAAGCCAAATTTGTGTTGGTCATGTTTTTCTAGTCTTTCCTTAGTTGTCTTTGATGTGTCCACTAGTCTATGAAAAGTTTGAAATATCTTAGATTATATAAATATAAAGATCAATAAGTAGTACATAATTACATTCTTAATAGTATCACATGTCTTCTTCTAGCATTTGGTGGTGTTTTTCCTTTTTTTATATCAATTTTCTCCTTTGCATCCAAAATGAGGTCCTTCCATTCTAACTCTGGAATCATGAGGAGACACTCATACTTTCGGTTACTCTTTAAATGTGTTCTATACTGGTCCCTCGGATACTTGAGATATTGGCTAGATTTCTCAAGGACCTTTTATTTTTCAAAAACTTTATCTCCAAAGAGCTCAACCAAATGCTCTATGAGCTCATCTTTTAGCTTTTTTTCTTGGTCATTCCACCTTTTGAGCAAAATAAAACTTGTTAGATTCTGAAATGAACTGAAGCTACGTTTAATGTGCTTCAAGAAATGGATGAAAGGAAAACTATTCTAGCAATGATATGAAAGAAAAATTGTCAAATAGGGTTAGTTCACATATGATGTCCCACCTTTCACATATGGTGGGCCCAAATATTCACAATGTAAGCTCATTCATATTTTTATAAAAAAAACATTGTTTCCTGTAAACAAATCATGGAATCATTAGTCCAAAAGCGAGTGATAAATAAGTAAATACAATCAGACTATATATAATAATAATTTTAAAGTACCTGGAACCTTCTATATTTTTAAAGGAAGCATTTCTTCCTCACTGAAGACCAAAGTGACCTTCAACGATCCTGTACTAGTAACCGGGAAGAACCAAGAAATGACGGTATGTTTTCATCAGTAGTAGGATCCTGATGAGATGCATCTCCTATTATAGAAAATCAATCCACTATGAAATGCCCCCAAGAAAGAACACTTGAAGAGAAATAAACACATAAAAAAAGAGAGAAGAAGAGGGATCTGCCAACTCTGGCCTGTGCAGGAGTGGATGTCTGCATGCTATGTGTTGACAAAATTGCAGTCAACAATACATAAGGGTTTGGCCTTGAAGGAGGAAGCATTTGCAGTAGAGTATCCACAGGATCTGAAGAATAATACATTCAATATACAAAACATTAAAGATTTTCCAAAAATGAGTGGTGAATACAAAAACTTTACTTTAGAATGTTTTTGCTAATGCTAACCCAAATGTTTTTTTTCCAAGAGCTTGATTGTTTTAAACACATTAATAATTGCATACATTTCTAAAATGGTAAAAAAACACATTAATAATTGTATCCTTTCCCACTAAAAGTATTTTTCCTGAACTACCCATAATGCCCTGATCAAGTTCAGGCGTAGGTTGATGAGGACGCAAATAATTCTGTAATAACAACACGTACATATTTTAGTTCATGACATATAAGATTATAAAATATAAATCATTATTGAAATTTTTTTATAATTGAAGATTTCATTGATGCTTACTTGTAAGTTTCCAACTATCCCCATCAAATAATTTGCTCTCGCTTCTATCTTAGGACTTTGAGGCATTATAAATGCGAGAGAAAGAAATTCTTTATTAACTCTTCTAAGGGCCTTTTCTATCACCTTGGCAAGATTTGGGTATGTTGCGGTCTCCTCCTACAATAATACTATCTAGTCCACCTCTGTACATGTATCCTGAGGTATCGCAAGTGCTTTACCCTTTCTTCGAATATCCCTTTGTGACAAGAATATTATTAACATTATCAAAATTAGTGCAAAACCCTCAAGAAAACAACATCATAATATAACATTTTGTCTCTATCTAATTTTTACAATTACAATGAGTTTTACCTACGCGAAAGAAGGGCTGGAATTTGCATCCCTACCCGTACTATGTGATGGATCGCTGCCTCCTGTGAGAAATATTAAATATAAAAACGTTAGCAAAATGAAACCAATAGAGTTATCAAAAAAACTTAATAATAAAATGATATATTGGGCTCTTTAATTGGAGACTGGTTTAAATGGTATATAGTACTCACTACCCCCATGATAGTAACTTTGTTTGTATCTATGCGGTTCAAATTGTAATCTATTAGCAGCCCTTCCTCCGCACTTATTTTTTTTATTGTACATACAAATACACAATTTTCCTCGTGTGCCTCGAGTATGCAATTGGGTCGCTTACTAGTTGACGCAGGTCACGTAATATTTATGAAACCTGCAATATTCCCTTTTTCTTTTGGCCTTCCATCAATGTACATAGAAAATCTTTTACTTTGATCATTTCTTTACGTTATACATAATGTGGTGACAATACATACCTACGCATACTTTTTGCATATTGAACAATCTGCATCCAATTTTGTAATTGTAACAAGGTCTGACATACTCCATAAGCTCAGCAACTTTTTTGTAATTGACCTTTATGCCATCCATGGAAGATAGGCCCAAACCATGTAATGAAGATGGTGTTATGCGATATATCATCTCATTAACAAAAAAGTTAGTGTTTATTGGAGGCAGTTCCTTGGGTACCCATTATTTCTTTAGATGTGTGTACATCAAAGGCACCTCGATGTCACCTTCGGTCTCATCATCATAAGAACATGACCGTCCCTGAGAAAGGAAGAATTCCATGAATTTATTGAATTTTCTTCAAATCTTTTGAGCTCTGATTGATCTCCCTATTTTAGACCTACTAGAAGAGACACTTTCATCTTCTATTCTCGCATTTCCCTCACTCGAGGAAGACACATATGAAAAATACCTATTTGGTGGTACCTGCAGTCCATCAAATGAGAGATATAGTTGGTCATGAGTGAAATTAAAATTTACATCTTTAGTTGTCAACTTGACAACGTTTACATCTTTTTTGTAATCATCCAATTGTGAGGACAGTCTGTTTAGACTATTACAGTCGGTTTCTTAGGGAGTTTGAAAGTAGTTTGAAGTGGTTGGTCAATGTTTGGATCTTAAAGATACCTCTTTTCATTGTAAACAAAGGGAAGATAACATGGGTTTAGTCGAGGAGGTAGGAAGATCTAAGTTTGGAATCAATAAAATGATGTTTAAACTGCATTTTCTCTAATTTTTCCATAAAATAGTTACTGTATATGCATTTATTTCCATTTGAATGTGTTTTTCTTGAAAGCTTGGTGTTTGGAGATGTTAAAGAAATGAGTTAACTTTCTTTGATCCTTAGAATCATTTAATTTGGTTTAGGGTAGAAGACATTGTACATTGTTGGGGGATGAGAGAGGACATATTGTACAAAACCCCTTGTTGGTTATAGAGGAGAAAGTATTGATAGCATATTCTATGAAGCCATGAAAGTGATTGGACTGTCATAGGAAAGAGAGGGCTGACTATGGGTCATGGGTGGGATCTTTTTAATGAAGGATTAAGGGTTCTTATTTTTGCTTGGGTGTAGGGGGAATCCAAGGGGTGAGTGTTAGTCTAAATCAAGAGTCTAAAGTGGATTATGTGTAAGGACAGTCATAAGGAAGTGAAAGAGGATTTAAAGTTTAGTGATGATGGATTACACTTAGGGTATGGAGTCTAGAGGGATTCCAAGAAAGGTGCATTGACCTTTGATAGATCTAAGTAGTGAGTTAAATTGGGAGAGTATGTGGGGAGAATATGCAAGGAAGGATAGGACAATTTGAAGACCCTATAAGCCATTATATTTGGTAGTTGGAGTTTGGTGAAGAAACAAGGGCTAGTATGCCTTGAAGGGGAGTTGATTTCATGATGTGTTGGTTGGTGTGTTATGAAGTTGTAAGAGATTAGAGTTGGGTCATGATTGGGATTGAAGGATAGTGATCAATGTGAGAGAGCTTGTTCAAAGGTATGTTATCTTGGGTTAACCAAAGTCATACCCTTCTATAAAGCCTTGAGTTGAGTCTAATTCCTTGAGAGGGTTCCAATCTTTGTTGAATCCCTTGGTTTGAGTTAGGTTCCTTAAAGGAATTTAGGAGGGATTTTCTTCAATAAAGAAAGAAAATAATATATTGTTTCTATAGGGTTTATTGACTTATACTTGTTGATCCATGAGACTATGCACGATCCCCGTCAATTAGGTTCAAGTTCTTGCATATGTGATTCATTTATCATATGTTAGCTAAAAATTACATAATAGACAACATAAATAGTATGCAGTCATCATAATCATTGTATATTATTTCATTCTTTATCTTTACTTTATTTATATCATAGAAGATCCTCAATAATAGGGTTGACTCTGTAGTTAATTACTTGTTTCCACCAAGGGTGACAGAATCACACAACATTTATACATGGAATCATCACCAACAATTGAGCATCATAAGCATTAAATTTGTAATTTGATAAACAATAAATAAATTAAATCATTTGATAATTTTAAATCTTTTCAACACAAAAAATCTTGTTCCTTTAGGTGATAAGCATTCTATGGCTATTTTCAACACAAAATTTAACACTGATTCAATATTTCATTCAATTAAGGATTTCCATGTCAATATTTCATTCAATTAAGGATTTCATTTAATGACATATTAAATTAAGGATATCGCATACCTCATACATTTCATTCATGTCATTGATCTTCTTCTTCATCGAAGTCATCATCATGACGATCATCATCATCATCATCATCATCATCATCATCATCATCATCATCATCATCATCATAATCACCACAAACAACATCATCATTTAGGTCTTCTTCTTCGTGAACATTTCTGTCATGAACATCATCGACTAACTGTCAATCATGATCATCATCTACATAATCTTCTACTTCTTTGGAATCTTCTTCTTCGGTCACATTACACTTTACCATGATTCCTCTTGGATCATGTCTAATAGGAAATGACCAACCCGATTTATTTAGAACCTCTAAGTAAAATACCTGCTCACATTGGCTTGGAAGAACATAAGACTCATCTCCAACTGGCTAAAAGTACCTTGTATTAACCATTGTAAATACATTATCATGTTCAATAACAATTCTATTAGGACCATTTTGATTCAGTCATAGCCTGTACCATTTGACGACGAATAGAATTAACTTGAAGGAATTGAAGTCACACTCAAGTATATCATCCAAAAATCCATAGTATCAATTTTGAGAGTCTTGAGGATGTATGTCATTTATAGATGAAATATTAGTCACCTCAAAGACTATAGTTATCCCAGAATCACAAGTTTTCTTCGTGTCATCCAAATTTTTGATGTGAAATTTATAACCATTGTAGCACATAGCTTTGTGGTGTTTGACCTGCAATATGTCAAACATGTAAAAATTATTGCATCGCGAGTTGATAAACATATGGCTGATTAATAAATTTTTACGTACCTCTGTATTTATTAAACCATTTGCTAAAACAATTTCCATTGGCGTAACATTGGAATATCCATTACGATGAGCTTCTTTAACCAATGAAGCCACACCTTCTCATGTTAATGAATGACAAGAATGTTGACATCATTTAATCTATACCATCATCCAATCAAATATTGTTTGCAATATACAAATGTAGCGCATCCCACTCTCGACCAACTGTACAACAAATAAATAGACTTACAACCGACTCATATTGAAGATTAAGAATTAATTAACTACAATACAATAAAATATTATAATTACTTCTCACTTTCCTCAATCTACCTTTCCCCATCAAGTACTCTCCTACAAAATTTTTAATGGGGTTGGGATCCTAAATGCGATCTACATGGATCTTTGCTACAAACTTAGGAAGATATTCAATAATGTACATCATAGTCTGGTATACCATTGTATCATCTTAAAATGGACACACTCCATGTTGAGACCTTTTATCCCTCCCTAGTAAGTTGTTTTAGTCATGATTTAGACACTTTCATGCTTTCATGGAGTTTCATGTGCTTATGTGCCTGTTCTACCCCTCTTTTCTGCCTTTTCTCTCTATTTATGAGACTTGGGCACATTTCCTGAGGTCCTGACCCTTGGGGTCAAGGTCAAAATTGACCCTAACCTAGGTCAGGGTTGACCTTAACCTTGACTTAGGTTAGGGTTGACCTAGACCTTGACCCCAGGGTCCAGGGTCCTTGGGGTTGGGTCCCAGTTTTGGGGGTTCGTCAAAATTTCATATTTTCCCTCTTCGGGGCCACTATTTATTGAGTTAAGTGTTGAATTATCAAATTAATATTTGAGGTGGACCTTTCTCGAGATCTATGTAGGATTCCTAATTTATTATTTGAGATTATCCTTTCTTGAGTTTTGTGCCTAATGCTCAAATTAACTTTGGGGTTGGCCTTACCTCAAATTTTGTGACAAGGCTCTTAAATAATTATTTTTATTTCTACCTTAAGGGTGGACCCCTTCTAAATTTTTTTGTCAAGACCTTAATTTGATATCTTATCCATGTGCACCTCTCCATATTTTTGTCCCATGGTCCCTTAATTGTGACTAGACCTTAATTTAATTTCCTCTCCATGTGCACCTCTCTAGAGTTTTGTGCCATAGACCCTTAATTATTGGTTTCTATTTTGGCCATTTCTAGAGTTTAGTGTCATAGTTGGAATTAATTTTTCCTCTATGTCAGCCTCTCTAGGAGTTTGTTCCCAAGATCACTATAAAAGAAGGGCTTTCCCCTCTCATTTTTCATCTCTGGACAATCCATTATTATCTACAAGTTATCAAGCAATCTCAAGATCTCTCAAGCATTCAAGGCTTCTACATTCTTCATCTTGCATTTTCAATTCAAGTACATGAGAACATTTACTTCCATGGAGCCATGAATTGGCATGGTATATCAACTTCATACTCTTCTACAAGGTTCAAAAAACTTCAAGCATCCATACTTGTGGATCCAAGTATTCAAATCCTCCACAAGGGTTTCAACTTAAGCAAGGTGAATTTTTTTATTTACATTGTGAATTATTGCAATTTAAATTCAATTATAAGGTTAATTCCAAAACTGGGGTTTGACCAAGGAAACCCCTCCCCCCAACAAACAAAACCATTTTTCTTGCAGGTATAGGTCAGGAATAATGAATTAAAGATCAGAATCGGATACCCTTTTCAGAAAAATTTTAGGATCCGCAAACAAAATTTACGTCAGAGCAGTGTAGGTCAAGGTTGACATAAAGGGGTCAAGGTCAACCTGTAAGTTTCAGATATCTACATTCGCTATTTCAGGAGTTGCAGAGCAAATTTGGATACCTTTTTAGGAAAACCTTCAGGATCCACAAATAGAATTTCCATCGGAGCAGTGTAGGTCAAGGTCGACATAAAGGGGTCAAGGTCGACCTACATCTAGGTCAAGGTCAACATGGCACAAAAAAGAAAAATATTTCTAGGTTTTTTAGATCTCACAGTTTTGGTCCAGGATTGCGGAAATCAATAGTTTCTGAGACCGTTTGACAAGGTTTTCTGCGGATTATTTTTTGGAGGTAGGTAATTTTTATTTCTTCATTTCAATATTAGTCTTCTAGATTTACTTTTCAAATATTCTCAATTTCTATTTCCTAAACCCTCTCTTTGTAGAGGTGAGGGAGAAGTTAACCCAAGCCATTTATCTCCTTTGTATAGATCACGAATTGACACTTACCTTTGTGTTAATCGGGTCTCATTGGAGGATAAATCTTGGTATTCTTCCTCTCCTTTGTATAGAGTGTGGATCCATTTTCACCCTATACAACCATATATCCCTCAAGCATAGAACCCTTAGGATGTGCTCTTTGTCAAACCAAAGCCTTCAAAAATTTCAAGTGCCTCTCAACCATCCACATTAACCTAGTATGTAGAGGTCCACACAATTCAATCTCATCAACTTAGTGTATGAGGTAGTGTTCTTGTGCATTGAAAAAAGTTGAAGGTAGACGCTTTTGCATTTCACACATTAGATGAGGAATTTTTCTCTTCCAATATTTTATATCTTCTTTATGGATTTCTTTAGATGAAAACCACCTACAAGAGATTCAAGACGCAATAATATATAAATGAGACTTTACAAAATAATATACAATAAATTACATAACAAGTAAAACATATCCCAAATATAATATCTATACAGAAAATCAAACAAATATCACTACTTACCTCATGTATTTTCCAAGATCATATATAACTTGCTTGACACTATTGCCGAAGTGGTATGGGAGAGATAGAGGTAGAACACACTGCAACAATTATAAAATGATATTTTCATTATTTTCTAACATAATACAATGAAAAGTACATGCAGAATACAAATATATAGTAAATATGCAAGAACATGAATTACCTTAATGAAGGTATTTCAATCATGCATTTTCGTCCCTGGCTTGGATTTACTTTTCTTTGATATGAGATTGTTTATGTTTGCAGCAAATCCTGTGGGAAGTTGAATTTTTCGTATGACTTATTTTATAGCAGTGCTTTGCTGCTTTGATAATAACCAAGGAAGGGCACTTATATCAATATGGTCTACACTACTATTTGATCAAATAACATCTTTCATTGCATGATTGGAATCCTAAATGTCGGTACAAATTTTGTCATTTTTTTCTTTGTCACGCCTTCCATCCAATATTTTCCATAATGTCTCTGTTATATTCTTTCCAATATGCATAGCATCAAACAAATGCACAATTTGTAGCTGCTTGTAGTAGGAAAACCTACTAAATTGTCTAGGATAACTTTTTAGTCCCTTTGGAAGGTGGTAAGTAATGCCTTGACGACCTTCATGATCATCAATTACATCATCAGTAAACAAAACATAATATCAAAATATAAATTACAAACATAAACCATTAGATGGAATGACATGACCTCCATGATTTATTCTATTATATTCCAACTTCCATAGGTGAGGTGTCATTCTTCATGGCTTTGATGTAGTCTCTTCTTTCCCATTGAAAAAATATTCTTCAGTAATTTTATATTTATGATTTCTGTGGAGGAAGTGCCTATACTCATCGAACACCTGCTTTCGTAAAATTTTTGAATGACCAGATTTATTCTTTGGGCCACAAAAAAGACATGCAAATTTTTCCTTTTTTTGAAGACCTACAAGATCATGTATAATTGGATTATATATGTTAATTTGATACTTATAATTATGATGCGCAATTTGAACACTATAACATACCACAAAAATGTGTTAGCCCTAGGGCATCATGTATTGTCTATACAAGCATTGCATGTAATTGAAATTGTCTTTGTCCTATTGATCTAGATATGTCATACACAGTCACACCATTCCATAACTCCACCAACTCGTCAATAAGAGGCTCAATATATACATTCATATCTTTAACTTGGTACTTATCTAGTTGAATAAACAAAAATATTACATAATTATTATGACCATTTTACAATGATATTATAATTTAATGTATATGACTTAAATGAAAAAATACCTGGAAAAGCCATTGCCAACATTATGTTCTCCCTCTTTATTGACATCCATGGAGGAATATTATTGTCGATAATAAAAACAAGCCACACCGAGTAAACAGATCTCAGCTCTCCAAATGGATTGACACAATCCGCTACCAATGAAAGCCTTGAGATTACTAGGTTCTTCTTTAAAGTGTGGCCACTTTTCCTCTATGTCCTTAAATGAAGAACCATCCGTAGATATTCACATAATGTCTTCTTGACTTCTATTACATGCATGGTAATCCATAAACTATGCCAAGCTAGTGCACCTGAATAATCATTACAGACGTGGGATAATGGGAATATAACGAAGAACCTTGTGAGACACATTTTTGTTTTTTGATATGTTCGATATCTACTAATATGATATTCAGGGTATTTTGTTGCAAATTCATATTGTTTACAATATATAATATGATCATTAGGACATGCATCTATTGATTGATACTCCATTCCAATATCTTTCATTATGGTAGATAATTCTCAGTATGAGCTAGGTAGAATGTTTGCTGGTGGTAACAAAAACTCACCTATCAATCTACAAAAAATAATATAATTTGTTAATATAAAGAATATTGCTGGTACATGATTCACCCTTTATTAACTATAATGAAATTACAACTAAAATAGATGAAAAATATGACATATATGACATACCCTAACATACGTGAGATTGTTATGTTGGATAAACCATTCATAACCTTCAAGTTCACCAACAACAATACATCAAAGAGAAGAGTTGTTTGGGAGCCTTCGTAAAGGGGCTCGTATGCCTTCTCAAGTAGAGGTATATCATGAAAAACATCAAGGTCATCTTGATCATCATGATCAGCTACGCCAGTAACATCATCTTCAATTATGTTTTCTGGCACATGATTAGTTGCACCAATACCATCATCTTCAATTGTGTTTTCTAAAGCATGATCATCTTCCTCCATGGGATCATTATCTTCAGCTTCCATATTCACACCTCCATGTTCCTCCACTTGGAAATACACATTCTGTGGGTTGTCATGGTCCATAGCATGTTCCCAAGGGAGGTCGACCTATATGAAAATGATGAGCATAAATAAACCATGATCATGATCTCATCATCATGTGATTTCTTATGTATATAAATCGTTAAAATAATATAATGAACAAATTACCAATCGACAATAATCATTCCCCCTTTCAATGTGACCATGTTGCCTACAATGTTTCTCAGTTGTTCTAACTATAAGTCTTCGTGTCTTTAAGCCCTTACAATTTTTGCAGGGACAATAAAATTTTCCATCACCTTTTCTTTTGAAGTTAGACCACAATCTAGCAAGTGTCTCCTTATTTTGTTCTTTGTTGATATTATCTAATAGGTCTTTCTTCATAGGCAAAAAAAATAGGCTATCCATCATCATGCAACCAACAAGCAACCAAACATTACAACAATATATATGTATGGTAATTAAACTTAATGAGAAGTCCTCTCATCTTTCATCTATATTGTCCCTCCACATTTCGTAGTCAAGCATTTTTGAAGGATAAAGATCATAATGACCGTTAAAATGAATTTAGAATAACTGAGAGGGGAGGGGTCAATCAGTTATCCTTAGGTCTAGATGTACCAAATAAAAACTTTCTGTATTTCAGATCTACTCGGCAGTAGTAGCATAAGTCAACAACTTTAATCATGGAGTTTTCTGTCTATTGAAATTAGCTTGTAGAAACATAACAGTAAAACAAATCATAAGCATTCATACAAGTTGACATAAGTATTTAAGGTGGAAACCCAATATGGGAAAAACCACCAGTAACATGCTACTAAGTTTTCACTCTTCTGAAGTGAGCTCTGTAAGGAGCCAACCCTGTTAAAGGTTACAATAACACACTGTTAGGTGTGACCTGGTTAAAGGATTTAATCACCCTGTCAAGAATGGCCTTGTTAGAGGACTTAGAACATTCCACATGAATGTCACCTTGTTAGAGGATTTATACAAATGACTATTAGGTCAACCTTGTTAAAGGATTTTAACTAATACAATGGTTAGAAAGTAATTAGCAATTGTGATCTAATACATACAACTTACTTTGCAAATTCAGATCCAATTACAACTTTGATATTAACTTATTGGATAGCCTACATTGTCATTTCAATCTTCTGATCTGCTTGGAAATCTGTCAAGCAATCACACATGCAACTCTCTGCTTCTGTATTCAGCCTTCTCTACTAGATCATGCCAAACAGTAAATCAACTATGCAATCCTCTTGCATACACACATGTACTTCACATACAATAGCACACTTTAGCATCACATCATGAATAACCCCTTGAGGTTATCATATACCTCTCTATCTAGGTCAGATAAATATTTTGCCGCTTAAAAAAGATCGTAGATCTTAGGTTAGATCAGATCCAACGGATCATTCCATCATTGCATTACATTTACTTCTCCAAAGTAGCCTCTAATTAAATCTTGAAACCATGCATTAATTACGGTTACCCATTCATTAAATGACGTGGATCAATCTTTAATTAACATTACATATCCCAATAAAATTAACTAAGTCGACCAGAGATCTCAAATCTCATCATTAATCCAATTACTGTAAGTCGGCCAACATCACTGTTTTCACTCGGCGATTTCACGGGTGCTCGGAATTGAACAACTTTGCTCGTCACGAACAACTTTTCTTGGCACAAGCAACTTTGCTCGGCACAAGCCAAACTTTGCTCGACACAAAACAGCCAGAAAAACTGTCTTTGAAAGATAAACAACTAATTACTTTGCCAGAGTGCCAACTGATCAAGTACCTTTTTATTTGCCTTAACTCAACCATTCACTTGGTCTTCTTGTTAAATCTTCTTCATCAACAATAGATATGGTGCTCAAATAGATAACAATAGTCTCACTACTTAAGGTTTTACATCAATGACAAAATAATAATTGCTTGCATTGTCACTTTCCAACAAATGACATCATGCCTCAAATCAATAAATAATTATCACCAATAGTTGGCACTAATTTTGCACAGTACATTAGATGAAGATGTAAGAGCTTCTAGTTTGTACTGTGTATGCTTTTAATTCTCACCAAGTTAAATCCATAAAAAGGTTTCCCAAATTTCAATAGCTACAAGTTAACCTATTTTCTGCTATATATCACAACTTAACATTCAGATATTCTCACACTTCTTTCATTTCCATCAATGAACAATAATGATATAATCAATCTTTTGCCAACTATAATGATACTAAACAAGATTAACCTCAACAGAGATCTCATAGAGAAATCAAAGGATTTTTTTTGTCACAATTAGCTAAAATAGTTATAACTAGCCCATCAACAGATAACTATCTAATATTGGTATGAATTCCTATGAAGGTAATGATTCAATAGCTTTTATGCAGTCAAAATGTAAGTACATGATACTACTACTAGTGCATAGAATAGTAATCGTAGATATACTACTCTTAAGGACATGTATTTGGCTTCACATGCTTCCTAACTGGATCAATTTTAAATAGAGGGAAAAAAAATTGTTCTTTTCAGGTTGAAATGAAAACAAATTACTCTAAATATAGCTTTCTTTTAACCAAAAATTTAAACCTAATAGGATCCAAAAACTAGCAGACATTACCATTTTTTAATTAGTACATTTGATAAGTAGGAGGAAGTTTTGCAATGTGCCAAGTCATGATGTTAATATTAGGATTTGATTGTGTAGTTTTTGGGTCAAACTTATCAACCTATATTTAGTGAGTAGTGGTTCCCACAAACAAACATTTCTCATGAGAACAAATGGGTCACTTAGTAGTCATTAGATCTAGGTGATGCTAACAAGGGTGAATCATCAAGACTTCTTGAGAGGTCACTCATCTCACTAATAATTTGAATCAAGCACACAACTATTGTGTTTCCCCCAAGTTTAAAGCCCATTAAGCTTGCTACTCCATTTGGAAATTTTTTAGTAAGTGTTATACCTTATGAACCATTCATTGTAGAGCCCCTTCAACTCATCAATTGATAAGGATGCATTTTCACAATGTGTCAAGTTATGATATTAATATTAGGAATCAACTACTTAGTATTTTAGTCAAACTAATTAACCTATAATTTATGATTAGTGGCTCACACAAATTCATCTCTCATAAAAAATAAATGGTCCACTTAGTACTCATTGAATCTAAGTCCAAAATAATTTAATACACTACTTAACTCACAGTAAATACAGTAATCCAGTAATGAATCCAGAGACAACACAAAAATAGGACAAAATTTAAAACATAACTGATTCTGAAAGACAAAATCTATTCGTCTTCCATTTATTCCAGATAAAAGTCACATTTATTATGACATCACATTTATACAATAATTTTGCTCTGCGGGTAATGAATATGAAATCAGAAATATGAGAATCTTTTCCAACAAAATACACATCCAAGTTCCATCACCTGATAAAATCAGCATTAAAATTATAGTTTTAAAGTCAAGGTCACATCCTTAATCCATGATTATATTCTAATTTTAATATCTGTGGCAAATCATATTCTAATTCTAATATTCATGACATATTATGTTACCATTCATCGTCGAATACAAGTATATAAAACAATTGTCATCCCAATTCAGGTCATAAGCTCCTTACCAAGTTTCAGATGGACAACCTGAAAAAACAAACAATTTTTGGTAATTATATTATCAATAGTCAATAATACCCAATAATTCTAATCAAGCAAAATATAAAACGTGTAAGTGCCCTACCCCAATTGCAAGGAAGTGTCTGAAACTTTATTGCTTTGAATAATGCTTGTTTTTTTTTTGTCTCATGGGAGTATTAGAATTATGTATACTTTCAGATGACTGAGGATGATCATGAGTTTTTGTAGGCTCAATCAACAAGAATTTCACTGCAGTATCGTTCTCTGAATTGGATCGTTGTTTCAATTGTTCAACCTGCAGACTGGCCTTTTGTTTTAATCAATCAATCAAAAGAAAAATAGAACATATGAAATACAAATGCCAATTCGAGAAAACATAGCTACCTTCAGGTGAAGTCTAGTATTTATCTCCTCAATTTGGTTTCCCTTCTTACAATACAATTGAGCCAAGGAAAATTTCAATTTATCTATTAATACGACAATGGTTCGAGCTAAAAAATGCTTCTTTGAAAGTCCATAGTTAAGTTTCATGCTTATATCCTATAGGTCCAATATATCTTGTTTATATTAATGGATTTTTTGAATATTTTAAATACAATTTACAAATGTATAAAGCTGTATTAAAATTAATTGAAATTACTATATTAAATGATCTTTACTATTTTATCAAAAAGAATAAGGGCTATATATTAATGAGATTCATAACTTGAGAGAAAATTAAAATATTTTGACAAAGTAAACTTGAGGAAGGACCCATACCCATTACAATAGAAACAACCATCAAGTCAAGTAGAGAGAGTCCCACCAGAAATGAGACTAAAAGAGCTACAAAGTGAAAGAAAAGGGTTTGACCAAAGAAAATAACTACTAGGTAGCAAAGGTCCTGACCCTTAATTTGACAATTCATATCATAACATGAATTGGGGCTAAGATAGGCTCTCTAAAGACCCCAAAAACCTTTACCATAAGAAAAAAATGGACTGTAACCAAGAAAAACCAAGAGACAACTAGGTACAACCTCATAAAGGGGTAGACAAAGACAATCAAGCACATAAAAAATAAGAAGAAGATACTTCCAAATGGAAACAAAACATCTTGTTGGGAGCCAAATAGATCAACATATATGTAATCATAATTATGAGCCAAAATAGCCCTCATACAAAGGCCAATGGAAAAAAATCCTACCAATAACTTCCATCCAACAACAAGATAAAACCACAACAAAATCCATACGAGAAGAATCCACCTCAATATTGCTAGCATGAGTAATAACTAGGATTAGGGTAGTGAAATCCCCATCACAATAACACCACAAACTCATAGGAAAATCAAGAAAGATGGCCTCAAACATATTATCCTTGGTAGAAAGGGCCCTTTCATATAGGTTGACACCAGTAGATGGCACTAACAACTTTCTTCTTAAACACCATCAACAATGAAGGTACACCTGTAAGGAAAAGATCTAGCAAAAGGGAAGAAAGTGGAAGGAGCCAACAAAAAAACTACCAACATTGCAGGACAAAAAGGTGCAAGGGAGAAAACCTCCACCATGGACATATCAAATATAAAAATTTCTCATCAAATGTTCAAGGGTGAATGTCAACTATGTGTTGATCAAATATGTTTATTCAATATTCATAACCAACGTATGTTGTCCAAGTGAGTTGATCTAAATTTTATGGTTGGATGTCAAATAAAATGACTTAGACATGTTGTGATAGTTTTAGTGACCTTATCTCTGGACATCGTATAATATTTCTCCATTTTCAAAGTTATGCTCTCATGGTTTTGGAAATAGGTTCCCAAGGCTTAAAAAGATGATATATCAAATATTTCATGTCACAATTCCTTTTGCAAATAAAGTTAGAGGTGACTGTATACCAAACTATATTTAGATAGTGCAGAGGGTTTCAGAAGAGAAGAAATAATGCTCTACACTTCTCACAGCAAAACCCAAAACATCACTAAATTTAAACTTAAATCACAATTACGCAAATTCAACACCAAAATGATCAAATCAAAACCTATAATCTTGATTTGTGAAGACGTACTTACATGAAAATTTGGAGCTCTATAATATTCACCAAACAACCCCCAAAAGTCTATGTGCTCTTCTCTCTCCATAGGGTAACTTGTTATGAAATTGTTGAAATTAAACAATCCCTAGAAAAGGCTAAGAGGTGCCCATTCCCCCTTCTGATGCTTATATGGAATTCTTCTCTTAGTTTTCGAGAACCCTAAAATATTGGAAATGGGAAATAGAGAAGCTAAGGGGAAGAATAAGGGCTATCTCTAGTACTGACTCAGTACTAATTGTTTTTTGAAAGCTCTAACATTTGCCTCCTGTATTTGGATAGTTGATCGATCCGCCTAACCTAACTAATGTGCCTCCGTCACCTCTTCTTTGTTGTGTAACACTTCTCTGGAACGTAATTCATAATTAATAAAATCTAATTTTTATTTTAAAGTTATGCTCATGCTCATCAGAATTATAATGACCACGGGAATTGACTCTTATGTCATTGTAATTCTAACTAACATGGGCATTGATTAAAAAAAAAAAAATTCCTTCCATAATCTGACCAAGAAAAACAAAAATAATGTTAGATAACGAAGAGGGGGGTGAATCAATTAGTTCTAGTTAACCTACAGTCCCAAATACTCCTAGATGTATATAACAACAATTTCAAACATATAAATCAACTCAGTGAAATATGAACTATGATCTCAAACTTAATTTCAAAATTTGCCGAGTAGAAATAAATCAATACTGTGATTACCGATCAATGCATATAAAATAATGTGTAAAGAAAAATAAAAATCCAACACATCCATACACATTAACACATATATTTGTAACATGGAAACCCTGCTAAGGGAAAAAACCACCTGGGACTGGTAACCCAAAATAATTCACTCTTCTGAAGTGAGCTCGGTAAAGAGACAACCCTGTTAAAGGTTACAATGCACATTGTTAGGTGTGACCTGGTTAGAGGATTTATCACTAACATTTCTCCCTTGACCAATCATTCACTATGGGGTCAACAAGAAAACACTCAACATTCATTTGAATGTCATAATAAAGACCGTTAAGTCCTACTCGGTTAAGAGATTTTTCTGTAACAATGGTTAAACTGATACAGTAATGATCTGAATCAAATACAACTTTATTTATAGATTTTCAGATCTATGCTAAGTACATAATACCTCTGATCAATAATCACTTTAGTCCCCCTGATTCTTCATACTTTGTTTTGCTCAATAAATACTCTTTTCTGTCGCTCGGTGTTGTCTTTAGAATTGCTTGGTTCTGTCTTCAACCAGTTTGATCAGTCACGCATGAAGTTAATCTATTTAGAAATATGCATGTATATTCATAATGAATATCTTGTCTCTTATATAGACATCATAACTCATTTAATTTCCATCCCTAGATTTTTTCCGCTTGATCTCCATCGTTGATTTTGCCACTTCATCCTTCCTCGACAGTTGTGTTAAAAACATGTTTCAATCTCCTTCGTCTGATCATCTTGAATTTTCATAGTCATTTTATCAACATAAAAATCATTATCAATTACCTCTAAATCATAAACAATTTCCAGCTCAACATCTTAGTCGGCCTCAGTTTGTTTAACTCTGTCAATACTGTGATGCATTGGTGATCCCTAGCTCAGTATACACTATGTTTTCTCGGTGTGTTGGATGATATTAGAATTGGGTACTACTGATGTTGTTAGCATTCATGTTTTTTCATTGATTTCAACATATGTTTCTGTGGAGAGAACATACTGGTTATTACTATTGTATGATGACTGACTGAAGTGTACGGATAATGTACGGATGAATCAGAACAAGCGAAGATGATGATATGAAGAAGGATGTGTGATGATCTTATTTCTAAGGTCGCTTGGCTTAATATTGCATATTAGAGTTGTTACAGATGTTTTAGCAAAGAGTGGTTTCTAGACTGTGACATTGATGCTTGACAGAGCGAGTCTCTGTGTTTTGGAGATATCTTACAGGCGATGATGATTTAGGTTATGCGAGCTTAGGAGATGACATAAGGAATATTGAGGACTATTTTTTATTGATCACAAGTCATGTGATTTTTGATGATATCATCTGAGGTGTGTATTATGGAGGAGACTTATTTGGGGCCAACTTCAGAGATGTAGCGTGCATTGTGGATTGCGACTCATGTGGATTGTAGATCTTGGATTATATCTGATGTATTGTAATTGATTTTTACTTTTTTTAGGTACCGTGTGTATCTTAGCGAGGGGTTAAATAATTATTTGTATATTGGGAAAGCTTAGTTGGCCAACCTAATCAATTATTGTAATAAGGTATATATGAGAGATTTTCCTTTTGAAAAGATGGATGTATGATGAGAAGGTAATTGAAAAGACATAGATGTGTGAAAGCTGCGAAGCTTAATTGGCTGTTGGATATAGAGAAAAGTTTGTGATTATAGTACTTCAACTAAACTGACCAAACAAAGACAGTTGCTATCAGATAGCTCACTAGATTGTATATTTCTTATATACACTTGTTCGGATTGTAAATCCTTGAGGGTGTCTTTAACCTTCTTTGGGAAGTGTGCCTGGGCAATGAGCCCACTGTTACACTTGACTCCTAATAGGGTATGTCCTTTAATAGGGACTATGTACTATAATGTTGTAATAAGCTCCTAACATGGCTAAATATTTTAACAGGGATACTATAGTCTCAGTGCATCATTTGTGGGTGCTAATTCCCACTAGGGTTCTACCTTTAACGGGGTTTCCTCAACAACAAAGGATTGTGTTGGTATTTAATGTGTTATCATTTGAATTGAAGTTTTGGTTTATAAAGTTTAATGTATAATAATCTATCTCACAACTGATTCACCCCCCCCACCCCTCAATTGTACTGGTGGACTATTATTCCTAAAAATTAGTATTAGAGCTATTGGTCCTTAGAGAGAAAGATTAACAACTTGAGGTGATCTTGAAGATGACTTACTACAGGAAGGACAGTCTAAAATTTGATCCTGAAAACTTTGACAGTTGGAAGAACAAGATGAGAACACATTTTCTATGTTTGGGAATCGATTATTGGATGATCACAAAAAGGAAGGAAAAGATAAAGACTGAGGATGAATTGGATAAAGCTAATGAAGATGAAAATAATTTATTTTCATGTAACATGGTCGCAAGGGAATCATTGATTAGCACACTTTTTGAAGGTGAATTCACACAAGTAAAAGACTTAGATTCTGCACATGAAATTTGGACAAGATTGGAAGCACTGTATGAAGGAGATAAGTTTACAAAATAGACGAAGATACAAAATTGGAAGACAAAGATGGAATCATTGAAAATGAAAGATGATGAGAATATTAGAGCATACATACAGAGAGTTACTGAAGTAGTTACTGGCATCAGGAACTCTGGAGGTACTTAAAATGAGAAAGAAGTGATTGAGAAGATTCTCAGATCTCTTACACTTGTATATAGAACTAAAGTACAAGCTATAGAAGAAATTATACATTTAACATAAAACTTCAATAGAGAGATGTTGATTGGAAATCTAACTACTTTTGAGGCTGCAGAACTGGGAGATTCTCTACCTAAAATTGAGACAACATTCAAGGAAACTATACATAGAAACAAAAAGACCTTATTTGGAATTGCAAGTACCAGCAATAGTGACTTGAGAGAAGAACTTGGAGACTATGATGATGAATGGGAACATATATAGGAAGAAGAAAGAAAGTTAGATGAAGTGGTAGCCCTGATCGCTAGAAGAGAAAAGAAAGGTAAGGGTAAATTTGAAGGCAAGTTACCTTTGAAATTTTTTTCATGCAACAAGATAGGTCATTTTGCATCTCGATGTCCTACAAGGGTTCCAAAACATAAAACTAAGTTTTACAAATCAAAGTATCCAAAAGAAAAGGAATTTTACTATGCTAGTGAAGGTATTTCTAATGATGAAGTTGTTGACTATGATGAGATTGGATTTATTGCTATTAAGAATGATGAACCTATACATGAAGAAAAAACCTTAGTATCTCGTGTTGAAAAGAAATATGAATGGGTTATAGATAGTGGTTGTTTACATCATATGACTGGAGATAAAAACAAGTTTGTTAGTCTAAAAATATATGATGGTGGTGTTGTTAGATTTGGTGATGATACTCCTAAGCTTATCATTGGAGTTGGATCTATTTCTCTGGATGGAAAAACTAATACTGACAATGTACTTCTTGTTGATGGACTTAAGCATAATCTATTGAGTGTTGGAAAGCTAGTGGACAAAGGCTATCAATTGAAATTCATTGATGGGAAATGTTCTATCAGAAGTAAATCAAGAGACTTGATCACATCTGGTACTAAATCTAGATGTAATGTATTCGAATTGAATACATCAGAGACTTCTTGTTTTATTGTGAATGTTGATGATAGTTGGTTATGACATAGAAGATTTTTTCATGTTAACTTTGATAATATTGTGAAGGCAAGTATGACTAATGCAGTAAGAGATCTATGTAAGATTGTAAAACCATCAAACACTATGTGTAGAGAGTGTGTTATGGGGAAGCAAACTAGAAGCATTTTTAAAAGAAAATCTTATTCAGCAAAAGGGAAGTTGGATTTGGTACATATAGATCTGTGTGGTCCTACAAGAACAAAGATCTTATTACGGTGAAAGGTATTTTATACTTTTTGTTGATGACTTTTCAAGAATGATGTGGGTTACATATTTAACGAAGAAATTTGAGGCATTTGACAAATTCAAGATATTCAAAGAAAAAGTTGAGAATGAATCAGGTTTGAAGATAAAATGTTTGAGATCAGATAGAGGTGGTGAGTTTACTTCATATTTATTTAATATCTACTACAAAGAGCGTGGAATATTCAGACAGACATATGCTCCTAGGACACAACAACATAATGGGATAGCACAGTGAAGAAACAAAACAATATTAGTGTAAAGGGGGAAAATTGATTATGTTTAGGTGATTGATTATTTGAATGTTTGTGTATTTCCTTAACCTTTACATTTAATTGTAATTTATGTGTGTGATATTGTAATGTGATTAAGCATATAGTGGGAAGGAAGATAAGATGGTCCTCTTTTATCCCCAAATGCACAAATGAAAGATCCAAGTTGATTAACCCAAAAGGAGGATCAATGCACAAATGAATCAACCATTTGGAAATGAGAATAAGGAAGAAGATATTAAATTATGTTTTATGATTAAGGAGATATGATATATAACAGTAATTGAAAATGATGAGAGGAAGTAGCAACCTTAAAGAATTGCAAATCTGAAGAATGTTGTTTTCTGAGGTCTGTACTCTGTTTCTAAAAAATCTGAAGTATGATTCAGAACAGAAACGCAGAGACGAACAAAACCCATAAATCTTTTTCCAATCTGACACCGTCTTAAGAAAAAGGTCAACCTTGACCCACAAATGTCACCCCTAACCCAATAATCTTGACCCTAACCTGCACAGGTCTGACAGAAAATCTGTTCACGGATCCTGATAGTTAGTTGAAAAGGGTATCCAGATCTGAGTTCAAATCTTCAGTTCTAAACCTGTACCTACAAGAAAAAAAGATTTTTTGTTGGGGGGAGGGGTTTGCCTTAGTCAAACCCCAATTTAGGAACTAACCTTGTAATCAATAAAGTATAGAATGCTAGCAAGTAGTAGAATTGAATCTAAGAATGAAGCTATGATATTCAAATAGATATGCAATTGTAATTCAAATGTAGATAAATATATAGATATGAAAGCTTGGACTTTAGAAACCATAAACCTCCATGATTGTATGCTTGAAATCCACCTTGAAGGGAGAATGAATGAGTATTGAGGATGCACAAAGAATCTTGAAGGAAGATCACACCACCATGATGGCTAGATCTAGGGTTTGAATGATGAATCTTGAATGTTTGAACCTAATCCCTTCAAAGGCTTGAAAGCTTGAATCCTTGATCTTCAATGGAGAACTTGAATGCTTGAGAGGAATACTTGAACACCTTGAGAGCTTGAAAACATGTAGATTAATGGATTCTTGAAATTTTTGCTTGATGACAATTCCCTTAGATTGCTTGATGATAGTTGATAATGCTTAGAATCTCTTGCTTAGAGAAAATGAGAGAGAAAGGATTCCTTTTATATGAAACTAGGGCACAATATTCTAGAGAGGCTGACATAGGAGAATTAAATTCCAATTAAATCCATTCCCCTAGAAAAGGACCTTTATTAAATATAATTTAGGATTTGCCGCTTCGGAACCCAAAACAGGCGACTCAGAAGCGGGAAATAAGTTTTTTTGATGACCTCCGGCAGCTGACAAGCTTCCAGATTTGGAAGGGGGACCCAGGTTGAGGTTGAGGTTGACCCTGATCTAGGTCAATGTCAAGGTTGAACCTGACCTAGGTCAAGGTTGAGGTCAACCTTGACCCAGGGGGTCAGAACCCCTGGAAAATGTGCCAGGTGGGATAGAAGGTGCCTGGAGAGGCCCAATCAGGGTCCTAAATAGGCACAGAAGCAAGAGATGATGCATAAATGAGGGGAAAGTATGATGACAATCAATCAAATGCTACCAGAACTATGCAACTAGAAGGAAATGTATCACATGTTCATTGGAGAGAAGCTGTTGGTACTGCTCTGTACACCTTGAACAAAATTCATATCAGAGAAGGTACAAGTAAGAATCCTTATGAATTATGGTTTGATCATACTCCTACTATAAAATATTTTAGAATATTTGGAAGTAAATGCTATATCAAAAGAGATTAAATTTGTTTGATTTATCAAGTTGAGCCGAAAACTACTGATGAAGCATGTAGAGATCAATCTTGGACTAAAGCTATGTAGGAAGAAATAGAACAACTAAAGAAAAACAACACTTGGGAATTGGTTCCAAGACCTAAAAACAAAAATGTGATAGGAACCAAATGGGTTTTCAGAAACAAAATGGATGAGGAAGGAACAACGGTAAGAAATAAGGATAGACTGGTTTGTAAAGGCTACTCACAACAAGAAGGCATAGACTTTGAAGAAACATTTGCTCTTGTTGGTAGGCTGGAAGCTGTGAGATTATTTCTTGCTTATGCTGCACATAAAGAATTTAAAGTATATTAGATGGATGTGAAATTTGTATTCTTGAATGGAGATTTGGAAGAAGTATACATAGAGAAACCTAATGGATTTCCTTTGATAGAAGATGAAGACATGGTTTGTAAGTTGAAGAAATCATTGTATGGACTAAAACAAGCACCGAGAGCATGGTATGCAAGACTAGACATGTATCTACTTCGTCTTGGTTTCAGAAAAGGTAATACAAGTAGTAATTTATATTTAAGAACTGGTGAAGATGGAATCCTAATCATAGAATTTTTTTTTGATGATATCATTTTTGGAGGCAATGATAAAATGAGTAAAAATTTCTCTAAAGAAATGGAAAATTAATTTGAAATGTCAATGATTGGTGAGATGAAATTTTTTCTTGGTTTGCAAATTAATCAGAATAAGAATGGTATTTTTATATCTCAGACCAAGTACCTTAAGGAAATGTTGAATAAGTTTGGAATGGAAGATTGTAAACCTATTGGGACACCCATGGTGATTGGTTATTATACTTACTAATAATGAGGAAACTCAGAGTGTTTTTTAGAAAAAGTACATATCAATGATTGGAGGTCTACAATATCTAACTCACACCAGACCAGGTATTTCCAATGTAGTTGGAATTGTGGCAAGATATCAAGAAGATCCTAAAGAGACACACCTTGTTGCTGTGAAAATAATTTTCAGATACTTTAAAGGAACAATAGAGTATCGACTATGGTATGAGAAATTAGATGACTTTATTTTAAATTCTTATACTGATGTTGATTGGGTAGGTAGTGTGGATGATAGAAAGAGTACAAGTGGTAGAGAATTTTTCCTTGTAAAAAGGATGGTTTCATGGTTAAGTAAGAAGTAGGACTGTATTTCTCAGTCTACTGCTGAATCTGAGCATGTTTCTACTACTATAAATTGTACACAAGTTGTTTGGATGAAACAAATGCTGAAGGAAATTGGAATATTTTTTGAAGAGCCAGTGGTTATCCATTGTGATAACACTAGCACAATGAATATGTTGAAGAATCATATAATGCATTCAAAGATTAAACATATTTCTATTAAGTATAATATCTTGATAGAAAAGGTAGCAGAGAAAGAGATTAGACTGGAGTATATTAGCACAAAGGAACAAATAGCGGATATATTTACAAAACCTTTGCCAAAATATGATTTTAAGTATCTTAGAAGCATGCTTGGGGTGAGAGCCCCTCTATGTGGTAATTAATTGATGTAGGCATGCATCAGTCTAGTGGCTTTCAAAGCAATATCATTTTCTGGACTTGAGGTATGGATCTACTCCTCAGGGGGAGTGATCATAGGAACTCTATAGAGCACATTTGGGTGATTTTGCACCTAGCTGCTAGACATGAAGATTTGAAAAAGCTACAACTTGTAGAAGATTAAAGAAGAGTTATGAAACCCTTTTCCAGTGTTGTTAAAGGGGGAGAGATTCTATGTGAAAATCTCTACTGCTTTAGGGAGAATTGTGTTGAGGATATTGAGATGATTATATTGAGAGAGAGTACTTTTGGGTTGATGGATTTTCTCATATGTTTCCATCAATGCCAAAGGGTGAGATTGTTGGATGATATTATAATTGGGTACTACTGATGCTGTTGGTATTCATGTTTTGTCACTGATGTCAACATATGTTTCTGTGGTTAGAACAGACTGGTTATTACTATTGTATGATGATTGACAAAAGTATACAGATATTGTACGGATGAATTAGAATGAGTGAAGATGATAATATGAAGAAGGATGTGTGATGATCTTATTTATAAGGTATCTTGGCTTAATATTACATATTGGAGTTGTTAAAGATGTTTTACTGAATACTGGTTTCTGGACTGTGACAATGATGCTTGATAGAGTGAGTCTCTGTGTTTTGGGGATATCTTACAGGCGATGATGATTCAAGTTATGTGAGTTTAAGAGATGAAAGAAGGCATATTGAGGAATGTTTTTTATTGATTGCAAGTCATGTGATTTTTTGTGACATCAGATGAGCCATGTATTCTAGAGGAGACCTATTTGGGGCCAACTTTAGAGATGTAGTGTGCATTGTGGATTGTGAGCGTGGATTGCGGATCTTGGATTATATCTGATGCATGGTAATTGATGTTTGCTTTTTTTAGGTACCATGTGTATCTTAGCAAGGGGTTAAATAATTATTTGTATATTAGGAAAGCTTAATTGGTTGACCTAATCAATTATTGTAATAAGGTATATATGGAAGATCTTTTCTTTTGAAAAGATGGATGTATGATGAGAAGGTAATTGAAAATACAGAGATGTGTAAAAGCTATGAAGCTTGATTGGCTGTTGGATGTAGAGAAGAGTTTGTGATTATAGTACTTCATTGGAACTAACCAATAAAAGATAATTTCTATCAGATAGTTCACTGGATTGTATATTTCTTATTTACAGTTGTTCAGATTGTAAATCCTTAATGATGACTTTAAATTTCTTTGGGCAGTGTGCCTAGGAAATGAGCCCACTGTTACTCTTGACTCCTAACAATGTCTGTCCTTTAATAGGGACTGTGTACTGTAATGTTGTAATAAGCTCCTAAGAGGGCTAAATATTTTAACAAGGATACTATACTCTCAGTACATCATTTATGGGTGCTAATTCCCACCGGGGTTTTACCTTTAATGGGGTTTCCTCGACAACAAAGGATTGTGTTATTGTGTTGGTATTTGCTGTGTTATCATTTGAATTGAAGTTTTGGTTTATAAAGTTTAATTTTTAATAATCTATCTTACAATTGATTCACCCCCCTCTCAGTTGTACTGGTGGACTGTTATTCCTAACACGGTGTCCATTATTCCAACTCAGTGTATACAAAACTCTTCATTTACCAACCACATAAACTTTGTTTATTCCAAACCTTCAATCCAAAATAGATGTTTGTTATCACTATGATAATCAAATAAGTTGACATCAATGACAATAAATTAACTGATTAATGTTTATCATCACATTAGTAACTTGGTTGATCATCAACTCAATGACTCCAAACATACAATTATTTGTAGTTCATCAATCTCTCCCTTTGGCATTGATGGCAACACAATATGAAATTGTCATAGAATACAAAACTTCAATTCTACAACTATATGAAAAATGCCATAGCTCTCCCTATCTTGTACATATAATGTGTTTAATCACTACACAACATTAAAACTCACCATGCAGACTCTTTCTGTAAATTTGACTCATTTCAATCTTCTCTCCCTGAAATGGATAGATATTTCATTTCTCTCCCTTTCTCTTTTCTCCTTTTCTCCCTTGCAGTGGATAGATATTTCATTGAATCATCTCTCTCTTTGACAACAATTCCAAAAAGAAAATATACATCTCTTCACTAGCCAAAAATATCTCTGGGTTTGCAGTTTAGATCGGGTACCTTGCAGTGTACTGATACGCAATGTTGGTCTAGTTCTCATTTTGCATCAACATGATTAATATTCTGATAAAATGTAGGTTGATGCAACCTCCTAGTTAGCTTAGTGATTGATTGACAAGGGACGGACCCCTAGTCTATTCCTCAAGTACTCAAATGTATCCTTTGGTAAGGGTTTGGTGAATATGTCAGCTAGTTGTTCTTTTGATTGTACATATTCCAGTGTCACTTATTTTTCTTGTCCTTGTTCCCTCAAGTAGTGATACTTTATAGATATATGCTTTATTTTTGCATGTATCACTGGTTTCTTAGAAATGTTAATTTCACTAGTATTATCACAATAAATTATCATTGGGTCAGTGATCTCTTCATTCATTCCTTTCAAAAGTTGTTTTATCCATGCAATGTTTGAATAGTTTGTAGCACCAGCAACATATTCTACTTTTGTAGTTGACTGCGATATGCATCCTTTCTTTTTATTGATCCAAGTAACTAATCTTTCTCCCACAAAGAATGCTCCACCAGTAGTGCTCTTTCTATCATCAATGTTCCCAGCCTAATCAACATCTATGTAAAATTTTAGTTCAAAATTGCCATCTTTCTTGTACCATAATCCATAATCTTTAGTGTTCTTCAGATATCTAAAAATTCTCTTTACAACAGTCATATGTGATTTCTTAGGATTAGTAGAGAATCTTTCTACAATTCCAACTGCGTGTGCAATGTCTGGTCTTGTGTGTACAACATACATCAATTTTCCAATCATAGATCTATACAATGTCTGATTTACCTTGGTTTTTTTATCTTCTTTTGTCAATTTGCATCCTGTAACCATAGGTGTACCGACTGGTTTTGAATATTCCATTCTAAATGTCTTCAGTACTTCCTTGATGTACTTTTATTGAGTAATGTATATGCCTTCATCATGTTGTAAGATTTGCAAGACAAGATAAAATTTGATCTCTCCAAACATTGACATTTCAAATTCTTTTCTCATTTCATCAGCGAATTATTTGCATAAGTTATATCATTACATCCAAATATAATATCATCAACAAAAATTTCAGAAATAAGAATCTTATCATTAGTTCCTCCTTTCAAGTACAAATTTTTGTTATCACTTATTCTAACAAATCCAATACTGATAAGATAGGAGTGTAGCCTTTCATACCATGCTCTCGGTGCTTGTTTAAGTCCATATAAGGCTTTGTGCAACTTACATACCATGCTTGTTTGATTAGGATCAACAAAACCTTGAGGTTGTTCAATGTATACCTCTTCTTCTAGTATCCCATTCAGAAATGCAGATTTAACATCCATCTGATAAACTTTAAATCCTTTGTAAGAAGAAGTTGTAAGCAATATTCTAACTCCTTCAAGTATAGCAATGGTGGAAAAGTTTCTCCATAGTCAATACCTTCTTCTTGTGCATACCCTTTACATACTAGTCTTTCCTTATTTTGTGTAACATCTCTATTCTCATTCAATTTTTTTTTGAATATCCATTTGGTTCCAATTAAATTCTTATCACTCAGTCTCGGTACCAATGTCCATGTTTTCTTCTTGTGTATCTGCTCAATTTCGCCATTCATTGCCTTAATCCAATCATCGTTTGCAAGTGCATCTCTAACAGTTTTAGGATCAAATTCAGAAATCAAACATGTCTTATCATTCAACTTACTTTGTGTCATCATGCCAGCTCTCTTATCTCCAATAATCTAATTTTTTGGATGATGTTTTCTTACGTCTTTTTCAAGTACAAGTTTAGTTCTTTCTTCATTGTGTTCTCCATTTGGTGTATGATTATGATCTCCAGTTGCAACATCTTCCTGTTTCTCGGTTGGTGCATCTTGATGCTCGGTAACATTGACCTGTTGCGTGGTAATGTTAGGAAGTTTCTTGGGAAAAGTGTTAGGATCTTCAATGTAAACAAATTTGTTGTAGTCTTGTGGTTCTATTTTACTTTCAACACCATTCTTCTCAGAAAATTCATCAAATCTTACATTTGCACTTTCAATGATCTTGTTGGAAGACTTGTTCAAACATTTATAAGCTTTGTTCTTTGTAGAATATCCTAGAAATATTCTTTCATCTCATTTTGAATCAAATTTCCCATTTCTATCATCTTTCAAAATATAGCATTGACTTCCAAATATTCTAAAGTAACTCACATTAGGTGTATATCCATACCATAATTCATTAGGCGTATTGTTTGAATCTTTCTTCAGTTGTACTTAGTTCAATGTGTATACAATAGTACTAACAACTTCCCTCTAGTAAACTTGTGTAACACTCTTTTCAATCATCAACGTTCTAGCACAATCCATAATGGATCTATTTCTTCTTTTAGCAATCCCATTCTACTATGGTGTCCTCGGTGCAGAGACCTGTCTCTTAATTCCTTGATCATTACAAAAGTTAGTGAAATCATCAGAAACAAATTCTCCTCCTCTGTCTGATCTTAAACATTTCAGTTCTTTACCACTTTCTTTTTCCACTTTAGCTTTGTACCATTTGAACATCTTAAATGCTTCATATTTTTCTTTTAAGAACATGATAGTCATCATTCTAGAATAGTCATCAACAAATAAAATAAAGTATATATCACCATAATAACTCTATGTTCTCATAGGTCCACATAAGTTGGTATGAACCAGTTCCAAAATAACATTATATAAAATTTTTTTGCTCTTAAAACTAGTTTTTGACATTTTTCCCTTTTGACAATTCTTGCACATGACATGGTCAAGTTTAGATATGCTCGATAAGCCTCTTACTTTCCTTTTCTTACTAATCTTAACCATGTTATCAAAATTCACATGACATAACCTCTTATTCCACAACCACACATCTTCATTTCTAGCCATCAAAAAAGAAATTTCTGCAGAGTCAAGATAGAATAGATTACCTTTTGATTGATCTCCTGTGCCGATCAACTTTCCTATTTCATCATAGATTTTAGCTTTTCTGTTCTCAAATGCAACTCGATGACCTGTGTTATTTAACTATGAAACACTCAAAATATTATAATTAAGTCCTTTCACCCAATATTTATTCTCACATTTGATCATATTGTTCAACAATATAGTACCTTTTCCTTTCACTTGACAAGGTGTATCATTTCCCATTCTAACAGATCTACCATTATAATGCTCAAGAAATTAAAACTTGTCTTTATCTCCAGTCATATGATGAGTACAACCACTATCAATAATCCAAACATAATTATTGCTAACTTTAGAAATAAGTGTTGTTTCAACATACCTCTCATCTTCTTCTGAATCTTCTTTCATAGCTACAAACACTGTCTCAATATCCTCATCAGTGTCGGTGTCAGTGTCTTCATCTTTATTTTCAACAAGGTAACATGCTTTCTTTCCTTTGTCTTTGTAATCTCAGTTACTCCTTCTGTCATACTGTTGGTTACTTCTATAGTCATGATCATACTTTCTGTCATTAATCTTTCATTATTTCTTTCATCATTTTTCCTATTAGGGCATCTGGCAAAAAAGTGTCCAATTTCTTTACAATTAAAGCATATCAAAGGTAGTTTACCTTTATATCTTCCTTTACCTTTTTGCAATATTCTGGCCATTAATGCTTCAAGTTCTCTCTCATCACCGTCTCTATCACTATCATTTCTTATCATGTGTTTTTTACCATATTTACTAATTTTCAGAGACGACATAAATGTAGACTCAACATTAGGAACAACATTGTTGTCAAAATTGTTTAGCTCAAATGAAATCAGTATACCAACTAGACTATCAATTGTGATATTATTTCCAAGTGCTGCTCTCATTTTATTTATTCCAGAGACTATAATAGCATAAATTGGCAATAAATTTTTGAGAATCTTACTTACAACAGTGTCTTCATCAACAACTCCACCTACTCCACGAATAACATTCACAACCTCCTTGATTTGGTTGTTGTACTGCGATATGTTTTCTCCTTCTTTCATCCTCATGTCATCAAACTTTCCTTTGAGAATTTCATCTTTAGCTCTTTGCACATTTACATCTCCTCCATGAACTAGTGTGAGTGTGTCCCACATCTGCTTGGTAGTTGTACATGTCTTGACATCTTCAAATTCAGCATCAGATAGTGAAGAAGCAAGCTCTATCATCATAGTATTGTGTTCATGTCTTTCTCTTAGCTGGTCAACAGTCAAAGGTCCAAGGGGTAAGGTGAACTCAGTATCCAGGTATTGCATGACATCATTGCCAATCCCTGACATATATAGTCTCATTCTGATCTTCCCTGTTGAGAAGTTGTCCTTGTTCAGCTTAGGTACATCTTTCTTATACATCTTGTGATCTTTAGCTTAAGTCCTTTAAAACTTTCCTTCTAAGAGCTATATGCTTTGATACCAATTGTTAGATAACAAAGAGGGGGGCTGAATCGGTTAGTTCTAGTTATGCTATATTCCCAAATACTCCCAGATGTATATAACCAAAAATTTCAAACATATAAATCAGCTCAGTGAAATATGAGTAATGATCTCAAACTTAATTTCAAACTTATCTACCAAGTAGCTGTAAATCAATATTTTGATTACCGATTAGTGCATATAAAATAATGTGTAAATAAAAATAACAATCCAACACATCCATACATATTAACACAGATTTTTAATGCGGAAACCCTATTAAGGGAAAAATCACCTAGGACCGGTAACCCAAAATAATTCACCCTTCTAAAGTAAGCTCGGTCAAGAGTGAACCATGTTAAAGGTTATAATGCACACTGTTAGGTGTGACCTGGCTAGAGGATTTATCACTAACAGTTCTCCCTTGACCAATCATTCACTATGCACTGAATAAGAAAACACTCAACATTCATTTGAATGTCATAATAAAGACTGTTAAGTCCTACTTAGTTAAGAGATTTTTCTATAACAATGGTTAAACTAATACAATAATGATCTGACTCAAATATAACTTTATTTGCAGATTTTAAGATCTATGCTAAGTACATAATACCTCTGATCAATAATCACTTCAGTCCCTCTGATCCTTCATACTCTATTCTTCTTGGTAAATATTCTTTTCTGTTTCTCGGTGTTGTCTGCAGAATTGCTTGGCTCTATCTTCAACCAGTTTGATCAGTCATGCATGAAGTTAATCTCTTCAGCAATATACATATATATTCATAATGAATCTCTTGTCTCTTATATAGACATCATAACTCATTTAATTTCCATCCTTAGATTTTTCCACTTGATCTCCATCTTTGATTTTGCTGCTTCATCCTTCCTCGATAGTTGTGTTAAAAACACGTTTCAATCTCCTTCGTTTGATCATCTTGAATTTTCATAACTGTTTGATCAACATAACAAGCATTATCAATTACCTTGAAATAATAAACAATTACCAACTCAGCATCTTAGTCAGCCTCAGTTTGTTTAACTTGGTCAATAAAATGATGCGTCAATGATCCCTAGCTCGATTATCATTGTGCTCGATATACACTATGTTTGCTCAGTGTCCACTGTTCCAACTCGGTGTATATAGAACTCTTCATTTACCAACCGCATAAACTTTGTTTATTCCAGATCTTCAATCCATAATAGATGTTTGTTACCATGATGATAATCAAATAAGTTGACATTAATGACAATACATTAACTGATGAATGTCTATCATCAATTAGTAACTTGTTTGATCATCAACTCAATGAATCCAAACATATAATCAGTTGTAGTTCATCATATAATGCCCCGTCAAAAATTTTCGTCAAAAATTAGGGTGAAATGTATTAGTGTGAGGAGAGGATCTATTACTAATCTTGGATGGTGTATCTCTATTGAGGAGACAATTTATTGGAGTATTGATGCTTTCTTAATTGAAAAAAGATAGTGTTGGAGAGGTACAAGTGTGATTCATCAATACTCCATCTAGAGGAGATGTGTCATTTAGGTGTAGAAAAGGTAGAGTGACATTAAGAAATGTGTCTATAATATCATCTTCTTGTTTGAAAATATATTTATGAGTAAGATGATCTTCAAGAGAGAGACACACAATTCATTCAGGCTTGATCTCTAGAGGCCATGTCATTGGAATGAATAGAAAGTGGGGTATCACTAGGAGAAATAGCCATGATATCATCCTCTTGCACCAAATGATCATCACGGGGAGGTATATTTTAGGAGAAGGATCAATAACATTCTTTAAGGCCTCTTTTTTAGGAGGGAGATCTTTAATTATCTTAGGAATTAATATTTAAATTGAACTAATTGAAATAGAAATTAATCTTTACATATCAGCACACTTTAATTTCTACTTCAATAAGTTTAATTTAAAGATTAATTTCTAAACAAGGGTGTGACCTAGGGAAACCCCCATCAACCCAACAAATTTTTTTCTTTTTGTATTTAGGAGGCAAGTTATTGATTCACAAATCTAGGTTCAATTTAAGTATCATAAGACCTACATAGCCCCATTTTGTAGATCTAAAAGGGTTGGGACTAGGCTGATCTAATCAACATAGTCTAGGACTATGCCAACTCGCTCACCAATGTCCCTATGATATTTTTCTAGATTTATGCCAACTCACTCACCAATGTCCCTATGAATTTTTTCCAAATTTTTTCTATAGGTTCCTCTCTATCCATATTATTTAGATCTACTACTAAAATTTTCATATCTTCTTTCTATTTTTTTATATATGTTAAAAACTATTATTTTACCATGCTTTTCCATAGCATTTACATTCCTCTTTTGTAATTACTGTATAGTCAGAAAATGAAAGCACTTTTATTGTAGACTGGTTTAGCCTTTCGAGTAAGTGGTTTGGGGTCATTTCAAGCGCCTTGAATGGGTCTCTAACTTGGATCTGGATTTTTCCCTTGTTCTGCCCCATTTCCCACTTTTTCCAGCCTATTTCTGACACCCTAAATTACAAACTGGGATTCTTGACCTCAGGGTCAAAGTCGACCTTTCTGGGTTAAGTTCAACCTTGACCTTGACCTAGGTTAAGGTCAACCTTGACCTTGAACTAGGTCATCATCAACCTTTTTTTCTGACCTAAGATCCAGATTTTAGGTTTTCAGGGTTTTCGAATGTCGAGCTTTGGAAAGAATTAATTCCTGCTTCTGGGTCGGCTATTTCGGTCTTTGGAGCAACAATTCTTAAATTATATTTAATATAGGTCCTCTTCTAAGGGTATAGGTCTAATTGGAATTTAATTCTCCTATGTAGGAATCTCTAGAAGATTGTGCCCTAGATTCATATATAAGGAAGCTTTCTCCTCTCATTTTCTCTAACCATAAGCAAGAACAATCTAAGACAAAGACTTGAAGACTTAAGAAGTAAAATACAAAGGTGAAGAAGCAAGATTTGAAGCAAGCCAAGTAGCCATTAAAGCATTCATCTATTCTCAAGCATTCAAGCACTTCTCAAGCACTCAATTCATCAAGGAGATCCATTGGTAGTCATTGAAGGATTCAAGCTCTATGGAGCCCTCTTGTTGAATATTTCTCCATCCATATTACTCCAAGCCTCCTCCTATTCAAAGATACATTCAAGATTGGTGTTGAAGATCTACAAGCAATTGATTTGAGACATCCTACATTCTAAATTCTACATTCTACATCCATTTGGTGCATACATACTTATGGATCCACAAATTTGAATCCGCCACAAGGGTTTCCATACAAGCAAGGTGAATTTGTTCATGTGCGTGGGATAATGGGTACCTGTTAGAAAACCACCAACACTTCAATAGATCATTGTTTTAGTAACTTAGGGTTAGTAAAAGCATAAAAAAACATAAAACCCTCTAAGGCGACCTATTGCCTTCT
>MU226939.1:341854-356694 GCA_018584345.1 Thuja plicata
CATTAAATTGATTAAAAGAATTATGCCAAGCAGTAACAGGGTCGTTTGGACATAACTTGAGGGTATGATCACACTTAGGGTAAATAGGGTCCATAGTTGCAACAGACCGAAATTAGGTGGTTACAGTTCATTTACTTTGTTTTACTTATGCAATTTCAATTGTACTTTGAGGTTAATTCCAAAATCAGGGTTTGACCATGGCAAACTCCTCCCCCCAACAAACAAACCATTTTTCTTGCAGGAACAGGTTTGGAACAATGAGTTGGAGTGCAGATTCAGATACCCTTTTCAGAAAACTATCAAGATCCGAAAATAGATTTTCCGTCAGAGCTTTTAAAGGTCAATTTTTCCCTAGGTCAGAATCAGAAATTCTAGGTCAATGGTGATATTGACTTGAGGGTCAAAATTGGAACTGTGTCAGATTGGAAAAAATATTTCTGGGTTTTGTTTGTCTCTACGTTTCTATTCCAGATCCGGTTGCAGATTTTCCAGAAACTCAGTGCAGACCCCCAAAAATAGCATTCTTCAGATCTATAACATTTCATGGTTAGTACTTTTCTCCTACTCATTTCAATTAAAGTTATTAATCTTTCTAAATCTATCACACATTCTTTTCTATAAACAAAATCTAAGGTCTTTCTATTTGCTCTCATTTCCAATAGATTGATTCATTTCTGCATTGATCCTTCCTTTAGGGTTAATCAATTTGGATCCTTCCTTTGTGTATTTGAGGATAAAAGGAACATCTTATCTTTCCCACACATTTCTTATCTTATATTACATATTTACCCCACATTTGCACATATCATCACATTTGTTATACCACATTTTGTTACCTTACATTTTAGTGAACCCACGATAGACAACTCTTTCTTTTGGGTGTTAGATTTACATATTTTGTGTTAGATCTTGCATGCATATTAGATTGGCTTTCTTTTATGTTCTTTCATTTACATTTCAAAAAAATTAAAATCAAAATCTTGTGTTTCCTAAATTAGTTCATTTGCATTGCATTGGTGTATGAGCTTTACCACTTCTAGTCCTACTTATAGTATCCCGGTTAGAAGAAGTCATAGAGTTATGGGTTCCTTTAATCCTGAGTCTTTCTCTCCTTTCCTTAGGATCCTGGATGAAAATTTGACCACTTATGATTCCAATCATTCTATGGAGCATAACTCTTCTCACTCATCTCATGGTGAGGATGATGCTTTAAGATTTCCTCTTGAACAAGTACAAAAACTTTCAACAGAACTTGATAAAATGGGAAATTGGCTTATTCAAGAAAACCATAATCAAGATTCCATCCAAGCTATAGAGGCTCTTAATAAAGTCCTTCATGATAGTGATCAAGGTGTTAATCTCTTGCGTGGTATCACTCATCTTGTGTATTTGAATGTTAAACCTTTAGCTCAAGAGGCTCAAGATCTAGGATTCACTCCTCCTATCACTAGTGAGGTACCTTCTTCCATTCCTTTACTTACAATTCCTACTTACACTCCTCCTTTGATGACTACATCTCTCCCAATTTCATCAATTCCTATGAGTGTTCCACCAGTATCTCTACCTACCTCACAACCTTCATATCATAGTGTGCCTTTTTCTTATTCCAATCCCCTTCCAACTGTGGTTCCAAGTGTTCCACCGATTGTGTCTTCCATTCCTGCCGCTTCCTACACTTTTCCTAGTGTTCCTAATATTTCTATGCCACCTATTTCTTCTAATGATTCCACAGTTATTAGTTTGGCTCAAACAGTGTCATCTTTGCAATAACAATTTGCATCTTTAACCCAATCCAATTTTAGCATTCCTACATGTGACATGGGTAGTCCTTTATCCTTAGACATTATTCATGCTACTGTCTCTCAGCAAGCCAATATGCCTCATCTTGAGAATTACAATGGTAAAGGCGATCATGTTGCTCATGTTAAAACATTTCAAATCCTTTGTAGTGATTATGCTCATGACCATAGGATTTTAGCTAAGTTGTTTGCTAGGACTTGTCGTGATAAGGCCTTGCGATGTTATTTTTCTTTACCTCCTTATTCTATTGATTCTTTTCCTAAACTTTCTAATACCTTCATCCAATAATTTCAAAATAACATTGGTCCGCAATTTTCCTTAACTAATTTAATACATTGTAAACAAAACATTAGGGAAAAATTGACTGATTTTTTTGGTAGATTTAAGCAATTGTATGCTCGAATTTCTTATCATGTTCCTGATATTGATATTCAACATATGTTTATTTCAAATTTACAAAAGGATATTAGAGATAAGATTCCGCTTATTGAATTTACCTATTTTCAACAATTTTGTGCAACACTTCATCATTATCAATTACAAGTGAGTCAATTTGAGAACACACTCCAATGGCTCTTGTTCTAGTTGATAAGAGTGATACTACTCCTAATCCTAATAAGTTTCATAAACCTAACAACTATGTAAAGATCAATAAACAGATGAATGCAGTTGCTGATCAAGTTGTTGTTGCATTAGTCAATGTCACTTCTACATCCACTACTTTCTGTATGAATCATACGTTTAATCCTCTCTCTATATCTTTACATTCTATTATGATTAGGTTGTTAAGTGCTAATATGATTACCTTGCCTCCTATTCAACCTCTTCTCCCCACCATGATAGCATCAAAATCCTTTGATTCTAAAGCTTTTTGTCAATACCATCGACAGAATGGCCATGATACTAAAAAATGTTATTCTCTAAAGCATAAGGTTCAAGACTTAATTGATTCTAATGCTTTATCTATTGATAATTTTTATGGTAATGGGAACAAATCTATCTCTCCTCCTAATCAAAAGCTTCAAATTTATACAAATTCTTTACCTACACATGATACAAATACCATTGCTCAACCATCTTCTTTGGATATTGTTTACGATTCAAAGATGGATGATCTCAATCACATTGTTAATCATGTGGAGTGTGTTGTTTCACCTCAACCTACTATTCAAGATCCTTCACCTCCACTTCAACTTCAAGCTCCACCTAAACCTCAGAAACAAACTAAGGATAAATGACATAGGGAACTCTCAATTAACTTTGATGATGCTGAGACTATTAAGGCTCCCAATGGTCCCCTTTATATTTATGCTAGGATTGCTAAGATACCTACGCGTGGTTGTCTTGTGGATCCCACATTTTATGAAAAACCTACAACGTGATTGTTATGATTCATCTGATGTATGGATCCAAACTTGTAATGGTTTTATCTATCCTACACTTGGTTCTATTAACTTTCCTATTGAACTTTGGGGCAAAGTTGTAGATACTACCTTAATTGTCGTTCCTACTTCTGATCAATTTCAAGTCAAATTTGGTTTGCCTTGGATAACTTCTATGCATGCTATTTCTTCTCCTATTCATAAATGTCTTAAATTCATTCATAATGGAGAATTGAAAATGACTAATCATAGTTTGTATCAACCTTATAGGCCTAGAGATTGTGCTACTCTTGATTTCTTTTGGCCTTCATTACCTAATTCATGTCCTTCTTGCCCTGACAACCTTTTTTCGTTCATACCAAGCCTATAAACATCACAAGATTGTCGAGTTAAGCATGCTTCAGATAGATCTTAACCATGGTCTTTTGCCCACTCCTTCCATACCTCCTTTATCCATTACAACTAGCTCTATTAATCAACCTCCTAGTGTCGCTTCTCAGCCTACTATGAATCCTACCAATCCTCCTATAGAACCTGTGAAGGAACCAATTATTATTCCTCCTAGTTCTCAACATGTTTCAAACAAAGAAAAATGTAAAAAATCTGCTAATGAACATCGTAAGAAGCGTAGAGCTAATGCTAGGACCCGTTCTTGTGTCCTTTAAAATTCTTTACCTTCTTTCAACCAACCTATGTCTGATGTGCTAGAAGAAGTTAATGTTCCTAATGATGTTAAGATGAATGAGTACGATGATACTATTCGCATCTTAGATCCTATTTTAATTAATCTTGATGAGGAGGATACTCTTGATGATCCTATTAATCCCAGTGATTAATATGAGACCATTGATCTTGATACTGATTTACCTCATATGCTTTCAACTCAATTGATAATTACACCTAGTATCAAACATCCTAATTCTCAAGAAGATCCTTGTTTGGAACTGACTATTATTCCTACTGTATTGGATATAGTCCCTCTTACGAAATTCCCACCTTCCCTAAATGATAGAAACCGAGATGGGGAGAGTAGGCGATGCACCAAATTGGCTTATCCTTCATGGTAGCCCTTTTTGTGTTTTCCTACTGTATTGTTCTTCTCGCGTAATTTGTTTGCTAAATGTTTGTTAGACTCTTTTGTATAACCCTTGTTACTTTGTTGGTGCAAGCTGATAAAGGAATCAAGCCTGTTGTACAATTCCTATATATGTATCTTTACTCTTCTATATGTACTGTTCATGTTATGTTGTACTTGTACTATTGTTCATAAATGTTTTCCTTGTTTAGTCCACTTGGATCTATGACATGGTAGCACTGATTCTTTTTGGTCTCCATGTTGTGGTCTGAAAAGACTCTTCTTCGTAACTCTTGAGTTTTCTTTCCTCCATTGTGATTGTAGTTCTAGTTTCTTTGGGGAATGATGTCAATTTGTTTGCAATAATATCTTATATATATATAATCCTATGATCATACTGACCCCACAGTAGGTAGATCCCTTCTATGTTCTTTGTATATTTATGTGGTATATCCCTTGATTTGTCTTTGTTTGGGGGCATCTCGTAGTGGAAACATAATCAGTAGAGTTGTTTATGTTTTTGTTCAAGCCATTTCTCATGTTAAAGTGTTAGCAATGACTTTAACATGGGGGTATATTCTCTACTCACTTTTTGCACACACGCACCTTTCAAAATATTTCAAAACTTAAAACTTTTCCCCTTTATAGATTAAAGACTAATCGTTAAAGTATGGATTTTTACCTTATAGGATCTCTTGATTCCTCCAGTTTAAATTTATATGGATCTCTTGATCCCTCCAATTTCAATTTATAATGTTTTGATCCCTTAAGGTTGGAAGGTTTCCTTAAGACCAGATCTCCCTAATGGGTTGACTAGGGAGTAGCCACATTCACTAGGCAGTTCAATTCCATCTTTCCAATTGCACTGTTTCCTTGTGTGGTTCACAATGGGACATAAGTTCTCATTGGGCGAGGTAATCACACCCTCTCTCTTTTTCTCCTTAACTAGTGATGTCTCTCTTACCATGATCTTAGGGTTGATAAAGACTTAAGTCCCTGGGGGCTTGAGGATTCCTTTGTCCCTTTTGATTTCAATAAGATTATTTGTTCTTTATGATTTCCTTTACCAAGAGTTTGCATTGGGTTCATACTCTTGCTAAAGTGGGGGCTAAATGTATAGTCAAAAAATGGAAGCACTTCTATTGTAGACTGGTTTAGCCTTTTGAGTAAGTGGTTTGGGGTCATGTCAAGCACCTTGAATGGGTCTCTGACTTGGATCTGCCTTTTTCCCCTATTCTGCCCCATTTCCCACTTTTTCCAGCCTGTTTCTGACACCCTAAACTGCAAATTGGGATTCTTGACCTCAGGGTCAAAGTTGATCTTTCTGGGTCAAGGTCGACCTTGACCTTGACCTAGGTCATAATTGACCTTTTACTGACCTAAGGTCCATATTTAAGGTTTCCAGGGTTTTTGGATGTCAGGCTTTGGAAAGAAATAATTCCCGCTTCCAGGTCGGTTGTTTCAGTCTTCAGAGAAACAATTCTTAAATTATATTTAATATAGGTCCTCTTCTAAGGGTATAGGTATAATTTGAATTTAATTCTCCTATGTAGACCTCTCTAGAAGATTTTTCCCTAGATTCATATATAAGGAAGCTTTCTCCTCTCATTTTCTCTAACCACAAGAAAGAACAATCTAAGACAAAGACTTGAAGACTTAAGAAGTAAAATCCAAAGGTTAAGAAGAAAGATTTGAAGCAAGCCAAGTATCCATTGAAGAATTCATCTATTCTTAAGCATTCAAGCACCTCTCAAGCACTCAATTCATCAAGGAGATCCATTATTAGCCATTGAAGGATTCAAGCTCTATGGAGCCCTCTTGTTGAAGATTTCTCCATCCATATTCCTCCAAGCCTCCTCCTATTCAAAGATCCATTAAAGATTGGTGTTGAAGATCTACAAGCAATTGATTTGAGACATCCTAGATTTTACATTCTACATCCATTTGGTGCATACATACTTGTTGATCCACGAATTCAAATCTGCCACAAGGGTTTCCATACAAACAAGATGAATTTGTTCATTTACTTTGTTTTACTTATGCAATTTCAATTATACTTTAAGGTTAATTCCAAAATTGGGGTTTGACCAAGGAAAAACCCTCCCCCCCAACAAACAAACCATTTTTCTTGCAGGGATAGGTTTGGAACAGCGAGTTGGAGTGCAGATTCAGATACCCTTTTTGGAAAACTATCGGGATTTGGAAATAGTTTTCCCGTCAGAGATTTTAGAGGTAGACTCTACCCTAGGCCAGAATCAGGAATTCTAGGTTAATGGTGACATTGACTTGAGGGTCAAAATCAGAACTGTATCAGATCAAAAAAAGATTTTTGGGTTTTTTTCTTCTCTACGTTTCTTTTCTAGATCGGGTTGCAGATTTTCCAGAAACTCAGTGTAGACCCCCCAAAACAACATTCTTCATATCTGTAACATTTCAAGGTTAGTAATTTTCTCCTATTCATTTCAATTAAAGTTCTTAATCTTTCTAAATCTATCACACATTCTTTTCT
Organism: Thuja plicata; assembly: GCA_018584345.1. Classification (NCBI taxonomy): domain Eukaryota; kingdom Viridiplantae; phylum Streptophyta; class Pinopsida; order Cupressales; family Cupressaceae; genus Thuja; species Thuja plicata. The sequence continues at coordinate 348,621 of MU226939.1, forward strand.
ATAAACTTAATCTAAGATCTTTCTCTTTGCTCTCATTTCCAATAGATTGATTCATTTCTTCATTGATCCTTCCTTTAGGGTTAATGAATTTGGATCCTTCCTTTGTGTCTTTGAGAATAAAAGGAACAACTTATCTTTCCCACACATTTCTTATCTTATATTACATATTTACCCCTTACATTTTAATAACATCTATTTTATATGTTACAATTACATAAGCATATTAACTCATTACGAGAGACTACTGAATCCATTTTGTGCTCAATATCTTGATCCAATCGGATCACTCCTCTCTCAAGGTAATCAAAGTGGAAATATATCTAGCTTCCTAGTTTTCCCATACAAACTAATGAACTATGTTTCCCCATATTACCAATGGAATGTAGTTCCCTCTACTAATGAACTCTGTTCCCCCATATTACAAATGGAAAGCAATTCCCTCTACTAATAAATCATGAAGCCTATAGAATATATAATAAATTCAAGTGTAACCAAAAGAATCATTCATTTTATGAGGTGATGGTGAGTGAAAATGACTATCATGGAGGACAATGACCATGGAAATTTCAACAAAAATGGGGGTATTTGGCTGAGGGTTACAATTAGCCATAGTGGGGAAAAAAGAATAATGGTGCCTCTTGGAAATGGGCAGGAGGAAGGAAGAGATGGCCCCTTAACATATATCGTTCATAGCAGTTTGATACAGGGGCAAAGCTTCTGATGGAAACTAGACAAAGAACTCATCTATATAACAGTTCTGGACAACAAGGTAATAGTAGGGATGGTGGGTGAAGGGAGAACAATGGTTCCTTACCATGGTAGAACAACAGGTTTAAGATTCTCCCACAAAACTTCAACTTCAAACAGATTGAGAAAACATTCTAGCATCCCAAGGAAACTAAGAACAACTCAAAATACACAATCATCATGACCGCAAGTCAAGATCTCAGCGAACATGTAGGTAATATTGAGTATATTAGATCTTTCTCTTTATTAATTGAAAATTAACAATGGAATGAGTTAGTTCATCATTTGCAAGACAAGGTTTTTTTATGAAATGGTTGGGACCATGGTCGTCAATCGTGAAAATACAGTGATGGATGGCAGAGTATTGAGGGGACCATTTTGATATCAAAACCCTAACCAATGAGTTCTTAATGATCCTCTATCTTTTTATACAACAATGATATATTTTGGATAACAAGGGTATCTATGTTTGTGATTGGAGGCCTAATTTCAAGCTGGATGCAGAAAAAGTTAAAGAGACAGTGGTGCAGGAGCACCTAGGCTAATCCCTAATCACAGTTGTTGTTTTGGCTTGTATTTACCTTAGCCAAGTTAGTAGAGTTTATTTTTGACCTTAGAAGGTCTTGCAAGTGTGTTCCTAGGTGGATTTGACTAGGATCAATCCAACCTAGATGTTTATTGCTTTGTTAGTGGTTAATGCTACATTAAGCCTAAAATGAGAAAATGGGTCCAAAAGCCATCAAGGCTTAGGCTAGGCTAAAAATGTACCTAAGAAGTCCTCTAGGGTGTTTTTACACTATTCTAGGTCGATTAGAGGTCATTGGGATTTGTTTTATGCAAAGTTGTCAAAGTTGTCAAAATGTTACATGACAACATTTGCAACTTTTAAAAGTTGCATGACAACATTTGGCATGATTGTATTATTTTTGAAGAATGATGGTGGGTAGTTAATGTAACGGCCTATAATCATGGGGAAGGAATATTTAGACATGGAGGATCCAATTTCGCGAGGCAGATGGATGTAATGAGTGATTTGAATTTGAAGGAGAAGATCTGAGTACTGGTTTTTGCATACAGTCGACTATTCTGATGTTTTTGAGTTAGTGGACGGATTGAATAACTAGATCCAATGTAGAATTTTTGTAGTATAGGTAGTTTGAAGAACTTTTAGTTTATCTTTGAACTTTTTTTGAGTTCATAAGTTTAGTCTTTAAAATTGTTTTGTAAGTAGTGCAATTGATGGTGTGGTTTAGGCAGTTTTAGGAAACATGGCTCCCCCATAGATCTCCACCATGCAAATAATCATGGCCCAGAGGGATATGGAAGGGAAGCCATTTTATAGGTTACATTTGGAAGGAATATTTATGAAGAACAAGCTAGCTAATTTTAAAGTCATACCCTAGGTGAGTTCAGTGTACCCAGTTAGTTGCATGACAATGAACTAATGATGTGTAATTGTAGGGGAAAGATTGAGAACATGGAACCAAGCATGGTTTCACCAGTATAAAAGTCCTAAAGATACCTCTTGATGAGATTAGGCATTGTCCAATCCATTGAGATAGATTTCCAAGAAGAAATTAGTAGACTGCACAAGAATAGCCCTTTTGGCCCTATTAGCCCTAAATTATAGGAACCTACTGTATGGAGGCCCTAGAACCCTAAGACCACCAAAATTATTAATGTCTTGGAAAAGGGTGCTTGAATATCTAATTTTTGGGGGGGTTGTTTGGGAGTTTTGTGAGAAAAGTAAGAAAACCGCACTGAATAGGGGTAATTGACCTATTACGCCTACAAGACCAAATCCATAGATTATCTTGAGATCATTTGCAAAACCATTGATGTCCTATTATAATGGGATAATTTGGGAGGAAATAAGTTATCTTAACAATATTTTCATCCCCTGCAGCACTTGTGATGAGATGGAGATGAAATTGCACTTAGAGACATCTAAGAAGGAGTAAAGGATTGAAGAGCAATTAATTGATAGTTACCCCAAGGTGAAGCACAAAAGAGACCAACTCTTGGAGTTGTGTTGGATAAGTCCTAGGCTATTTGAGAAAGGGCTTAGAATATCCTAGAAGAGAGGATAAGATCTTGAGAAGGCTAGTAACAGTGGATTCCTATATTTGGCTTCTGCAAGCATACCTTGAGAGTTTCTATCAGATAGTGATATGGTCGAAGCTAAAAAACTTGCCATAGGAATATAAAGATGAAAAAAATCTCAAAGCAATTGGTAATAGTGTTGGAATGTTTATACGCTTGGAGGAAGATTTTGATGTTAATGATTTTTATTCTTTCTCCAAGGTGTTAGTGAAAATACAAGACTGCTATCAAATTCCAGATTTTGTTGTTTTAGGATCTTCAAAGGGTGAATGGAGAAAAAAAATTGAAGTAGATTGTATAGAAGATTAGTTATCCTCTGAGTTGGACAAAAGGAAAAGTAAAGGGCTTGAGGTCAATAGAAACTTGGATCTGATTAAGGAGCTAGAGGTGCTTTGCACCTGATCTCCCTCATGGTGCATCAAATTTGAGGAAGAAATGATTTTGAACCGGGACTGTGATGGAAGGGGATCTTCTCAGGATATGCAAAATGTGGAGAATGTTAATAATAACCTAGTGATAACAATGATAGTAGGCTCAATTTATTAGAATGTCAATACCCACAACCCCGATTCAACCTAAGTTGTCAAAGATACTCCTTTCTCTCCATGCAAGGAAGACAATATGCAGTCTACTAGTGGTGCTCAAATATGGGATGGACAGATAGGGAATATAATAATTGTTTTTATCTATGGGGGAACACCAAAACACCCCTAGGAAATCTGGAGGACAAAATGTAGACAAAAGTTGTAAACCTAATTTCACAAATGATGGAACCTATGGATTAAACCTTCATGAGGTTACCTCAGGCTTAGATGACAGCGACAACCAAGACTTTTTAAAGACATTCAGATTTCTCCGATAAGAAACTTGGAGAAGTCAATGGATGATATGAGAGAAAATGAGGATAATGGATGGGTTTCTGAATCATAATATGAATCTCAAGAGGATGGAGGTGGGAATGAGGATTTGCGTATGTAAGATTAGATAGATATCATTGAGGAGAGGACTATTAATCAGACTCCTTCATAGGTCCAGAAACCAAATGTAATGGAAAAAAAGAAGAGAGGCCCAAAACCAGTGCAAGTGAAACTTGCGATAACTGGTAATGCAACAAACCAGGCAAAATTGTTGAGATCGGGGAGAGGCTATACCTCTTCCTAGAAGAAATGGAGCTTATTTCATGGAATGTCAGGGGCTGCAATGCTGCTGACAAGAGGCATTTGGTCAAACGATGTCTTGACCAAACCCAACTGGATATAGTGTATGTTTTTTCAAGAAACTAAGCTAAGTGGGGAGGGTCGGAATCAATTCTTGAGGAAGTTTGGTATGTGGGGATGTCTATTCACTGAGGCATATGGTGCTTCTGGGAGAATGGGCATTTTATGGAAAGATTATGCAATGAATGTCTCTTTATTGGAGGAGGGTAGTCATTGGAAGCTAGTGGAAGTATCATCCTATCAACGTAGGATGAAGTTCTATGCCTTTAACATATATGGGCTTTGTAATCAAGAAATGAAAAAAAAATTATGGACCTCCCTATCGGTCATTTTTAGTAGAATGAAAGATAGCTTGTTTGTAATTTGAGGTGATTTTAATGCAATTATCTCCCCAATAGAGAAGTTTGGAGGGAAAGGTTGGATGAGCCAAAGCCAAAAATATTTTGCAGACTTTGTAATGTCAAATGAACTCCAAGATGTGCTATTTAAAAATGGAGTTTTCACATGGACTAATAGAAGATTGGGGTTCTCAAATATTGCTGAAAAACTAGACAGATTTCTCTTGGGAGGTGACTAGATGGATACGAATTGGATTTTTTAGAAATTCTACAAATTACAGGGTTTGACCAATTTTCAATATGTTTGAAGATTGTTGATGATCCCTCTCCTGAAAGAGATCCTTTTCATTTTTAAAAGATGTGGCTAAGAGAAAAGAGGTTTATGGAACTTATAGAACACTGGTGGAAGAATGCTCCCAGGTGCTCAAGTAATGTGGATTTTCTCTTCTTTGAGGAACTTCAATTCATAAAAGAAAGTCTTAAAGTGTGGAACTGTGAAGTCTTTAAAAATATTTTTGTGGAAAAACTTAGATTGGAGTCTGAAATGGCTAACTTAAATGAAAAAATTATTACTAGAGGAATGGACTCTGATGCCTTTAATCAAGAAAGGGAGTTAAATATGAAATATATTGAGATTCTTAATAGGGAGGAAATTTACTGGCAAAAAAATTCGAGAGAATTATGGTTACGTGAACGTGACAGAAACACAAAATTCTTCCACAATTTAGTTAAAGGAAGACGGTCTTTAAATAAAATTTTCTCTATTAAAGACCAACAAGGTAATGTGTTGATAGATCCAGCCAAGATAAATGAGGAAGATATAAACTTTTTCTCCTCAATATTTTTGCTGAATAATAATGCTAACTCTGGAGACACTAACTTCTTAGAGGCTATTCCTAAGGTGGTATCGAGGGAGAAAAACTCTGTGTTGATGAGAGTTATCTCTGAGAAAGAAGTGAAAAAACCACTGTTCAGTTTGGGGAGTGACAAGGGTCTGGGTCCCTACGGGTTTCATGCCCTATTTTTTCAAAAGGCTTGGCACATTCTGGGTAAATATTTGTGTGCAGTCATGGAAGATTCAAGGCAAAGGAGATCCATCTTTAAGGATTTCAATACCACATTCTTATCCTTGATCCTAAAGAAGGGAAAGAAAGAATCCTTTGATGATTTTAGACCCATTGCCCTTTGCAACACCATTTACAAAGTGATAGGTAAAGTGATAGAAAACAGGCTGAAAATTGTGCTTCCATTGATCATTTCTAAGGAGAAGAGTGGTTTCACACCGGGTAGATACATTTATGAAGGAATAATAGTTGTACATGAATCTATACATTCCTTAAAGTTGGGAAAAGAGGCTGGTATGATGATCAATCTGGATATAAAGAAAGCATATGATAAGGTTAATATGTGTTCCCTCATGACAATATTGAAGCATTTTGATTTTGATAGGTGTTGGTGTGAGTGGGTTTTAAGTTGTATCTCTTCCCCTCATCTCTCTATTTTAATCAATGGTAGTCCTCAAGGTTTCTTTGAAACCACTTCTGGTATATGTCAAGGTGATCCTCTCTCACCATTTTTGTTCATTATTCTTGTTGAAGCTCTTTGGAGATCTATCAAACAAAAATTTATGTCGGGCTCTTGGAAGGGTGTCAAAGTTGCAAGAGGAATGGAGCCGGTAACTCATTTACAATTTGTAGATGACACGTATTTAATGGGGGAGGCTTCAACAAGAGAAGCCATAATTATTAAGGCATGTTTGGAGGCTTATAGAAATGTTTCTGGACAATTCATAAATTGGGAGAAGTCTGAAATTTTGTTCTTTAACACTTCCCCTCTCATGCAAGAACATATTTGCAGAATTCTTGGAATGAAAGCTAGGGTTCTTCCAAATAGATATTTGGGAATTCAATTGTTTGAAGGTTCCTCTAAAGCAAACCTTTGGAAAGATTTAATAGACAATTGTGTGAAGAAGATGGAAAGTTGGAAAAGGAAATGGCTCACATATGCAGGACACATTCTCATGTTGCAATCACTCATTTTTGCAATTCCTATTTTCTCTATGATTTTCTTAAAGATCCCAATTAAAGTGATAAGATACATTGAGAAGAGGATGAGAAAGTTTTTCTAGAATGGAGGACATGAGGAGGAAAAAATTTCTTTAGTAGCTTGGGATACTATTTGTAAACCCAAAAATAAATTTGGTGTTGGTTTGCATAAATGACATTTGATTAAAAAATCTCTAGGAGCTAAACTTGTTTGGGAAATCTAATCCAAACCATCTCAGCTATGGGTGTAGATATTAAAGATGAAATACTTGGATGTGATGGAAGACAAGTGTATCTTCACGGTTTGAGATCCTCTGAAAGGTTCTTCAATATGGAACTTTATCCTAGAATGCAGGCCTATGGTGTGTGAAAATCTATCTTGGTAGATTGGGGATGGATGGGAGGAAGCCTTGTGGGAGGACTCCTGGAATGGGTGGTAGGTGCTCTCAACAAGGGAGAATCTACAGAATCTGATTGTGTTCATGAAATATTTGTGGGGAGAAAAGGTGAGAGATTACATGGAGGTCTGTATAGGTCCCTTGGGGGAGCAGTGGTGCTAGAAGGAACTGGATTCCATAGGTCTTAGTGAGGATCAATATTTACTAATGACTGGTATTTTTGCAGAAAGACCCTTGAATCTATGTTATGATAAAGACAATATTATATGGTGTACAAAAAAGAGTTGAAATTACTCTGCTAAATTGGGATATGAATTGTTGGTTAGGGATGAAGACATTGAGGAATGACCTTATAAGCTTTGTTGGGACAAGGATTGTTTACAGAAGGCTGGAGATTTTTCCTAGCTAGCCATTCAAAGAAAAATTTTAATAGGGGAATGTAGAAAGAAATATGGTTTTGTGGGTCCAACCATGTGCCCGATGTGTAGACAGGAAATAGAGGATGTGGACCACCTTCTTGTTCAATGTGAAATGGCATAGAGATGCTGGGATATGGTAAGACTAAAACTGAACCTCATGGGACCCTTACCGAATTACTTAATGGAACTCTTTAAAGGTTGGCCGACCAATTTTTAGAAATCTACCCTATCTAAATTATGGATTGTTTTCCCATCCTTGGTTATATGGGAATTGTGGAAAGAGACAAACAAGAGAGTCTTTCAGAATGTTTCAGAATTTGCAGAACAAATTTTTCTAAGGATTGATGTGGCGATTGAGTAGGTGATGAGTTCAGCTATAAGATTTTTAAATTCAAATTTAGTTTTCTCCTCTTGGGACAGGTTAGATCATAAGTCTTGGACTGGTATTAAAATTAGATACAGGAATGATGGTAGCCATGTAATTGTTATACACTGAATTTGCGCCTCTGATCTCAAGCTCTCTTGGTCTTGATAATCCAGTATAACAAGGGACTCATCTCCAGGTTGTGGGACCTATGCTAACTGAGATGAGACCTCCAGATTCTAGGCTGGTTCCTCTTGGATAATCACCTTAATTTTCTTCTTAAAAAAGAAAGTAAAACTTGAGGGGTAAAGGGATAGAAGGATTGCATGGAAAGGGAAATGACTGAAAGCAAACTACCTACTAGGTGATGCACCGAACTTAGGGCTTGGACCTCAGTATAGAGGAATGAAACCAACGGAGGAATCAGGTCTAATAAGTCACAA
>MU226939.1:356783-377064 GCA_018584345.1 Thuja plicata
ACAGAATTGCAGAAAATGAGAGGAACTAGGAACCCCAATGTCCATTAATTAGCATTCATAAACTTTGATCCAATAAGAGATAATACACACAAGGAAGCATAGGGATATGAAGAATTATCACAAAGTAATTCCAATAGTTTGCATGATCAATGAGAAGATTATAGAATGTAAAAGCCAGAGGGCAGAAAGAATGCCTCAAATAGCTCTTGGGAAGAATGAATTCTCCTTACAAAATGCCAAAATCTGAGCACTAAGGCTCTCAAAAAAACTTTAAATACCTCCAATGCACGCAGGCAGGAGCTCCAAAACCTAACTAGGGTTATAGATTTACAATAGAATAATTGACCCTAGGACAAAATCTAATCTGGTCATAAATGTGCACCAAGTAAATCGATCAGATCAGATTTTCCTTTTTTTTGCCCATCCCTGTACTGGATCATGCCCGTAGACACGCAACCTGAGTCCACGAGCTATACTCTGCAACTAGTCCCCTGTCATGAATGCTCACTAACTGATCACAGTCCCCCAGGATGAGAAGTGACCCCAGACGGCCGCCGCTCAATTTCTCATCAATGAGTCCTCGATCATGACCATGCCTTTTAGCCAACTGCAACTAAGAGAAATAACTTCTGATTGGACTCTGTATCTCTTTCCACGCCTCTGAATCTCCCTTTCTTCACCGACATTGAAACAAATCTAATCCAGGGATCAACAGACTCTTTGTGCATGGCCCTTCTGCAATTAGACCCTTCTGATCAATTCTGGAACACGAGCACAGAGAAACCATGGCTGCCGAGCGTTCATAGCGCCAAATCTGTCGCCAATCTTTCAAATTCAAAGTCCCGCGACCTCGCGACTGACCGTTAGTCTCTTTGTCGCGAGCATCGGTCCTTAACCATGGTATCATCTCACGACCTGGCGACAAAGAACTTTTTACCCTTGGTAAACCCGAGCTCAGATCCAGTGACAAGGCGACTATGAAAAAATCAAAGTCGCGAGGTAATTTGCTTAACTCATCATCCATCCCGCGACCTTGCGCCTAACTGCCTCTCATGACCGCCACGGTTGTCGCCCAGTTGCCAGATGCTATCTTTTCACTTCAAGACTGCGCGACCACACTAGTCACCAAGTCAGGAGAGCATAGCCTGAGCCCTTTTGACCTTTCTTAACAGTCAGCATGTGTCCTTAGTCTTTCTAGCGACATCCCGACTACCCTTGGCGCTGAGTCGGGAGTAATTTTCTCATAGGGCACTTTGATCACCAGACTACGCGACTACCACTGGATCATCTAAGCTTTGTATCAGACGGCTGTCGTTTAATCGCTGAAAAACTGAGCATGCCCTTAAATCATCTCGCGATCACGCGACATAGGGAAAAGAACACATAGTCTCCAAGTCGCGTGATCCATTTCCTCCGTCTGGCGATTACCCGACTGAGGGCCCGCATCCACACGTCATACGCCATCTGTCACACGGCCATTGGTTACTTTTCTACACACTGGGACACTGAGTCACCATTCTGCTCTGGCGACAAGGCGACTGGGGACCACAAATAGCTAGTCGCGAAGCCTTGACAGGTAAGCCTTAACGGCTGTATGATCCGGAGACTACGCGACTGACTGCATCCTTAACTGCTATGGTGTGACCTAATCCAGTGATCACGCGACAAGAAACAGTCGCCAAGTCTGAGAAAATTCTCTTAACTGCCAGGAAAATCCTGCGATCACCCGACTAAATGCCTGTTTAATTGTTGACTTTGACCCGATCCAGCGACAAGGCGACCAAGGGCAATCGCGAAGTCGGGAGACATTTTTTCTAACTGCTAAAACTTCATGCGACCAAGCAACTGAGGGCGGGCCCCATTCTTTATGTGTCTTGTGACATAGATCTGGCGACCTCGCGACCAAAGAACAAATGCTAAGTCGGGAGACACAGAGGGAATATTCCATTCTATCACGAGACCACGCGACAAGAGGAAACGTAGAGTCAGAGGAAGAAAAGGAATATTCGACCAAGGTGAAGCGATAACACGACTGAGAAATAAGCACATGCTCTTAGTGATTGAAAAAGTAACTGCAAAACATAAGAGCCAAGGGCTAGGGTTTATTACATTGTTCAAACATGAAAGACTCAGGGTTTTTAGGGTTTTAGCAGAGCCAAGACCTGGAGACCAAGAAAAACATGACAGAGGATGCCAGACAGGGAAGACTAGGCAAAATTGCACAAAAATGAGAAATTTGGGCAACAGTAATGATGATGAAGACTTATCGTAAAGATATTGTTTGGATTCCACTGGATCTGGGGTGGATAAAGATTAAATTTGATGAATGCTCTAAAGGGAATCTGGGTATTTCTGGTGCTAGAGTTATTGATCGAGACTCTAATGGGGATATTTTGGCAATGGTAGAAAAAAAGCTCCAAGTGGGGACTAACAACATGGCAGAAGTGCAAGCAGCACTGCTAGCTATTAGATTAGGGATGGTTTTGGGGTTGGATAAAATTCATATAGAAGGGGATTCTAAAGTGATCATGGAAGCTATTAAAATGAACCACTCGCATACATGGAAGATTCAAAGTGTTTTAAGGGAGGTGAAAAGTATTTTAAATAAGTTTATCAATTTCAAAATAAATCACAGACTTAGAGAAGGGAACAAAGAGGCAGATACAGAAGAAGAACAGGAACAACCAGAGGAAACCGATGAATAGGGCACCATCGGTGAGGAACAAGAAGAACAAAAATCAGATTCTGAGGAGACTAAATCTGATACACCTCCACCTCCACCTCCTCCAAAGAAGCAGAGGACAAGGAGTCAAACTACTACAACTGATACAACACCTCTTAAGAAAGGTCAAGTAAGGACCTATATAAGGAAGCAGCTAGCTAAAAGAACAAAGCAACAAACTATGAAAACAACACCTCCAAAGAAGAGGAAAAGGTTGGTTAGGACAAAGGCTAACATAGAGGATACTAAAAATGATGAGCCTGATGTAGTAAAGAAGAATTATAGGAATCAAACTGTTGATGAAGCTTCTGAATCTATTGCTACATCCAGAACCATGTATGATAAGAAAATTAGACAATCAGATATACTAAACTCAGAGGACTTGAATAAGATACAAGAGGCAGTTATAAAGTCAATGATCAAGTACAAATATGCACAAGATGAATTTGTCAATAAACTACCTAAAGAGCTGGGTAACAAGATATACCAACAATGGTCATATGCTCTGCAAACTGAAAGAGAAGAAGGGAGAGGGTACTAGTAACACTGATGCCTCCTGAATCTAAGGTTGAAGAAATCAAAGAAATACTCAAGAAGAACTCAGGAAAATTTGTAGCCAAGATAAGGGCATACAAAGTGCTAGAAAAAAATTTCATAGAGCTGGACACAATGACTGAAACAAAATGGAGAAAAATCCTTGATATTCCAATAGAGTCAATAAGTCATGAGGAACAATTACTTCTCATCGACACACCTCATAGAGAGGAGGAAACAAACAATGCAATCCTCAACACATTGCTCTTGACAATACAGAAGACATGGAGCCAATAGATTTGGACAAAGTAATGGATAGTCTTGACATTCAAGACATCAAAAATTATGACTCTGATAAAGATCCATAGAAGAAAGATGAAGTAATATTCATTACACTTAAGGATCAGGGACAACAACAAGAATTGAAGACATCAAATGATAAATATATGAATGTTGTTGATGAAACATGGTAGGACACACCAGTCATGGACTTAACAAAAGTAGACCCTGCAGAGGAGATACAAAAAGATGAGGATGTCACTGCTCAAAAAGATCAAACCGATGAGTAGGACACCACTCAAGATATAGCCCAAGCTACCACTCAAATCAATATGCCTTTATTAATGAAGGCAATCAATATTGTAGAGGGCAATGATGGATTTGCAGCAGAGGACACAAGCACACCCAAGGACAAGGGTGATGCTGAAGCAAAAACCACCACCGATAATACAAAGGATACAACTGCAGAGCAAGCTGCAACTGACGATTAGAAAGTTACATCTACTGATTAAAATAAGGAAGAAGGGGAAACATAGATAGAAAAAGGTGAAGAAGAAAAGAAAGATGAGAAGGAGAATCAATCAGAATAAAAATCTACAGAGACACCCAAGGTTAAAGGAGAGATGTCTTCACAAAACTGACAGGTGCCACCCGAGAAGAAAACACAAGAATAATCTTCCACAAAGCCTTCACCAAGCACTTTAGAGAGAACAAATGAACTAGCTATGATATTTCATACATCTACATCCCCACAAATCTCAAAGAAGAAGAAAGGAAAGCATAAGAATCCAGTAACTCTGGATGAAATCATTGATATTCCAGTTTGTGATCCAAGGACATTGGATCCAACTGCATTGAAAAAGTATTCAAGACTCTGTGAGAGAAAATAAATACAAGACAAACTAAAGAGAGCTGCAAAGGAGGAAAAGGTACTAGAAATGGCAAGAGGAATACTCCAACAGATTGTACCTGATGTAGATATTGATCATACCACCCCAATGATGGATCAACTGGTGGTACTCATAGATGCAATAACAGCTCAGAACATAGATGATGAGAAGGTCATGGAAGAGATACTTGAACAAAAGTATGAGTTCAAGCTAGCCGAGAAGATAAGCTAGGAAGTGGCATTGAAAAAGGTTAAGCTATCTGAATTGGTAAGCACACTTGAACCAATTATCTCAGAAGCTATTACCTTAATACAAAAATTGTGCACTCTAGATCAACTCACTCAGGAGTATACTGACCAGATAGCACAAATTGATGTTGATCTTAAGTCAAGTGCACAAAGTCTCACAAATAATGAAGAAGCAATTAAATTGCACAATGAGAAAATTAAACAAGCTTGAAAATTGAGATAGGACATACAGATTGTAGAGAAGAAGTACAGAGATGAGGTAAATGAGCTCCAAGCTCAGCTCTTACCGACACTTACACTCCTGCAACAAAATGTGACAAAGGAAAATACACTAATTGCCACCCCTAAAATGTCTGTCCTAAACAATATTTATGATATGCACGCAAGGCTAGAGATACAACACATGGCACTAGAACAACTGAAAGAAAAATGGGAGAAAATGCTAGAAGATATCAAGACAACCCATTCCAATATACTTGACACATTGTAAGTTACATATTTTTGTCACAATTTTGACATATTATAAGTTGTACATTTTTGTCATAAGTATAAAATAAAGGGGGAAATTGATATGTTCATTCACCTCAGTTAAAAGGAGGAAATAATATTTATAGTAAAAGAAAGGGAAAACAAAAGGAGGAAATAATATGTACATATAGAGAAAAGGACAAAGAATGTATAGTATACATGTACATATACTTATACTATATTGATGCATACAGTTAGGGGGAGTCATATGATGACAAGGATACATACACGGTGTACATACTAAAACACCTTAGTATTATGCACATATAAGTTTTTGATACTAATGTCAAAGGGGGAGATTGAAGGCATTATATTTTTCCATTAGTATACTCAAGGAAAAACATGATCTACACCATCGGTTTACTCTACACCGACAGACAGGGAACAACACTACCCGACGCCAAGGTTACCTGAAAAACACTATTCAGTGTTATCCAATGACAAAAAGGTAAAGGAAACCCAATGAGTAACAACAGTGCAACCCGACGGAACAACATAGAGAGGAACCCAACAGATGAAGGGAACCCAATGAATAGTTCAACAAAGCAACGCTGACAGAATTTTAGTTCAACCCGATGACCAAGAACCGACTGTTAGAGTAATCTTTAGTAATTACTCCTTAGTGCTTAAGTTTCTCTTAGGCAGTTTAGTTAGACTTAGGAAAGTTTCCTTTTCTGAGTTAGTTGCCCTTTTAGGGTTTCGACATCCTTTATAAGGATTGTCTTCTTTGTATTCTTTACCGAGATTGTATTATTTTTCATCATTTGTGTTAATAGAAGATAATTTCTTTCACAATGGGTTTGCAGTCTCTCTCATTTTGGCCGCCATAGCTTTCTGATTTTCTTCTCTCTTCTGTCTTCTTCTTTCTTGTAGCAGTGTTTGCATGCAGGTTTCTTGGGAAGATTTGACGTTTGTCAAATCCTATACCGACAATCAGTTACATCTTGCAAAAAGTGGATCTAACTTTCCATGTCAGATAAATCACTGAAGTTGTATTTATAGCTTCTTGATTTACTTTTAAATCCATTATGTGCAGAGGAAGCAATGTATTTAATATTGTTTTAATTAGTTTTACTGATTTAAAACATGCAAACTAAAGATCAAGGTCAAGTTGTAAACCTTGGATCTAAGAGTTAACATTGTAATGCGTGATTCTAGAATAGGTCAAATAATTGTATAAATAGATGCTCAATCTATTGTAACGAGAAGTTGTTCAATGAAGATTGTAGCCACAGAGAGCATCTAGTGACCAGACAAGAGAATTCATGCAGAAGGATAGAAATAGAATCAATCAGTTTAAAGAACAAGAACACAGGCTACCGACGAGCAAAGAAAAGGTATTCATCAATCACTTAAGGTGATATTATTATTCTAAGAGATTTTATGGATCTGTAATTAGAAATTGTAGATTACATACAGCCAGGTCAACATTTTTACTCATTCTAACAAGTGTAGTACACTAATGAAATCCTTTCAAGAAAGGTGGGCTTAACTGTCCTATTGTAAATCTCATAACTGAGTGCACATTTAAACCAGTGTTGCTAAAGCTCTTAATAGATTAGATCTTAACAGGTCTCCACCTTAATACTCCTAATAGGGTAGATCATCAGAAGTGATCAAATTATAAGCCTTAACCAACTCCCTTCCATTCTACAGATAGTAAAGTTTTGTGGGTGCCATCCGCACTGCAGTTTTTACTTCCTAACAGGAGTTTTCTGCGATACCATATCTTGTGTTATGTGTTTATTGTTTTCATGAATGTTTCTATGATTGTTACAAATTATTAAAGATTATGAATGAACAATACATGCATAAGAAAGAATACAGTAATGGTCGGTAATGAAGTAATGAATGATTACTAATGATGAATAAAGAAAGGTGTTAAAATTTTTAGAGGTACTGTTTCACCCCTCCCCTCTCAGTACTACTTCCCATTAATCCCAACATTTATCAATTTCAAAATAAATCATACGCTTAGAGAAGGGAACAAAGAGGTGGATATAATTTCCAATTGGGCAATATCCGTTGAAAAGAATGATGAGAGTGTGATAGAAGATCTCCACAAAATTAATGTGGCTTGATTAAGTAATATTTGGTCCCTGAAAAAGTAATGATGAAGATACTCCAGGTAAATGAAGGAAAGTTTATTATTTATCCCATTAGAGGTGAAAAGGATGGATGATGGGATATGTGAATGAATGAATGACGTGTGAAGACTGCACTATGCACTTGGATGGGATGAAGTATTTATAAATTGCGCAGGATTTCTTTAGTTTGAGGGAGCTTGAGGTGTGAAAAGACAATCAACACGAATGAATGGGACATGTGAATGTTTCCGCGACTTTTATTTATATATCAAAAGGAAGTTAAAGATAAACAAAGCAAAGTTTAAAGCTAAATTTGGTTGGTAGAGTTGCATAAATTAAAAGTGCAGATGAGTGTTTAAGAGGAAAATATGGATGCAAATTTTAGTGTGGATTTAGATAAGCAGATGAAGGCTTTTAAGGGATCGGCGAGCATGAAACGTGTTCAAGGATTGGTGAAGATAAAATTGGAGGCAATGGTTGATGCAATTATGAGGGTGATTGGGGAGCAATTTCAGGAGCGACAGATTAAACGAAGAGTAAATTAGACATCATCTCTATGTTCATAGCTTGGGGATTGGAAATTAGGGAAAGCATGGTGGAAGTGGGTAGTATTACCCGTGCTTTGTTCTAAGAATATTTTATGGGCAAACTGGACTCTATCCTGGAATGGTCAATTCTCGAGATAGGCTCTGACATCTCAGAGTGTTTTGAAGATGAGGAAGAAGGGCGCATATTCGGGCTCATTCCATTTTTACAATGGAGAGCCAATGTTGATAAAGAAATCATGTTTCAGAGGGCTCATGAAGGATGGAAAAAGGTGAAGGAGGAAATGAAAAGGCAGGACAATAGGGCTAATGAAACAGCTGGGTTTTTGGTTCAGAATGTGCCTCACATGAAGCGCAACCCGAGGGGTCGAGGAAAGGATTCAAGGAAGGAGGCATGAGAAATAGCTATAGGGAGGTTTTTTTAACTTTCTGGTGGAATGACAGTATATTACGGTGTTGAGATGGTTTCTTTTGGGTAAGGTAAGCCCCATAATACAGCATGAGAGGGAGACAACAACACAAGAGGGTAACAAATTAAACAAGAAAGTTAAGTTTTTTGCAAAATTTGTTTTGATGTTTGAAATGTAAACTTGGAAAGTGGGGTTAGGCTAAGATAAACTGTTATGGTCTAGATGGGCATTTTTGGAAATAATATGATGGGTAAATGCCCGAAAATGAAGTTTAGTAGGTAGTTTAAGATTAAACTGGATTGTAAATTTGATGTAATTTTCTTTATATATTAATACACAAAAACCTTTTACCAATAAAAAAAAAAGAATCATTCATTTTCATATAGAATATTGCTATAGTTCATTGTTTTCAACTCTACAAGTTGATTATTATTGTTTTGATAGGAACCATTCTACTTTTGATTCTTCAATGTCTATATATTATTATGTATGTACTTTTTCTTTTTAACTAATTATATTGTAATTATCACTACCCTACCCACTTATATTTAAAATTTGATGGCTAGTGTTAAATTGAAGCTCCAAATTATTACACTTTGTTAGTATCTAAAAAGGAAAAAAAATCTAAGTTGGTCACCTCCTAAAATATAGAGTTTGTCCCTTGGGAGGACTTAAGATTCTATTTTTTAGGAACAAGAGGTTCCATGAAGAAAAAAATTTCTAAAAGATTATTTGGAATCTTGTCTTGGAAAATAGGAGTTCCTACTTTTAGGCTCGCATATTTGCATATGTGAAAATGGGGTGGGTATAAGAATCGCCCCACTAACTTAGGAATGTTATCTGGCACTTGTCAATCATCTATTGGACTGTCAGTACGGCGTCGTTTGTAGGCAACAGTCAGCTTATCCCAATGACCAACTCACCATAGGTGGAAATTTTATTGGTTCATCAGGACAACACTGTTCTTTAAGGTTTAATGCGCGAAATGTTTTATGTCAAATTTCCCTCTCTGTGTGCCATTTCCAAACTTTAAAGTTTCTTCTGAGAAAAATTCTTATTGCTAATAAAAAAATTGCAGCGTATGTTTTCTACAAAGAATATAAATATGAATCAGGTTTTCATATTTTAGCTTTGATTTTCTTTGTATATAGTTATAAGAATTGGTTGCTTATTTATTTATAAGATTGAAACTATAACAAGAAACACAATCTAATTTATTTTTAATTTAAAATTGAATTAATTTTGTATTCTATTTTTTGAATATGACAATTTGAAACATAATATCTTATTTTATGTATGTCAAAGAACAGAAAACTGAAGCAATACAATTGCAGAATAAGTGTTACCCAAAGATGGATATCATATTTTTTTTTAAAGTATCAAGTACATACACTTTCTAATAATAATAATAATAATAATAATAATAATAATAGAAAATCCATTATAATCTTAATTGGTAGTCTAAAAGATAATTAAAATGTTAATTTTTTTTATCTAAATATTTAACTAATATAACATGACCACTCACTTAAAAATTCACTATAATATTAGAAATGACGTTAATTTAGTTATTGCAATTGAAAATCCATTATAATCTAAATTGGTAGTCTAAAAATAACTAAAATGTTAAATTAATCTATCTAAAAAAACTCACTATAATATTAGAAATAATGTTAATCTAGTTATTGCATAAGTAGCTTGTGAAAACATATGTTAATCCTTTTAATTTATTGAATAAAACTAGTTTTAAAAATATCCTATAAACATAGATTATTTAAGACTATCTCTAAAAACACACTAAATCAAAATAAAAATGATCATATAAAGATTACTTCAATCAAAGTCAATTAAAAGGAAAGGAAAATATGTAGCCTATCTTTAGATCACTATTTATGTGTACATCGACATTCAACTACTCCACCGTGTAGACACACTACCCTCTACATAAATCTAAGGAAATAAAACTTGATTGCCATACAAATAATTAAAACTTTTACACAACACATGACATGTTAAATGGCAAAAATAAATTCAAGCACCATGTTAAAATTACATGACCTAAAGGAAATTTCTTGATTATCTCATAAAAGGATTAAATTTTCATAATGAAATTAGCTGATTTTCCACATATACAATACTTGTCCAAATGAAAAGTACAATATACAAATATTGTGATTTACAAGAGAGCCAATTTATAATATAGTTAAAGCACTCAATTGACAACCCATTACAATAAAGTTAGTGACAATATAATGATTATCCAAAAAAATATTGACCATGATCCTCCATTATAGTATCAGTCGCACCTACAAACATAATGAGCTAGTCATAAAATTAATTTACAAAAGAAGACACACAATTGATTGAATTTCATTGTGTAATGTTCTTATCATCTCTAGTTCACACTACATGCATTGTTGTTGTTGTTTGATTAAGGTCAAAAAAATAGTGGTTGACTATTTTGGTGATCAATTAAGGCTGCAATAACATGCATGCTTATCACATCAACTTAGATAAAAACTAATCTACAAATTGAAGACTCAAAATTGATTGAAGTTCACTTTGTAATATTCTTACCATCTCCAATTTTCATTGCATCATGTCCATTGTTGTATGGTTGATATCAACAGAATATGGAAACATATATTCTTCTTTTTTATCATTTAGAGCTATAATAACATCCACATTTGACACGTCAACTTAGACAAACCAAATACAAATTAAAGGCTCAAAATAAGTAAAAAATTCCCTAATTTTCTTACCATATCCAATTTCCATCTCATCCATTGTTGTCGGTGTTTGGTTAAGATCCATACAAAATGGTAACATGTGCTCTTCATTTCTTTTTTGATAATTTAAAACTGCAATAGCACACACATTTAACTGTGATCAACTTAGATAACATGTTCAAGTGTAAAACCACATTATGTAATTAACATAAAAAAATATTAAAATTTTTAATTACCTGAATTGGTTTTTTGAGATGTCTGTGTAGGGGTAACATTGAGCATTGATGCTTGATATCCACAAATTGTATCTAGTTTGTTTGAATAAGTATAGAGAATTGTTAGAGATACAAATTAAGTAATTTTCTATAAAAATAATAATAAACACATTTAATAGTTAAAAAATACCATCTACGAGGTGATATGTAATTGTTTGGTTTATATCAATAGAAAATGACAATTGATGTCATGGAGTACTTTCTTGATCTTTCAAACCTGTAACAACATATGCTTAATATATGAAATATTAAGAATATATATCTGTAAATCACTAAAATATTTTTGAATAAATGTACTCACTTTTTTGTTGCATGATATTAAGACTTTCTTTTTGTATTGCTATGCCTGAGCGATTAATGCCCCTTCTTTTTCTTTTTCTTTCTACATCCTGTAGAGGGGAATTGGAAGTTTTCATACTCAACTCTTTCATTCAAGTTTCGGGAAATGGCATTACGCCTTTGATGAGTAGAATGACATTTGCGCATTTTTCTTGGACTGAACCATGGTGATATTCGACTCATAGGAATGTTCTATGAGCCAGGGATTGTTGAAAGTTTGGAAGAGGCAGCGAGAGATGCATTGATGTCTTTTCTAAATATCTCAACACATTCACTGAAAATGTTTTTTTCATATGTTGTAGTCGGTAAATTTTGGAGCAATGCATTCAGATAATCAATGGAATTTTGAAAGTTATCATTTCAAGCATCAGAGGACTTCCAATCATGTGGATTAGAAACAAATATGATTAAGTAAACTTAAAAAAATATTTAAAAGAATATACATTTCATTTTAAAATGGTGATATAGAAATTTACCCATTCTTTGGTCTTCACCGATGATAAGTCCAGGAACATCTTCATCTTCTAATTGAACACAACTATCTATATTTGAAATAAGAATTAATAAATTTTGAGAACTGTAAAATCATTTAATGTTTAATTATAAAGACAATGTAGACATTACCAGTGGTGATGCTTTCATGATTAAGACTCCTTGTGACATTGTGGTCACCATCAACTAGTAGAGAAACACCTCCTATAACTTAATAAAATTAAATTAGTTAGTTTTGAAAATAAATATATAATAATCATTAAAATTTTGAAAATTAAAATTATATCTCAAATGAAACTTACCTACAGCTTGATCTTGTTCATTCATTTTGTTTCTCATTAGAAGATCTAAAATCTTCAACACATGTTTGCATGTGTTTCCTTTTTTTGCCCATTGACAATCACACATATGCAAATCAGGTCCAAATTTTCTGACAACATACCATTTTGTTGGAATTGTTTGGCTTCTTATCTTATACACATTATTGAGGAGATCATATGGACAACAATCTACATCTGGTATTGTTTTTGATCTTTCTAGTGTGATTATATGATATCGTTCCTTTTTGAAGTTTGTTAGAAACCCAGACAACTACAAAAATATTTTATTTTTATAGAATGGCTCCACCCTGTGAAGAAGTACATAGTTAAGCCAATCCATTCTCCTTGTGCATTTCTTAGAACAATCACTTAAATAGTGACTCTTGATGTGGTAATGATATGTTTATGTTGAAGCATTGGTCTCTTGATTTGAATGAGGGAAGTTTCAAACTTTTTTGGCCCACATTGCTATACAAACAAATATAATAACGTTACAAAAAAATCAACTAAAATTATGTAAATGCGTAATAATTATAATGAATAATTTGATGAACTTACCAATACGACTCTCATGATGACACCAAGTTTTTTTAAAATAATCAATAAATGTCTTCTCCTCTTTGAATTCCTCCATGAAATTTTGTATTAAGTGAGTAGTAATGTCTTCCTCATCACTCTTGCATACATAATCTGACCCAATCTTTTTAACATATTTGTTCCAACATCCTTATTGCTCGCATACCTAAATTATAAAATATAATATCAAATTATGATGATCAAACACATAATTACTAACACATTATAATTAAAAATTGACTTACCTATACACATTCTTCAACCATGCCCTACGTACATGCCAAATACATAAAAGTATGTGGCAATCAAAGGATAATCTACAAGTAACATTATAAAAGTTCATAAGTGGTATTCAAGCAAAATTTATTTTTAGTATTCAAACAAAATAAAAAATATACTTTTATAAACTAAATATTAAGCGATAAAAACCTGATTGCCTCAATCTCAGCACTGGCATAATTTGTGATGAATGCATTGGCATGCCAATCTTCTTTGGACTATTTTCCTCTTTTATAAACTTCAGTTAGCCATTCATTTATATCATCAACTTTATTTCTTGAGGATATTGCCCACGCAACAGGAACACCAGCCTCTTTCTCATAAAATACAAGCATGGTAGATAGCTCATGCTACACATGAATAAACTATATCAATAAATCAAATATATTTATGGAAAAGTATATAGATAAGAAGTATCAATGATTAATTTAAGATTCACAAATATGGGTAGCATTGTTTTACTTACACCATATTTATTTGTAGAGAATGTGGAATCCATTGCAATGAGTGAGTTGTGTGAATTTTTCACCATCATTTCTCGCATCCATGGTGTTTGGATGCCTATCATAAATGTAGAAAAAAATATCTTTCTCCTCTTCATGCCACAAGCTTACACTTTTTGAATCATCCTCATTTTTCTGTGATCGAAGGGAGTGCACTCTTTTCCATGCATTTAATACATCTTTTCTCAATAAACAAGTGTCCCTTTTATTCATCAACTTAGTAAAACCATGATCTAAGTAGTGTTGTTTGCATATTGTGTCAATCCCGACACCCATTAGTAATAATTATTCAATGTATGATTTGTTAGAGTAGTCATATTATAGCTAATAATTAATTCATTTAATTATTAGTCTATTATGCTCTATGCTTAAGTTATACTTAGGCAGCTTTTAGTCTTTAGGGTTTTCCCCTTTAGGGTTTCGGTATCCTTTTATAAGGACTCACTGCTTTACTTTTCATAAGATTAAGGAGATTGTATTGTATTCCATTTGTTGATAATATAGAAGCTTTTTTCTTTCAACATGGATTTGATGTCTCTGGCGTTTTGGCCGCCATAGCTCTCTGTTCTTCTCTTCTGTCTTTGCTTCTAGTTTGTGACAGTCTTGCATGCAGGTGTTCTTGGGAGAATAGGACATTTCCTATTTCTAACATGCTATCAGAGCTCTCATGTTGCTCGTTGTTCTGGCTTTGATTGAAGCAAGCGAGGGTTTGTAGAATCACCAGTCTTTTCTGGTATTTTTCTGTGGTTTTGGGGGGTCTTTGTTTTTTAAGGCACTTTGGACCAAAACCGATCTCACGGTTGCGTCCAGAAGGCCCAAAAACCCCCAGAATCCATATAAGGCACGTCTGTTTTGGACACCGGGGCGTCTGAGAAAAATTTCTTGGCCTTCCAAGGCCGTACGGGCACATTTTTTGAGGAAAAAAATATATTTTTTTATGGTTTTTTGGCATTTTAGACAGTTTTTAGGGCGCGCCACCCACGCTCCACCTGCGGCCACCGCGTCACCCAGCGGCCACTCCTCCGCCGCTCTGCGGCCCGTGCCGCCGCCCGCCGCCGCTTCGCGGCCCCTGCCTCCTCTGTGCCCCCGTGCCACCCACCGCTCCGGCCGCGCCACCCTCTGCGCTCAGCCAACCTGCCGCTCCGCCCCAGCTCCACCACCCCCGCGCCGCCCGGGGGACTGTTTAGCCCTCGGGGGCCCTTTGCTCATGCGGGCGGTCATATGGATGACCGGGGGCTTCGGCCCAGCCCCTGCGCGCGCCATGCACCCGGGGCTTATTTTTTTCAACCCCAAGGGCTTAAAGCCTGGTTTTGAGGCCTTTCTGACCCTCCTGGACTGTTTTTGCTCTATCTTGAGCATCCGGGGGTCTTTTTCTGACTTTCATATACCGTCGAAAATCTCTTTTCGAGCACTTTCTGATGATGGTAGTTAGGGTTTTGGGTTCTACTATTTTGACATTTTTTTACTGTCAAAGTCTGATGTTTTTGTTTTTGCCTTTCGGGAGCCATATCTGGCTCATCCGGACTCCTTTTTTGGCAAACCAGATATCGTTGGAAAGACGGTTTAGTGAACTATTCAGTTGCAGGGGTATTTTTTCTAGATTTTTCTCCAGTTATCTCTCCTCTGAGTTTGGCAGTTTTTACACTCTGGCAGTCTACTTGGGTTCTACAGGTCCTGGGATCTCCTCTTCTGATTTTTTAGCTCACTCTTCTTTCTGACTTCTGAGCTTGTATGCTTCTCCACTGTTGCATCTTTGTTCTGTAAACGCACTGAGATAAAGTGCCTACTTCTACATTTCTGGGATCTTGTACACCTTGTATGGTTTTTGTACTCGCACTCTGTTATAAAGTGCCATGGGGGGTTATGATGATTATGCCATTTTAGGCACATCCACCTTTGTCAAGTGAGCGTACCTTCCATGACATTAGCCCATGCTGTGTGTCGGTGACACCGCCCTTTATCCTATGTTTGTACTTCTGTTGCACTGTTGGTGTTCCTGGTTCTTCTTTCTGCAGATGTTTGTGACATTGCATTTTAGTGTTCCTGTCACCTCTCCCTGTTTAGCATTATGGGGGGGTTCAGCTGTTGGTTCTATTGCTTCCTGGTTCTATTGATCAGCTCTTCAGACATTGTCTTCTCTACCTGGTCATGCACTTCAGTGGGGGTTCCAGCAATTTCTTCTGACAGAGTTTACAGTTCCATGCTTTGGAGATGCTTCTTGCTCATTCTTGTTCCTCTCTTTGGGACTTTCCCTAGATTGAAGGCTTAGTTTCCTTCATCTATTTTATTTCTTGTACTTGGGTACCTGATCAGGCCTTGTTGCCGGGACCCATCTTTCCTGCTTTCTGCAATAGTCTTTAGCTGTTTTGCTTCTCCCTAAGTTACACTTAAGGGGGGGTGTTAGAGTAGTCATACTATAGCTAATAATTAATTCATTTAATTATTAGTCTATTATGCTCTATGCTTAAGTTATACTTAGGCAGCTTTTAGTCTTTAGGGTTTCGGTATCCTTTTATAAGGACTCACCACTTTACTTTTCATAAGATTAAGGAGATTGTATTGTATTCCATTTGTTGATAATATAGAAGCTTTTTTCTTTCAACATGGATTTGATGTCTCTGGCCTTTTGGCCGCCATAGCTCTATGTTCTTCTCTTCTGTCTTTGCTTCTAGTTTGTGACAGTCTTGCATGCAGGTGTTCTTGGGAGAATAGGACATTTCCTATTTCTAACAAATATGGGTAGCATTGTTTTACTTACACCATATTTATTTGTAGAGAATGTAGAATCCATTGCAATGAGTGAGTTGTGTGAATTTTTCACCATCATTTCTCGCATCCATGGTGTTTGGATGCCTACCATAAATGTAGAAAAAAATATCTTTCTCCTCTTCGTGCCACAAGCTTACACTTTTTGAATCATCCTCATTTTTCTATGATCGAAGGGAGCGCACTCTTTTCCATACATTTAATACATCTTTTCTCAATAAACAAGTGTCCCTTTTATTCATCAACTTAGTAAAACCATGATCTAAGTAGTGTTGTTTGCATATTGTGTCAATCCCGACACCCATTAGTAATAATTATTCAATGTATGATTTACATTCATTCGACAACCTTGGTGCAAAATTGCTCCTTGGGTCACCAGAAGGGTCATTATTTCCATGACAAAACTCACCACTAACATCACAATGGGTAAAATCATTGTATGTAATTATAGAAACATCTGGTCTACCATACATAACCCTAACTAGAAAATCAGCTTGGCAACCCCTTTTTTGGATAAATCTTCGTATCCTTTACATATTTTCAAGTTTTTTTCTATTGTCCTCAGGGCCAAAAGCACACCAATAAATGTATATACATGAACAAAAATGTATATTAATTGACATAATAAATAAAAAATTATAAACAATGACATGTTTAATTTTTATATTAAATATAGGCAAACCTTGAGTATGTCTTGGTAGTGTGGCTAGTAGGGTATTTTGAGTTGGACTCTCTATGCTTCTTGCGTACAACGTATGTCTCTGCATTATCCAACAAACCTTCTCCTTTGAAAAAGTTAGGGACCCTTGCAAGAGGGATTGTGGCACATAAGTCCATTTCACCATCATCATTTTCAATAGGTGTCCATCCAAGATTCTCACTTGAGTAATGATTTCCTTGTTTTGCAGTGATATCTTGTATATCTAGTTTGATGAGTGACTCCCATTTATACTTGTTACCCATTCTAAGTAATATTAAAACAGTTAGTGACCCTCTATCCTATTCAAATATTTATAAATAATTATATTGATTTTTCTAATCACTCCTTAGCATAATTATCTTTACCTTAGTGTTGGCACTTTATTTTGACTTCCAAAATAACATTAAAATATAATTCAGTGACATGTCACAAAAATCTCTAAATAAAGTAAATAAAAACAAATTTACTAATATAACAATTATAAAACTGTCATTAAATACTCAACAATATAAAATGATACATACAATGGTTCAAAGCCTTTGTATATGTTATTACAAGAGGATGTCCTAGTGCTTCCAACAAGTGAAACATTAATTCATTGCAAGGGATGAATAATTGTGAACCTCTACTCATAAACATGTTTCAACATAGGTTTAACATTGTTATGTTTTTTTGAATCTTTATGATCTCATTGTA
The DNA here is from genome assembly GCA_018584345.1 of Thuja plicata. NCBI lineage: Eukaryota > Viridiplantae > Streptophyta > Pinopsida > Cupressales > Cupressaceae > Thuja > Thuja plicata. Next base: position 374,702 of record MU226939.1, read on the forward strand.
ACAAATGAGTTGGATTTAGTAGACGTTCATTTGAAAATTTTGGAGTAAACTTTAGGATTGGTGAACTCTTGGGGAATCCCTATGTTTCATGCATTCAAGAAATCATTCATCAAGTGGAACAAAACATTAAAAAATAGGTCAATATAGGGTGGAGTTAGGTTTAGTTAGGGTTATTTCTTTCATCAACATAGGTGGTTTGAGGATTGGTGAGCTTCAATGAAGTCTTTTCCCTTAATAAATTTGAGCATCTTTTTTTGCATTTAATGCTAAGTGAAATGTTGTCATTGTGACTCACTACTCAAAAATAAAATCAGTGTAGGGCTAGGGGTGGATTAGTTAGGGTTAGTGCTCAATTTTGATTTTGGAAAAATGACTAAATAAAAATGCAAGACTTAGCTATATGATTAGACTACAATAACGTCTTAGGAAAGAAACTATGTTTTTGAGATTTTCTAATTTTGGGAATGTCTAATAACAATGTAAGACTTAGTTATATGACAACTAAAGATCGACAAATAAAATTTTCAGGGAAAACATTGATGACACGAAAAACTGCTTTAAATGACTAGTTAAAAACATACAAAATTTGGCATCAAACTAAAGAATTAACCAAAACATTGCTTTCTTGATAATAAAAATTTGAAATAATTTCCAACATACCTCATTTAAACCATGCATATAAATTTAGCTTCTCTAGTGTGGTATGTGACATATGATTTAGAATTAAATTGAGAGTTAACTCTCTTGGATTCTTTTTTGACAGATTATTGATGTGTATCTTGGCACATAAATCTTTTTTCTCAGTGAATGTCCTAAATAATTGTACCAATTAAATTGGTTTTATTTGAATGTTCATTCCTTCTATAATATCAAATTTGAATTTTGTTTATTGTTGCTACCTATCATCTATTGATGTGGTTTATCTGATTTTTTATTATTATGTAATTTGATTACCAAGGTCTTTTTGTGCATCACTAAATTCCAAAAAGTGACATCAAATTGAGCCATTAACTTATTTCGTTCACGATCTAAATATAATATTAACTTATGGTGGTTTTGTTTGTGTTTAGCTATAATAAATATCTAAATTTTAGCTTTGTTTAATTTTTATGTAATCTAATTTGTCATAGATCATTTTCTTTCTAAGTTTGCTCTAATGCAATTCTTAAGTGTAATTGTTGATATTCTTCATCATTTCGATAGAAGACTATAAGTTAGTAGACATTATTCATGACATTCTTCTCAAATGACATAGGAACATTTTAATTTATAAATTATCTCTTACATTCCCTTCAAATTCTATGCATGATAAAATAAATAATAAAATTAATTGAAAACAACTTTACTTTCAAATTTTCTAAGCGGTTTATATGCATACAAAATTAAGTGGGTTCTGCATGGGACCATGTATTTGATAATTCAATAAATTAATATAAAATATTTCTTAGTTGTAAAGTGGAGACATAATAATCTCTTCATTTAGGCCAACATATATTTGGCATAGGAATTAATTTGGTTGATTTGTGTGGCAGAGCATAAAAATTTTATGAAATTCCTGGGAAATGAAGTAAAACAAGTGTCACGTAGTGGCTTAGTACTTGTCTAATTATGTAGTTAATTATAGTTTTAATTTGTATATAAATTTTATTATATTTATTATAAGTATTAAATATATTAATTTTTTAATTATTATAATTTTTTATAATTATAATATAAATAATATTTTTTGTAATTAAAAAATCATAATGTAAAATTATATTGGTAAGTTAATTGTAATGATAATTAAAATTTTAACAATTTTAACTTAATTATTATCTTTTTAACCATAATCTTAATTTTAATTAAAAATATTTTAATTAATTATAATAATATATTTTTAATAGTTATAATTATAACAATTAAAAATATTATTTTTAATTATAATTATTTAAACAATTATTAATTATAATTTATGAATAATTTAAATGCTAATCTTAATATTATTTTACTAATATATTTTTTATTTATATATTATCAATAATATTATATAGAATATACTATTATATATAATATACTACTATATTATATATAATATACTATTATGTTATATATTATATAATTAAATAGTTAATATTTTAGAATGTGTGATAGTTATATATATTATTTCTTAAATGAAAAATATAGTTTAATCTAAAATTTTAATTTGAAATATTACAAGTATTATGAGGTAATGTGCTCTCAAATATAATTTCATCATTTTTAAATTTGCATATATTATAATTTCATTTGTATTGTTGTAATTGTAAAAATTTAAAATATAGTTATAAATTATAAATGTAAAGTAGAATTTAAATAATAATATATAAAGAGATAATGAAATATTA
>MU226939.1:382219-419103 GCA_018584345.1 Thuja plicata
TTCATATTATTTGGGCAGTGAGCCTAGGCAGTGAGCCATACACCCCTAACAGGGTTTTTGTAAAAGACTCCTAACAGGGTCCGACCTTTAACCAGGTCATTGTACTCAAATTGTAAAGACTGCTTCTGACAGGGCAAAGGAACTTTAACAGGTTCATTATACCTAGTACAATATTTTGTGGGTACTAATCCCCATCAGATTTTTCCTCTGATCAAGGTTCTCTGTAATCATATCATGTGTTATATGTTCTTGTGTAATGTTTATTTGGATGCACACTTGATTTACGTTTAATTGGCTGAAATATAATTAAGTAGACAAACACTAATTCACCCCCCCCTCTCAGTGTTTCTAACAATTGGTATCAGAGCTCTGGTCCTCTGAAATAAAGTTTAACCACTTGAGGAGATCATGGACTCAGCCGAAGAAAAACATTTGAAAAAGAATCTTGAAGCAGCTCTTGAGGATCTTGACAGATCAGAGAAAGAAAATGAAGAACTAAGATTGAAAAATGATGGCTCTCAAATACTTATCAAAAGGCTAAGGAAAGATCTGAAAGATTTTTCTACTAGTGATCTAGGAAAAATGGTCAAAAAGCTTAATGAAGAGAATAAATATCTAAAGGATAAACTTGAAGATCTGGAGGAACACCTTACAGATAGCCAGAACACCATTGAAGAAAAGATCAAAGAAAGCAAACAATTGGAAGATGAACTTTCGCAGGCAAACATGAAAGTCTTGGAATTGGAAAACATGAAGAAGAAGTTGGAATTTGAATTAATAGCAGCAAAGGATAAGATTGATAAACTCCACACAAGTTCTGATTTAATTCAATCCTAGCTCAACGCGCAAAGAAAAAAGGGGAACACTACTGGTCTTGGATTTAGTATAGCACAAGATGAAATCAAATCATCACAAGAGAAAGAAAAAACACTTAAAGCATCTTCAAAAGCTAAGAAAGTTGAAGATACTACAAAGGTTATATCTGAACCACCAAAAAGGGAAATCAGACAAGTTAACAGAACTTGTTATGGATGCAACAAACATGGGCATTTGGCAAGAGATTGTAAAAAGGTAAGACCTTTTAATGGTTATTGTTTCTCTTGTAATAAATTTGGTCATAGGGATATACATTGCAGAACTCAGCCACAACAAAACAATCAGAGAAATCAACCTAAAAAGAATTTGCAAAACATTACATGTCAGATATGCAACTACAATGGACACATAGCAAAACAATGCAGCATGATGAGAAAGAACATTAGACCTCCTATCATTTGTCACACATGTGGAAAGGTTGGACATATCACAAGGTTTTGCAGATCCAAAACTCATAAACAAGAAGATCCCAAAAATTCTCTATTTGAAGAGAAAGGAGAAGTCAATTTTGTCTCAGCAAATAAAGATTCAAGAAAAATATGGGTTGAAGTTAAGAAGGACAATAATGTTGACAAAGTAGTTGATGAATCCTCAGTGGACGCACCCTCTACTTCTGCTTGAATAGACCTTCTTGGTCTTAGGGGGAGCTATTCTAGCTCAAAACCCCTGTGTGGTTGGTATACTCACCTCAGATTATGCACCTTTGGATTCATGGTTAAAAGAATAGATTATAGCTATATGCATTCATGCATTGTCTGAAACGCATCAGAATCAAATTTTCAAAATCTCTATGTATGGTTGCAAGTATTAAATGCGGCAGATTGTATAAAAAGGAATTTGTATTAGATCATTCTCACATTTACATTCAAAGAGAAAGAAATTAAAGAGCATTGGAGCGCTAAGACATCCAGGCATGAAGGCATAGCAGTTTGGAAGTTGGATCAAATAGTTAATCAGTTTGCAATGAAGCCCTAGCCGTCGCGCCATTTCAGAATTTTGTGGAAACCCTACTTAAACAATCACCAAGTAAGTAATGGCGACCCCAGTTGTGTTTGATGTAGCAGAGAGGAAGAGGTTCATATTTAAGAAGCACCCATTTAAATCCATATTGGATGATGTGGAAGGGGCTTTCTCCAAAACCCCGCTTGGCTTTGTTCACGTGGAAGATATATGTGCATACATTTACTATAAAAAGGAATCATTAGGAGATGATAATATAGCTTCTCACATGACATCAATGCTAAATAAGGATTTCACATTCAAAGATGAGTTTGTGCACCTACAAGATAACCCTATTATTGAGTATTCGAATGCGCATGAGTTTGAAGAACCAGAATGGGTGAAGATTCTGTTGAGAAGAATTCATGATGATCTCTTTTGGATTGGTGATGTTCTTGTCTGTATCATAGCTGAACTAATCCATTAGTTAATTGGACTTTCAATGACTGGACCAGTATTTCCCACTGGTAAGGATGTAAATAAACAATTTGAGAAAGTTTGTTTGTCCAAGAGTGATAGGTGTGGAATGACAGTCAACCCTATCAAGGAGGATGACATTAAACTCATGACAATGATACTTGGATACAAGTTTCAGCAAGCAAGCAGGTTGAATAGTGTCTCTACAGCAACAGTCCTTGCAGCTATTAGAATAGTGAGGGATAACACCCAATACAATCTATGTGAGATCTTGCACGATCAGTTGATTGAAAATATCAGAATCATCAAAAATGATAGATGCAAAACATTCAGGTTTGGATCTCTGATCATCTATTTGTATCATCATATAGTAGGAAAGGTTGCAGACCTCTATCTAGACAAAGGAAAACCTACAATGACACAAATATCTCTTAAAGCCACAATAGAAAGCAGTGCAAGAGATAAAATGGATATGGACATAAAGATATTCAGGGTCAAAATGCAGAGCAGGTTCAAACTATATGAGAAGATAGTTGAAAAATACATGGATATTATATGCTTTATGGTGGAGACAGATTGCACATGCATGGAGGCTGTTGAGACTAGAACTAAGTGGATTCATCCACTAGGATATGAAGTAGAAGACCATGTGTTAGAAGGATATGCGCAGGTCTTATTGTCAGCACCTAAAGACCCTAATGAACCTAGATGGGGCACTTACAGAGAAAAGACAGACGAAGTGGACATTGAACTAAAACTTGCTATTAATAAAAGGAAATCATCCAGAACTACATCTAACATACTGAAAGCTCATGGAGTCACTCGAGAAGATTTGAATAAGGCTAAAGAAGCCAAAATTGCCAAGGAGCTTGAGCAAATTCATGCACAAGTCTTTATGGACAGACACATGTATCCACCAATGACACCTACAACAAAATTTACTTCAGCTCCTCTTAAACAGGATACAACTCTAGTAATTCAGATTGCGCCCATGATAGGTCCACAAGTCTCTGTGCCCACAATGACAATAACTTCTGAGACAACTAAAGATACAGAAGATACTATAATAGTTGACAATGTCAAGATATCTATGATAGCTTTTGATAATGATATGAATAAGGTTGATGAAGCAATGAACACAGATGACACATCTCTACAACAGAATGAAGTTCCTTCCATTGATCCAATAGACTTGGATAAGGTGAAAGATACTCAAGGTAATGAGACACCAGTGAAGGAGATTCATGTCAAAAGTGAATGTGTAGATACAAGTCAGAATACTATTTTCTCACCATCCACTCAACCATCCACCTCATTGTTGTCAAGATTAACTCCTAACTTAGCAAGTTTTGATGCATGGGAAGAAGATGACCTCATCAAGATCAGTGTCCTTGCCATGGAAAAGGCAAAAGAGAAACATGTTATGAAGAATCCTCGCTTTGTGGAGTCAATAAACATTCTGAATGAACTAGTTCCTGCTGATAAGAAAGTTGCTAAAGTTCAAACAGTTGAACATATGGATAGCATACTAGAAAACTTGAAAACACATTTCACAAGCCTAGTAGAATCTACTACTAAAATTACAGAAGATGAATACAAAAAGGAGAGATTAAATGACTTGGTAAAGAACTTTACCTTAGATCTGAACTCCTTAAAGATTGGGCAGGCTTTATTGAAAGAGTTGGCAGAAAAAGGAAAGAAGGTTATTGCAAATTGCATGGACAGAGTAACGCTCACCTCTGAGCACACCAAAAAGATAGAAGAAGCTGAAGAAATGGTGGACAACATAAGAAAATCAGTTGAAAATTCCACACAAGACATGAGCATATGCAACAATGTCTACCAAGGGCAGTTAGACAAAATTGAGAAGGCCACACTGGAAATCAACAAGATAAGGGTAAGGCAAACACAGTTGAGGAATGCACTTGCACCATCTCTAGCAGTTCTCAATGAGAATATAGAACAGATTGATAACACTATTGTGACATATGATCAAGGTCCTTGCATGGATCTGATAAAAAATGCAGAAGCTGACTTATGCATTGTGCTCGCATCTTCAAACTATTGATGCAATGAAAGTCTTTTGGTAGAAAGAGATTCAATCTCTTCAAGTTGTGTACCCAAATGTATACATGGAGTAAGTATGTTGATGACTTACATTTTTTCACACCTTTGTCATTAATGTCAAAGGGGGAGTAGTATAGAATGTGGATATGTGAAAAGTATATATATATCATTAAGTATTATGATATACAGTCATTTTTGTATGAAGTCATTTTGAGTAACTTAGCCACATTCCTTTGTTGCCATAAATGACAAAGGGGGAGATTGTTGGAAAGTTGACTTCCTGAGGAAGCATGACTTATTTTGTGTTGTCAATCATGGCAACAAAGTCATACTAAATTTCTGTCAAAGATAACTTAGAAGATAAAATGACTAAGTACAGAAAATAGGACAGACAGAGAGATATAGAGATCAACACATCAGCGCACGTGTTAGAGATCACACCAGAACATGTGTGCTTAGATATATACTCTATGGTGTATATACATGCTAGATCCAAATGCGTAGAGTATGGAACATCAGTACGGAAAAGTTACAGACAGATTAGTAGACCTGCAATCTAGGAAACAGAGCATGGAAGCCGACTACAGTTTTGATCAGCGTGTATGGTTTTTTAATGTAATGGCTAAGTGCCTTTAGTTATAAGTTTGTAATAATGTAATTAATGTTATAGTAAACACGCTTGAGCTGACTTGTTCGGAAGTGTTGTATATTTTTGTTTTAGGGCCGAATAGTGATTTATTTTGGGTCGCGCCTATTTGGATTTGAAGATATAAGTATGTAATGTAATGTAATGTTACAAGTGTTGATTATTGTGTAAGAAGAAGTTACAGAGGGATAGTATAATGAATTCAGGAGATGATATAGCTCTTTAAAGGAGTAAGAGCATCCACGCATACACGGAATTGATCAGACAAGAGTGTCACTACAGCAATTCATTTTTGATATAGTGCATATCAACATTCAGAGGGTTGTAGCCTTCATATTACTTGGGAAATGAGCCTAGGTAGTGAGCCATACATCCCTAATAGGGTTTTTGTAAAAGACTCCTAACAGGGTCCAACCTTTAACCAGGTCATTGTACTCAAATTGTAAAGATTTCTTCTAACAGGGCAAAAGAACTTTAACATGTTCATTATACCTAGTACAATATTTTGTGGTACTAATCCCCACCGGAGTTTTCCTCTGATCAAGGTTCTCCATAATCATATCATGTGTTATATGTTCTTTTGTTATGTTTATTTGGATGCACACTTGATTTATGCTTAATTGGCTGAAATATAATTAAGTAGACAAACATTGATTCACCCCCACCCCTCTCAGTGTTTCTAACACCTAGGAGGGTATCCAATCATCTTGGGAAGACCCTGGCTTTCTACTAAAAATGCCTTTATTGGGTGTAGATCAGGTGAAATGATTATTTCAAATGGTAACATCACAAAAAACTAGCTTGGTATTTTCCAACCCAACCATGTCATGATGTTTATAAGATGATATGGCTTGATCTTGGGCATGATGAAGAAGACACACTCAAAACTCTCATAGTATTTGACAAAATTCAAATGCTTCAGTTGTAAGATGAAGATATTATTTATCACATATAGTCCAAAATAATTACTATAGAGTTGTATATAGTACATCCTACTTAGCATGCTCTTAATTTCCATTGCATACTCTACTTATTGTAGCATCGTTTGAACAATAATTTTCCATTGCAAAATTTATTTATAAGCTACTTCCTCATACCAGTAATGTAGGAATTATATGTCTAAATGCTACCTCAATGAACCTTCTTACCACTCAAGTAGAAATAACACCAAAAAAATATATCAACATTAACAACAAATTCAATCAACAATAACAAGAGTAGTTAACTTATTTCTTGTAGGAACACTGAACAATTGTTTCTTCGGACTATCAAGACATGAAAAAATTAGACCCAAATATTTGTACACATAGAATATAAATCAAGGAAGATTTTAGACCAATTAGACAATCTCATAGGAGGATGAATCCAGCTATAAAAGAAATAGTTAAGACAAAGTTGTAAAATTTGCTAATGTTGGATTTATATACCCCATTTCTAATGGTCAATGAGACTCGCCTCTTCCAATTTCTTCCAAGAAATGATAGAAATGGAGAGTTTGTGTAGACTACCAAGAGCTCAAGTGTTAGACTCTCTAGCGGGTAAACAATATTTCTTCTCATTTCTCATTTTTAGATGGCTTTAGCAGTTATAACCAAATAAGGATTACACTAGAAGATCAGGACAAGATAATTTTCACTTGTCCTTGGGGCACATATGTATATGTAACTTTACTCTTTGGTCTTTGTAATGCTCCTACCACCTTCTAGAGAGTATTCCTCAATATTTGCAAAGATCTAATAGATGAATGCATGGAATTTACACGAATGACTTCACCACTTATAGTGATACTTATGATGAAGCATTGGAAAATCTTAAGAAAATCTTAGGAAAATCTATCATTAAGAAATGAAAAATGCTATATGATGATGCAAGGATTAGTACTTAACCATTATGTCTCCCAAAATGGTATATAATTTGCCCCAATGAAGTTTGAGGTAATTAAAAGCTACTTGTTCCAAATCAATAGATGGATGTTCTAATTTCCTATGACATGTTGGTGTAGCATTGTAAATTGTAAGCACCATGCCAAGGTCTACAATTTATACTTACTTAGTGCCCATTTTAGTGTGTGGTCATTCTCCTATTCATCATAGAAATTTGTTATGCAGTTAATTAATTAATATTTAAAGTTGATTCCTCTTTGGATTTAATTTCTAAGAAGATCATTAATTTTAGGTGTGCCTCTTTAATTATTTCCTCTCATTTATTTTGTTCTTGCGTACAAAGGCCCTATTTAATCATGGGTGGCCTTTTGTATTTTCCTTGAGTTCAACCTTGAATTCAAATACATTTTAAAAATCCTAATATCTCGATTAGCTCCCAATTTGAATTTGAGCCCAAAATTACCTGTACAAGGTGATTTTTTGGGTATAGGATGGGTCTAACTTTCCCCGTGCATGGAAAGTTTTCCTATACTCCCTAGCTTGTGGGAAAATTTGAATTGTGGTTTCCATCTCAGTTTTTAGCGGGATCTCTAATCCTAGTCTTTTCTCTTTAAGTTTTGGGCTTCGAATGGGCTAAGTGAGGTATAAAAGCAAGTTACCTCCCTTATTTTAAGATCCATCCATTGTAATATACTTCCTTTATTAAGAATTCAAGTCTATTCCAAGCAATCAAACATTCAAGTTTAAGGATAATTCAAGCATATCAAGAAACCAAGGCATTTCATCCTTCATTTTGTGGAAAACATTCAATAATAGTAATGCAAACATGTCTTTTGTGATGTCTTTTTAGGCCTTTATGGAGTCATGCTATTACATCAACACCTATGATCTCATTTCAATCTAATAATTTGCATCATCATGATATAATTATCCTTCTTATCAAGCCTCTACTACTGACAACACACTCACTTTCTATTTCAAGCATGTTCAATTGAATTTAAAGGTTGATTCCTAAATAGGGGTTTAACAAAGGAAAATCCCTTTTCACAATCATTTTTCCATTTTTTTGTGTGCAGGTACATGTTATAAGCAGCGCAAGTGCGAGGACAATGACATCAATGTTAGACAAATATTTCTAGTCAACAAAAATTGCATTTGCCCTTGACTGGTACTTGGTGAGTCAAAATCAACCTAGACCTCTAACTTTCCCCAAAACCTTAGAAGCATTGCATATGAGCTATACTAGACTGCAATCTCGATCACATGTCAATTACAATACTAGTTTTCAGATCTCTTTAAGGATTTATAGTTTTTATTTAGATCTATATGCTTTCTTAATTACCTACTCTCTCTCTCTCTCTCTCTCCCTCTCTCCCTCTCTCTGTATATATATATATATATATATATATATATATACACACACACACACACACACACTTGTATTTCTCATTCGTAGTTTACATATCCATTCTCTCAACATCATAGAAAAGGAATCCATGTATCCTCTTGGCACTTGAGCCCCCTCGAGCCTAGTGGACCATCCCACCTTCCAATGTAAGTAGGGAGATAGGTCTAAGTTTCCTAGTTTGTTGATGCATATTTGTGAACCCTATTTTCTACATTACATTTTGATGATCCTAACATCCTTACATCCTAATTATGATTTGGTGTCTAGATCTAATTTGTATGCATTACATTAATCAACATCATACCATTTCTATATTTTACAGATTTAGGTATCTAGGCCCACCTACCTTACATTTTAATGAGCCTGACTCTTCTTACATACTTCTGATTTTTAGTCTTAGATTTGATTTTTGCATGAAATTGTGAAATTTAGATGCATCATATACTTGCATTGGTAAAATGACATAATAATTGCACTTTTTTATCTCTAATTTTAGACATTTGACATATACTTTCATTTGAAAAAGAAAAATAATTTTTATTACAATTTTAATTAGATTAATTTCATGATGCATGTATTTTGTAATGGTGATCTTTTTTTAGCATACCTTCTATCACTTTATCCCTCCCCTAAAGACCCTCCTATCCATGAGGATATTTTGATGCAAGAAGACACTATCGACACTTCTTTTGAGGATCTCCCACATAAGGAAGATCCATTCAAGAGGAATGATGATCTTTCTCCCAAAATAAACCTCCCCTATGAGGAGCATTTGATGCAAGAAGATGATTCTATGGCTATTTCTCCTTGATACCCCACTTTCTATTCATTTAATTGGCATTTCTTCTCTGTATGAGGCCTTAATGAGTTATTTTTTTCCTTCTCCTAGAGATCAACTTACTAATAAGCATATTTGGAAGAAAGAGAATGATATTACCTATCTTAGGGACACTTTACTTTTGCTACACCTAAATGTCACATCTCCTATAGATGAAGCATTGGAAAATCACACTTATACACATCCTAAGTTATCTTTTACCAATGAAGAAAACTTTCATCCTCCTATGGATTCCACATTAGAGAGTAGTAAACCTTCTCCTCCAAAATGTACCTTGGTGCAAGAGATTAAGCATGTTACCTCTCTAGATCTTCTTGTCTGTCCTACATATTATCATAACCATTAATCTCTTTTGAGACAAGATGGTGTAATACATTTCATTCATGATCTATCTCCTAATATTACATTGAGAAAAGATGAAGGCCTAGATAAAAACACTGCTTCCCAATTTAATAAAATGGATGTGCATAATGATGATAGGATTAAGCATATTCCTCTAGAGATCAGTCCTCTTACTAACCATCTATACATAATACCTTTCGATAAACCTCATAACGAAAGCCTTCTATCTCCCAAATTAAAGAAATATTATGAAGATGTCAATAAAATGATTTCTAAACAAGACTATAAGGGACAAGATCTTTAAAAGATGGAACACGTTCCTATAGATCCTCTATCCTCATAATGCACTAGAAAATACTTAGGATTTATAAATAAAGAAAATATTATTCACACCCCTTTTCAAGATTTGATTACCCATTTCTTACCTAATTAAAACACAATAACTTGTCCTTGTCTATATTGTGATGTCAACATACAAATCCAACAACTTATTGATAGTGGTATTATAAATGTAGTGTTCTAACTTTTCCTTCACCTATTATGTTTCTCCACACCATGTGATCTTAGTGGTTTACCTTATTGGGGTATATTTTTTAAATGGTGATATGCTTTCATATTCAATATTTCTTTGTGAGCAACATAATAGGCCCCTTTTCTTATCTTTCCACTTGGGGGCCAAGGGTTTTTTCTTCAATTACTATCCTTCTAAAGGATCCATTATCTATTTATTTACTTTTATCTTTATATTATGATGTCCTCCCTTGCATGGACTTGTTTTTTATACACACAAATCTTTCTCTATTTAGGATAATGACATCCTTGTCTACAACCTCTTCCTTGCTTGGCAGTGTACATCTTTTTATAATCGCTCTATCACTTTGGGAATAATGTGTTATCCTTTCTCTTATCCTCACCATTGGGAGGAAAGGTTCCCTCTCTCAACCTTCTTTTCCTTTCTAAGGATCCAATTTTCTTAGTGGAGTGGTTTGTTTATCATGTGGCATCTTTTCTTACATGGAATTGTTTGTTCAATCATGGATTCTCTCTTATGCAAGAGGTCCATATCCTTGATCATGACCTCTTCCTTTTTTTGAAATTTCATGTCCATTATAAAAAAATCCCTTACTTGGGAGCTTAAATTTTTTCATCCTTCATCAAGAATCCATTTTTACCTAGCAATAGGGGAAAATGGTGAATTCTTGTTCTCCTTTCACTCTCATTGACAAAGATGTTATTTTTGTTCAAGAACTCCTCTTGGAGGTAGATTTCTTGGAACAAATATATCCTCCTCCTAAGGATCCCTTTACACTTATTGCAAGATATATTTTTACATATTTGTCTCTACCTTGGCCTCCAAAGAGTTATCTCTCTTTGGCTAATGTTTCTTGTACATTGTTGCCTGAATGATATCTCCTTGGTGTTGAAGGTGGGTATCCTTGTTTTTCTTTTCCTTAAGATGTCATCATTGCTCTATGTTGTCATATTAAGGAGGGGGTATATATTAAACCTCCTTGTGTATTATATGATGGATTCCTATATCCTTTTATGCTCATGTACGTTATTTATCATATTCCTAAGGAGACGATGCTTTCTTTGGGGTAATCCTTTTACGTCCCTAAGCATTATTTAGCAGATTCCTAAGGAGACAATACTTTCCTTAAGGTAATCATTTTATGCATTTTGTGCATTATTTAGTGGATTCTTAAGGAGAATTATTTATGTGGGGTAATCCTTTTATGCCCTTGTATATTATTTATAAAATTCTAAGGAGACAATACTTTCCTTGGAATAATACATTTTAGTATGACTTATTTAGATACAATGCTTTCCTAGGTTATCCTTGGGATGAGTTGACTAGAATAAAGAAAATTGCTAGACAATCAACTCCATATTTTCTCCAATTCTCTCTCTTTGGATGAATGAAACTAGCATAACACAAATTTCTAGACTGATTCCTACTCTTCCTCTTCTTTATCTCACAGATCACACAACACAACACAACTTGTTGTCAAGTAGAATTTGTGCCTCTTTCATGTATCACCTAACATAATACACTTTGCTAGTGTGCATAAATCATGGCTTCCTTTCTCTCTCTCCTTCATGATCCCATAAGCATAAAATACCTTGTTAGTTGGTTGATCATGGAGCCTTGTCTCATCTTTGATGTATGTTGCATCCCTTTTTATGAGACCACTTATTTTATTGCAATAGCATTCCAAACATGATACTAGTGGTTGAGACATTTTATTCATCAAGGTTTCTTCAACTAGATGATTTGGAGCCCTTTTTAAGTACTAACCCATGTGTTGTGTCTTTGTTTTGCATTTTTTTTTTTTTGTGTGTTCCTTTGCACATGGTTGTATGAGTTAAGATCCTTGGTTTGGGGGCTTGTTCCTTAAACTTAGTGCTCTCTCTCTCTCTCTCTCTCTCTCTCTCTCTCTCTCTCTCTCTCTCTCTCTCTCTCTCTCTCTCTCTCTCACACACACACACACACACACAAAGAACCTTGCTAAGGTGTACAATTTATACCTTTTTAGCACCCATTTTAGTGTGTGGTCATTCTCATATACATCATAGAACTTTGTTATGCAATTAATTAACGAATATTTAAATTTTATTCCCTGTGTATTTAATTTCTATGCCGACTCTTAATTTTAGGTGTTCCTCTTAAAAAATTTCTTCTTGCATACATTGGCCCTATTTAATTATGGGTGTCCTTTTTTATTTTCCTCAAGTTCAACCTTGACTTTAGATACATTTTCAGAATCTTAGTATCCCAATTGGCTCCTGATTTAAATTTAAGCCTGAATTTTTTGGTACATGGAAAGTTTTTGGGTATAGCGCGGGTCTACCTTGCCCCATTCCTAGAAAGTCACCATGTACTCTCTATCTTGTAGGAAAATTTGAATTGTGATTTCCACCTGGGTTTTTAGTAGGATTTCTAATCCTAGTCGGCTCTCTTCAAGTTTCAAGCTCCAGATGGGCTACGTGAGGTATTAAAGCAAGTTACCTCCCTCATTTTGAGATCAATCCATTGAGATCTAAATCCATTATCAAGCATTAAAGTCTATTCCAAGCTATAAATCACTCAAGTTCGAAGAGAATTCAAGCATTTCAAGAAACCAAGGAATTCCATCCTTCATTTTGTGGCAAGCATTCAATAATCATCATGCAAGCATATATTTTTTGATGTCCTTTTAGGTTTTTTTAGATTCATGCTATTACACAAAAACCTATGATATCATCACAAGAATCATTTTCATAATCAAGGTATCAGACTTTCTTATCCTTCTTATCAAGCCTATGCTATTGATAGCACACTCCTTTCCATTTCAAGCATTTTTAATTCATTTTCAAGGTTGATATATAAATAGGGGTTGACCAAGGAAAAACCATTTCCACAACAATTTTCCCAATTTCACTATGTGCGGGTACAAGTTAGAGGTGGTGCAAGTGTGAGGAAAGTGGAAGAAAATTCAGATAAAGAGTTTTAGTCAATAAAAATCATGATTGACCTTGACAAGTACAGGGTGAGTTAGACTCACCCCAGACCTCCAACTCACCCCATACCTTCAAAGACCCATGTATAAACTATTATGGAAAGTAGTCCTAATCACATGCTAGTTATAGCAATGGTTTTAAGATCTATTTACAAATTTATAATTTCTATTTAGATCTATCTACATGCTTAAGTACCTATTTTCTCTCTCGATACTTGCATTTCTCATTCCTAGTTTACATAGCCATTCTCTCAACATCATAGAAAATGAATCTATGCATCCTCTTGGTGCTTGATCCCCCTTGAGCCTAATGGATCAACCTTCCTTCCAATGTAAGTGGGGAGATAGGTCTAAGTTTCCTAATTTGTTTATGTATACTATTGAACTAATTTGTTTATGTATACTATTGAACCCTATTTTCCACCTTATACTTGGTTAAGAATTTAGCAAGATTGCAATGCCACTATTTCTCCTACTTATCAAAGATGCAAAATTTGATTAATGGACTAATGATTTCCATAAGGATTTTTAAGCACTCAAAGATTTTTTGGCTAAATCACATGTCCTAAGAGGCATGAATTGGAACCTCCCAATTAGGATTAGAATTCACATACTCAACATAACACAATCTAACTCAATTATTTATGTAAACTATCACAATGACTTTATGATAGTTAACATAATTATCTGATTACTTGACACAACCACAAATCAAATGGAAATTGCAATTCAAATGTAGACATATAATGTGCAACAATTATATAAGTCTATAACCATGTTTTGGTATCTATATGATATATAATGAGTTTCACACTAAAGGAGATTCAAGTAACATTTGTTTACTGCTATATTTGATAAATTACATACCTGAAAAAAAAGATGGCAATGTGTATCTAATATAGGAGTAAAATATATCTTTATTCACCCATGAATTTATTATATAGAGAAGAAGACCATAGATGGTTTACCAAGGATTCCAATTGATCAAACTATACCATACTACCTTACAACATATTTAAAGGGCTCAATGATTTCCAAGGGGAATACGACTTTACACCAAACAACATGTATAACTATCCTAGAGTGACAAAAAACTTAATATGGACAGTTAATACATTGTCTGATTTAACCAATATTATAAAAAATATAACAATAGGCATTGCACACTAACTATATCATCCCTCCAAAATGAAAAATAAATCTTCTACAAAACAAGTATACATCAAGTAATATTTGGGAAGACTATTGACAAGAATGTAGACAATGAATTGTAGTAGGAAAATGCAAATTTTTAGTGTACTTCAAAAATAAAATGAGGGTCAAGGGGAAATGACCATTGCAGAGGTTTGAGAGTAGCACTTGTCATGGGGTTCTGTGGTAGAAAACACCAAATTAAGACCTTTAAAACCAAACAAAACTCCATGGTATGCATCACTTTTGTGATTTTTTAAGATGCCAATAAAAATGTTGAAGAAGCTAGAAAATAGAGATTTCTATGTATTGACCAAACTTAACCTACCAAGGTATTGCCAATTTGTTTTCAAACTCCTTTTTGAAAGGTACTATAAGGATGTTACAAAACCCCTCTTTCCAATGTACTGCGAGGCTGCTTCCAAACTCCTCCCGCTAAGGTACCACATTGTTGCTACCAAGTAACTCAAATTATGTACCAAACCCCTCATATGTATGAACTACGTGATGTGGAGTTGTTGAACACCATACAGAGAAACCAAGTTTTTCCTGCATATCCCATACGACAAAGCAAATGGATACATTGTTGAGGGATTCCGCACATTGTATGATAGTGTAGAGAAATTCCAGGTTGTAAAAAAATATTGGTACCAAAGTCCATATGTATTTTAGAATATTATCTACATCGTACAATAATAATTTAGGAAGAGTCTTCATGTTGTACAACAATAACTTTTGCAGGTAACTATCTAATTGATTCCATATACACACTTAGAGGATTTTTGTACGCGATGACCAACAAAATTTTTGTTGTGAAGAGATTTGTATGCCATATGATAGAAGGGTGGGCTAATGTGCACATTGTGTGTGGAGGTAAAATATGAATAGATGTATGAAAGAAATTGTATGCAATAGGTGAATGACTAGGTCATGTCACAAAAAGAAATAGTAAAGATCGCACATGTTAGTTTCTACCTCTATAATATGCTATGAACCTTAGGCTATATAGGTTGAAAAAATACTTATATTTCCACTACTTTGAATGAACTGATTAAAGGATGCTTCTATTTTGAAAAAAAATGGAGGGTTTGAATAAGTGTTGTATGGTTTCCAAGGATGCCTTTCATTCGTTCAACCAAAAGTAAACATACTCTTGCTAAGAGAGGAGTTTATAAATTTGTTGAGCATGTGAATTAAATAATGGCCTCTGTTTAGTCTTCATTATTTTTTGTTTCCATTTTCCATCCCTCCTAATTCTCTCCTTTTTCTCTAAATTTCCAGTGAAGTGGATTTCCTTCAACAATATCTTATACACTCCATTTTAAATATTATGCTCTTCATATTGTCATATCTATTATCCATAATTTTACACACTTCCATCATTTGTTATTCTCTAAGAGTTGTAGCTTCTATAAAATCACACTTTATGGAAATACCTCACATTCCTCCATTTTCTAGTTGAATATTCTATTCAAGGAACTCGTATTTAATCTTCAAAATAATCTTCCAACTCGAGCACCCCTTCATCTTTTGGTTCCATGCTTTTATTTCTTTTCTCTATTATTGACTCTTTGTCTTTAGACTCTGATTTAGAGGATTCAAACTCCTTGCTTACCACCTAATTTCTCAGGTCAATGTCATACTTATAGAGAGTTTTTTCTACTTCCAATTGTGATCGACCTTGGTAGCAATCAACCATCCCCTCTCATGGAGTGTGTTGTATGCCTTATTCTATAGGCATATGATAATTAATTCTAAAAGAAATTGTTGTGTATTGATAATTAATTATTGTGCAATCAATTTCCTTTTAATATTATAAATTGGATCCCTATACAATTTCATGCTCACATGGACCCCATTTTGGCATTTATGACCTTAGTTTGACATGTTTGATTCTTCTCACATTGGCTAAAAATTTGGCATCTCCACCTTACTCAAGACCTATAGTCCTTGACCTAGCCTTTTTTGTAGGTCAAGGGCACTTGAAGAGATCTTGACCCATGTTAGGATTTTTTGGAGTGTCCTTGACCCTTAAAAAGGGCCCAAATTCAAATCATCTAATAACTACATTACGGGAGCAAGAAATCCTTCTCTATGTTGGATTGCTTTGAAAAGTCAAATATGTTTCACAAGGAGAGGTATAAAATAAATTCTACCCTCATTTGAAACATCTCATTTTCAAAATTACATGTCCCACCTATACAATTCAATTTAGAAAGTGATCAAGTATTAATCGAGGCATTGCATGAAAGAAATAAAGTTTTAGATCTAAAGCATTCATGATGACATCCATGATCAACCTTTTATGAAGTGAACTCTCCAAGTCAACATAAATATCTTCATGAAGGTTTTGACACAAGGAAGACTCATGAAGGTATAATAAATTTCAGTAATTAAATTCGGATCTGGCCTCTACTACGTTGTCCAACAAACTTTTATTTCAATTCAAGGTCATTTAAATTTCATGGTTGATTCCAAAATCGAGGTTTGACCTAGGAAAATCCACATCAACCCAACATTTTCCATTCATTATGTGTGTACGTGCCAGGTTCCAAAGACACAAATTTGGGATCAGATCAAATAGACAAAGACCTATAGATTGGACTTTTACAAATCCATAAAAGAAAGGTCGAATTTGCTCCTAGAAAATTGACCCAAGCACTTTTGATGAAACTTTTGGGGGAACATCTGAACAACATATTGATCATAGAAATACTAGTTTTGTTCATATCCAGAATTCCTAGGTCAAGGTTTCCCCTAGAGAATTAGACCTCTTGATTTTGACTCAGATTTCAGAGGTGAATTCCTTCTACCTCTCATTTCTAGATCTATATCAGCTATTTACATATCTAATTTTTGTAACACTGTGTATGCTAAAAGCCTTCATTTTCTCATCTTTGGCCCTAGACTCAATATCCAACTCACATATTTTCAATACAATTTTCAACTCAATATAAAGGATTGATAGATCCACCTTGTGTCCAATCCTTATCAATCAGATTTGAGCTTGAGCCTTGTGGATCAACTTTCGTTCAAATCAATTGAAATTGAAATAGGTATAGTTTACATGCATAAGCTAATGAACCCTAATTCCCAATATTACAATTCTAATAGCTTGATCTCATGTTGGTCAACACCTACCAAGTGGAAGGTTGGTGGTTAGAATGTTAGTATTCCAAGGCATTTCTAAGTATCTTCTAGTAGTGCGTTTACTCCTAAGCCTCTATCCATGATGATGTTTTTTATATTATTCCCCATTATTTCCATCTTGATGACAACCAACTTCTTCTCAATGCAAATGATTTTTTTACTTGTGCTCTGTCTTCTTAGAGTCTTTCCTTCTCTATACAAGGGTTCTGGTACACTACCTTCTTCATTTGTGCTCCCATAATTGTCAAAACTGCCTTGTCTTGTTCCTCCACATATAACATGTTAATATTGTTTTTCTTCAGTCAAATAGTGTCTTGGTGATCGCCCAGTCCACACCATTTGCACATTAATTGTACATTGTCTTTCTTATTCTATCAATCTCTCACAAAGTTTCCCCATTTTCTACATTATGGACACTCTATGATATGACATTCTTTGGAGTCAACTGTATTTTATTTTTCCATCCTTGTTGATTTGAATAACCACCTAGTGATATATTATGTGGTTTTGATGGAGTAGACTCTCCTTGTGTGAAGATTAATTGTGGACTTCTAGTATTTAAATTATATGGAAACTTCTTTATTGAATGACCCATCATTTATAAAATCTCACAAATTTTCTTTCTAGAACAATTTATTTTTCTGTGCCCCTCAATTTTGTACTCAGTATACCATGATTCATTACTTTCTTAATTGGCTCCTTTCTCGACCTTTAATTCTTTCAACATTCTCATCATATCCCATCATTGGGCCTATTATTTTGTTGATTCATCATCATTGCTATTTTTGGGGCTCTCATCATAATCTATCATCCTCTTCCCTTGGGTGAATATTTTCTTTTTCATTATAGATGCCCATTGCCCGATTATAAGCATTAACGTACGATGCTAGAGGTACCACCATTTTATTTCTTAGCAAAGAGATCAATCCCTTGACGAACCAATGCTTCTTCAGTCCATCCACCAATTGGTTCTCTAATTTTACCAAAAATTCATTGAGCCTACAATTATAAGATCGTACGATCTCATATTTCCCCTATTTGGTGTTGTATATTTCAGTGATAATCTCATAGTTGTCTAGAAGCACTTTAGACTTGGCCTTGCATGCTCTCTTCAACACTTCTTGAGAAGATGTGGATTAAGTATCTAGTCTAGTGAACCAATCAAAGACTTTACCCCATAACATTTTTGTAAATGCTCTCAACCAATAGTCCTTGTCCTCCTAACCACTTTCTATCTAGATAGTCTCACACATCTTACATTGTATCATAGGATCTTTTGACCTGCTCCCCATGAACTTCAACAGTTTCTATCTATCCACATTCTAACTTGCCAAAGGAGTCACCATCTTTCTCACCTTCTTACTCCCTTGTGTGCCAAACCTGGGTGGAGTATTTTGACTACTACATTCTAGTGCTTTCCTTACACTCTCAACCACCTGTGTGTCCTCTACACATTTTCCTCCAATATACGTAACACTTTGGGTACTTTTAGGATCTAATCCATTCTTGGATTCCCTCCATTTAGTGATATTCAGTTTAGATCATCCAATCCTAGGTTCCTTGAGATGAAGAAATTCTCAATGTAGTGTTGTTGTGGTTCCACAACACACACCTAATTTTGGCAACTTGGGCATGGGGAACCCCCTTCTTTTTTTCTTGTTTTGATCATTTTAGTCTTTGGTTCCCTGGTTTATTCTCCTGGGTTTTGAGTTTTCAGAGAAAACCTTTCCCTAGAGGGATTTTTTAAGACTTCCAAACTTTCGGTGTTTATTGGAGGTCCGAAGGTTAAAAACACCAAAAATCTGAATCCTCGCACTCTAAGGCTAAAGTCCTATGGGACTTTCAGACTCTGAAAGTATGATGATGCATGACTCATAGCACTCGCACTTTCGGCGTTCAAAAGTGAAAAACCTAAGGATGAAATCATTCGGTTTGGGTTTTATAAATGCAATGAAGGAATTCACTTTATTCATTCTGCAACTTCATTTTTTGAGCTCTGAGTTTTCACGTGTGCCTTTGGTGAATGTTCTCTTCTGATTTATTGACTTTTGATTGCTCATGCATGCTCCACATCCATTTCTTTGAGCTTGTCGCATAATTTTCTTCCTTCCCTCATGATTCACAAGTAGGGTTTCTTTTTGTTCTTTTCCCCTTGGTGTGTGCCGGTTTTGTTCTTGTTTCTTTGGTTTTTTTTAATCTTGGTTTCATTAGGGTTCTGCTTGGTCGGTTTTAGTTTCATTTTCATTCTTTTTGTCCCACTCAATTTTGAGCGCTTTAGGGTCTGTTTAGGGTTTGCTCTCAAGGTTCTTAGTCATTCACAGTGTTCGGCCCTTGAAAGGCCGAAGGATCATAAACATCAAACTTAGAAAGGTCAAAGGAAATGGCTAAGGGTTGTCAGATGATTGGACTTTTGGTCTCCAAAAAAACTAAGCAGCACTGAAACTCCTAAACACTGCAAAGCTAAAGACAAGGAAAGGCCATCACTCATTTTGCATTTTTGGCCTTTTGGCCTCTGATACCACCATCCATCTCTAAAACACCAAAGATTCACTTGTGCACATCCCACACCCTTTCACCCTTTCACACCTTTATACACCGACGTTTCCATCATACTTTCACGCTCTGAAAATCTGATATCCCGCATTTCCTTCCTCTGAAAATTCATCTTTTTCCCTTTCAGAGGTTGGTCATGTCTGTGGTGTCCACACCTCTGAAACTCCAAAAGAGCAATTAGACCTTATTTTTCTGGATTCAAGCTTATGGGTTTGATTCTCTAGGGTCACTGAGGCTTGCTTGCTTAGTTTTTTAGTTATTTTCAATAAATGTTTGTTAATACTTGCATGTTTTCTTGTAGAATGCCTGAAAAGACAACTGGTTCACCAATGAAGTACCTATTCAAAGGATACCATGTTCCTTCCAGGATCAAGATTCTCCACATTGAGGTCATAGACACCGATATAGGGAATGCACACTGTAATGATTTTCTCACTAGGTGTGTGAATCATAATGGAAGGTTGGTTGACTACACTTCCCTTGTGCTCTCAAGTCTAGTCAATGCTGCAACACATCCTGTATCTATCTTATCTTCAGATCTGATCATGAAGCTCACACAACACTATGTTCCTATTGAGAGGGTAATGAAGAATAATTTAAGGGATATTGTCCTTGACATCAGGCCAGACAACATTGAAGACGTCTTCCACTTTCCAAAGGGAGTTGACAAATTTTATACCTTTTCAATTGACAAGTGTTTGGAATGGTTTAGAAATAACACTCAAATTTCCTATAAAATTATGAATAAAGAGTACCTAATGTAGCCTCTCCCCACAAATAAGCTGGGGAAAATTGACATGAGAAGGGGATATTTGAAGAATGATATCTAGGCCACAGTCACCATGTTGAGCAGGTTGTATGGGCTTCCCCAATCAATCCAACTTGAGCACTGGATCATTTTGTTGATTGAAAGGATTAAGGGGAGAAGAGCTAGATTCGATTGGGCTACCATCCTGAGTGATAACTTGGATGAGAAATTGGCAGCAGTAAAGAACAATCCCCGCTTCTATATGACTTCTTATGTGGTTTACCTACTAGGTGCCACGGAAAAATACCCGAGGTTAGTTAAAAGAGGAGCATTTGGTCAACCCATTGCATGGTCATTCATTTTATAACCGTAGCTGGTTAGGAAAGAGAAGTTGAATGAATATAGATTAGAGTACACAATCATCAATGATACCTTTGTCTTTGCAATCATTTGTTCAATTGAAGGTGATTATGCAAAGAGACTCTCAGAGGAAGTTGCTGCTAAGATTTGGGCAATAGGTGCCAATTATACTCAGTTTAATACTTTTACACACATTAGAGTGGAAGATTGCACTCTTGCAACAAATAAGCTTCCCAAAAATCCCTATGACATGATAAATCTTTTGGAGATGGCTAGGCATCTTTCTGATGCCTACGAACATATCAAGCATAAGAAGAAACACTATTGGGACTTCTCCATTTCAATCGACCCCCATTCTCTATGGGGTATGAAGGTACACAAGTCTTTGGCTTTTGAGTGGGATGAATGTCCCTTACAACCATTATGTTTGATCCCATTGACACCTATAGTCATATCATGGGTAGGCATTATGTTCATGAGCATTACATTAAGGATCATTGGATAAACTGTGTAGATGACTATGATGCCAGGATCCGAGACTATTGCAAAATGTCTCTCAAGTTTGCACAAGCTTCCCTAGAGCTTCGCATTCCACCTAAGGTATGGGACATGGAGCCGGGAGATGTATTGGATCCTCTATATAATGAAGACAAAATATATACAAGGGTCATTTTGAATGCAGAGGTAGATAAGGAAGAAAATGAAAATATTAAATTCAAGGCCAGACATGTGATAAAGATCACCAATGATTGGATTAAAAGGCCATTCAAAATGGATCCCGTACCAATGAAGCCACAAATGGATCCACCATCCAAATGAGATGAGGGAAAATGAGAGAAGGCAGTAATGCCCAGGTTCAAAGAGGTAGCTCCTCAAAAATTAGAGATAGTTTACAGATATGATCTGCCAGTTGCGTATGGCTCAAATCCACAGAAAAAATTGACAAGAACAAGGATGATTGGAAGCATCTCTCCACCTCTTCATTAGCCACTAGATACACATGGACAAGATCCTATTTCAGGATGATCTCCAACAATAAAGATCACAGGACCTAGAACTACCCAGGAAGAGAAGAGAAAGGTATACAAAAGGAAGAGATCTTCTATATCTCCACAGTTGGAAACTTTGTAAGAAGAAGATGAAGTACCCTTAGCAAGGAGAACATGATCGAGAATAACAACCACCAAAATAAAATCTCAAGAATAAAATATTTTGATTGATGTAGACACAAGAGCACAAGAGGAGAAAGTACATCCCTAGGATTCCCTTGGTCCCGATGAATTTTATATTTTTGATTTTCAGAATCTCATAGGGTTCAAGGATCAAATGACAAACCAACCTGATCAAACTGTAGAGATGAATATGGGAGGACAAGTACCATTGGTCTCACAAGTTAATCTCATTCCTCCTCTGTCCCAATTTACTACCCCTATTATTGAAAAACCATTGGTGGAACCAGGCACAAAGAAATGGATGGATGCACATATGCCTTCATCCATCACGGAGTCTATGAAAGTAGAGAAGAGGGTGGAAGTACAAATTAATCCAAATCTCCCCAGTGTCCAGGTATCACAATCAGAACAAGAAGATCTATTGCAAGACACACTAATTGATAAAGAGATTAGAGGTGATGCAAATACAGAACAGATTTCATCCACTCTACCTCCTATTCACGCAACTCCTCCTCTTATTGTTCCTACTCATGCACCCACATCTCCGTCTTCTATTCAAATTCTCATTCCTCCACCTTCCGTTCCAACACCCACTCCTCTGCCTTCCGCTCAATTTCCCACTTCTCCACCTTCCGTTCAAATTCTTACTCCTCCACCTTCAACTCCCATTTCTTCTTCAGTTACAACTACCCAAGCCCCTTCATCAACAAGGTTGACACCATCTTTGCAGGCAAGGCCAAGACAAGTAACAGGTCTTTGGGAAGAGATATTAACAAGTTCATCCAAAAATTTTGAAGAGCAATAAGTTGATACAGAGTCCACTAGGGAAGAGAGTAATCCTCATGAGGATGCACCGGAAGAACCAAATACCACCAATGAGAAATAGCTGGAGGAATCAAAAGAAGGAGGGTTGGAAGACAGAAAATTCAAAGATAAGGGAAGCTTTGGAGAAGGAAGGAGAAGGGGAAGAAGAGATGGAAGTCCAAGGTACAAAAGAAACAAATTCCATTCTAAATATTTCCCCATATGAGTCGGTCAATGCATTTACCAAGCCCACATGGTTCACCAAGGAAATACAGCCAAGGAAAAGAGTTTACACTTAGGACCATAGAGACTGGTGGAAGGCGCAAGTTACAGTACCCACAGTGAACACCAGTGAATCAAAGATCACTCCAGAGGATTACACTTTTAAATAGGTTGACTTAGGTGAACCTACTAGGGAAGGGAGTAAGATGTTGGTGGCATTAGGGTTGAAACATGCCCTCAGATTCATGGATAAGGACGAGGGAAGAATAAAAGTGTTAATAGAGAAAAATGAAGCATTCAAAAGCTTCATTGTTAAAATAGTAGGTCCCATTGACCTAGACTGCCCAGAAGCCTCATTACAGGCTATCTTGGAGAAGAGAAATGCACCAAAATTGCCGAAGGGTGTACCACATTCTTTTGTTCATTCCTATACAGATTGGAGGATTGATTTTGAGAAATTCAGAGAGGGTGCTATCAGAGCAATTTTGAAGCCATTCAAAGTTATCCTTAAGGAAGTCACCAAATTGAAGGATATGATGGGCAAAGGGGAAGGACTAGATGTGTAGATTGAGAAATGGTAGAAGGTTCTTAAGGACCTAAAGGTAATAAGGAAGCAACACTTCCACATTTTGGTCAAACTATATGAAGGATCAAAGATGGACAATTTTGAGACCTGGATCAAGGACATAGCTTAGATAGTAAAGGTCTATCAAAAATGTCTAGATAGGATCGGCAAAAAGCACGAAGAAGTCATGACGTGGGTTGAGAAAATAGAGAAATTCTTCAAGGGAATTGACCTAGATTTATATGAAGATGAGGGGAACCAAGTTTTGTACCCGGTAAGGAACATTGTACAACAATTAATGGGAATTTTGGATGATATAAGTACAAAGGAGGACCTCCAACAACTTTTCCATTTCAAGGGGGATATGTAGATAATGATGGAAAACGAACAAGAAATCAAAGATTTTATTGAAGAATTGGTTGCCTTTATGGAAAAAAAAAGAACAACACCTCAATGTCATCCAAGTTGCAGACTTCAACAAAGTGCAAGAGATAGAAGAAAGACTCCGCAAGGCACATCCAGACATCCTCCCAAAATGGCTAAGTGTTCAGTTTTGGACTTAGTCAAATTTTGCAAAGGGAGATTTTTGACACTTAACCATTTGGCCAACCCAAGTTTTTCAGCCTTTCGGCATCCAAAAATCCCAAACTTCAGGAGTCGTAAGGATTCACACTTAGCCAATTTTCAGCTTGTCAACTTTTAGAGTTAGGGTTGGGGTCTGAAATTTCTGGGCCATTTCAACAAAGAAGTAATTTGCATGGAGAATTTGTTTTAGATTAGATTGCATGCATATTTGGGGTCATTTTTGTTGGAATAGAAGATATCAATCAGTTGTGTTCACGAAAAGGAGCCAAAATGAAGATTCCAAGGGAGAACTCCAGTTTTGGAAGAACACATCAGTTCAAGAACGAGGGAACTCCAGTTCTAATCTTTTATTAGCTGAGCGGATTTAGCTTTGTTTTCTCGCATAAATGTAATACAAATGGATTAAAATCCATGCAAACTTGTTATCTTCTAGCTTAGGAATATTTTTTCTTTAGTAAGCTCGAGATTTATCTTTGTTTCGTTGTTTTAGTATAAATGGAACCCTAGTTTTAGGTTTCTTAGTTTCCTAGTTGAAGCACTATATATTTCATCATAACAATGTAATTAAGGTAGGATTTTTGATGCAATAAAGATATATGTTGCTGGTGCTTCATACGTGGCGTAATTTTTTTTGTTGTCTATGCCAAATTGTGAATGCGTGCATAATTTTCATCTATTTCAAAGAGCTAATTGTGTTTATTGTGTATGAATCTATGATTAATTAAATTGGAGTTTGTTGTTATTATTTCATCTTGCTATGACAAATGATTGAAAAGATTTTTTTCTATTAGTTTAAAGATAAATTCATCTCATGTGTGCGTGCATCTGGTGGCTTCACTATTTGATAGATTTTGGAAAATCTTACATCTGGGTAAAGCTCTTCAAAAGATTGCATCTGTTGAACATGGAATTGTGAATTCATATGATTCGTGTTTCATGGGTTTTTGTCTTTTCATCATTTAATTCGCAAGCGTGATTCAACGATGGTTTATGTCTGTTAGATTTCATTTTAGTAAATTTTCTTATGATTCTCATTACTCAAAACTTTTGATCTTTGTTTGAAATTGGTTAAAATAGGCAATCATTGTAGGTTTTTAAGTCAAAATTGCATTTTTAGGGAATTGCATACATCGATAAATCGAGAAAATACAAAAGGTACTAAAGTTTGTTTTGCATCCTGAAGTTGAAACGTACCAACAAAGGCCTCCCTGTGAACATTCACATTTATCTTCAACCGAGCTTACCAAGCGATTGTACCACGACCACAAAGAACCTTGGGAAAAACTTTGTTATTCTTTGAAGAGGGGAATTTCAATCTCGAATTTCTAGCAATTGACTTGTGTAAAGGCAATGCTCAACAAGTGTAATTTCTCTATTAATTCAATATTTTCTTTTTTCGTACTTCTTGCTCAACACTGTTTGTATGAACGACTATCTTGCTTGGTTCGAAAGTTATGTTTTATTACAAAACGATAAGTTTCTATCAATTTCTTCCCAATCTCCCTTTAAGAGTTCTTTGGTGAAGGTTTTCCTCTCTTCTCAACTATGACTTTGTTTGAGACTTCGACTTTTACTTTGTCCTCATGAAGGGCTCCAACTTGGGAATCGTTCAACTAGAGTTTCCTCAAAATTTTCTCATAATCTTCTTCTATATTCCCTTTGTTCAAAAATCCTTAAAATTTTCCTAATCACTTGGTCTTGACCAAATTGTGGCATCTTCTCACCTTTATTAGGATCCAAGGACATGAGTCACACAATTCTGACCTGCCAAATGTTTACTACTACATTTGATAAATTACATACATGAAATCATATTAAAGATCTGGTAGTGTGTACCAGAGATACTTGAGTAAAATATATCTTTATTCACTCATGAATTTATCATAGAAAAGAAGACCAGAGATGGCTAGCCAAGGATTTTAATTCATCTGACTATACCATTCTATCTTCCTTGATAACACACAACATATTTAAATGACTGAATGGTTGCCAAGAGGAACACAACTGTAAACTAGTTGACACATATAATTACCTGAGAGTGACAACAAACTTAATATGGACAATTAATACATTTTCAGATAACCAATATTATTAAACATAATGATAGGCATTCTACGCCAACTACAACATTTATGCAAAACCTTAATAACTATAAAAATTCATAATATTAAGTTTGCAATCTAAAGAAATATCTACAAGATTCATTCAAGAGTTGATGTTGTTGAAAGTATATAAGGACAAAAGAAACAAGGTTCACCAAATCAAATAGCTAGTAACATTAAGGCCAAAGTAGGGAAAGGTGCAACAAGAATTATAAGCAAGGTTAGGCCTTACACCATCAATGTCATTTTGGTGTATTTACTACCTTCAAAGTTAGAATTCAATGACCCTTATCAGTAAGAATGGTTCAGGAAAGAAGTTGTAGGGGTTGCAAATAAAGTTAAACTATTTTATGTAGAAATATTTGACTTTCTCTACTCAATAGAGAAAAAAAACTCAATCTCGGATAATTGTATACTCTAAAGTGTCAAAATCTTATATCTGACAAGGCTTGTTAGGAATGTTTTAAGCAATTTATATTTCCTTCCAATATTAGATTTTGATAAATATTTTGGAATTGCATCTATCAAACAACAAATATAATTGCAGGACTGTATAAAGGGAACATAAGGGTATTCATGATGGCTTGGTAAACATTCAAGGATTGGAGATAATTAGGTGCCCCGAGTTGGATCTATTTCAAGTGGTCAAGAAAATCATTTAATATTGCATGATTATTCAATACTTTGTGCTATAATTACTTGCATAAAATATCAAAACTTTAAAATACCAAATTTATGTTATTGATTAACCTTGATACATGCAACCAAACTTTTCCATCTAGTCAAGTTGTTTGATAGCCCTTTGAAGCAAGTTATGCTATATGTGCATTGAAAGACAATAACAAATAAATCTCAAACCTATAATGCATATTTAAATTTGTTCATTGATTTTCCTTTTTATAACCATATCCTGCATAGAAATGGAAGAACAATTTATACTATTTTGAGAGAGCATTAGAAGGTGGTGGTTCTTATTAGGCCTCTACCACTTGATCTTGCCCAAAAATCCTTTTAGAGTAGGATGATTAGGCACATTGTTGGACTCATCTTTTATGTACTATTGTTAACCTTCTATTCTAAACAAAATAAAGTCCCACAATATTCCTTCAATTGATTATAACCAAATATGTATATAATCATAGTTCCACAATATTCCTTCAATTGATTATAACCAAATCTGTATATAATCATATTTCATATGCTTTTCAAAGTTGTATTTATAAATTATGAATCAAATAGCACCTTTGACATATGTTTCTCATCATTATTAATATAATCTACAGAATAAAAATAAACCTAAAAAATTATATTCTATACACAAAAAAAAACCAAACATTTCCCTAAAAAAACCAGTTGAATACAATATCCATTGTCTATCCATCTATACTCTTCATACAGAATTTAAAGCAATACCGTTCAATAACAACTGGAAAAACTTTTTAATTCTAATCTTAAACAATGAATTAACAATCTAACTTCGGGCATCTCAAAATCACTGTAATTTTAAACACAGAAGTTTTTGATGCCATTTAATGCTTAAGAACTATCAAGTTTTCAATTCTTTATAGTGTAGGTTTCATCCTGCTTTATTAGTAATAAACAAAGTTTAATCACCCCCATCTCAGGTTTTCCAATGATTAATTCATTGCTCAGGCTTGTGAACAATGAAGGCAACACATTGTGTTTGTTTCTGGTTGTCAAAGCCCAAACAACGTATGTAAGTATTGGGGAAAGTTTTCTTGCATTCCTGAATCTCTGCCAACACCTGGGAACCATCTGTGCATCCAAACATGGGAAGCTTCCACAGAGTCCAAAACCTTCCATCATAGTATCCTGGGAAATTAGAATTAGCTCTGTGTATTTTACCCACCTGCAATTCCATGGATTCCAAAGACATAAATTCAAATAAAAGAAACATAAAAGGTGAATAATTTTTGAAAAATAGACAAATTTTAGAGAAAGGGTTTCAGAGGGTTTTTTAAATGATTTACAGCATCAAATTCCAAGCAGGGAATCCACCCTTTAGCAACTATGTAGTCGATCTCCTTGATAATGGATTCCTCTGTGAGAGCAGGCAGATATGATAATGTCTCATATTTCCTGTTGTCTAATGGAGACCATGTCTGCATATTCATCATAACCCACATCGTCAGCTTAAATATATATGACATTATAATTCAACACCCACTTGCCAGAATCTATTAAACAAAGCTCTGAATTCCTCATTTTACAAGAGATGGATGCCTCCATGGCTGAAGAACACTTGGATCATTACAAGCAGCATAAATCAAATTAAAGTGAAAAAAAAACATGGAGTAAATCAAACCCATATGACAGATTTGGGTATTTTCGCCCAGAGTTGTAGCTGAATTACACCTGGATCATTACACAGCATAAATAACATTTCTCTGTAAGAAAGCCTAAAGCCAACCCATATGACAGAGAGGAGTTTTATCTTACTGATTTTGCTTTCTCCCCTTAGATTTATAGCAGAAATACACCTGGATCGTTAAATGTATTTTACACCAGATTTTACTGTAGGGAAAACCTAAACCCAACATATGAAGGATGTCGGTGATGATTCAATTTTCCTCAGCAGTACATATGCATCAATTCTACAAGCAACATAAATCAAAATTCACTGTACTAAAAACTTGAATGAATCAAACCTATAGGATAAGCACTACTGCTACTCCTTTTGTTCTGTTAGATATTTTTGGGCAAGGAAAATATCAACTCCTATTGAACCAAATTCATATGACAGACATATTACTGCAACTCAATATACAGTTTTACTCCCCTATTCTCTGAGTTATTATCTTTTGTCAGGGGTTCCACGAATCCACAGATAATATCCATTTCCCCCCTATAACTAAATCAAGGTAGAGCCCTGAATTTTTCTTCTTTTATTCTTCTCTACAGTAAGGAGAACATAACAAAACAGTCATCTTTAGGCTTAAATCACAGGCATTACTGCTACTCGTTATATTCTGTTAGATTTATTTTTTGAGCCAGGAAAATATGAAAACTCCTACTGAACCAAACTCATACGACAGACATCTTACTGCATCTCAATATACAGTTTTACTGCCTTTTTCACTCAGTTTTTATCATTTGTCAGGGGTTCCGCAGATAATATCCATGTCCCCCTAAATGGAAAGCCCTGATTTTATCTTCTTTTCTCTTCGCTACAGACAGGAGAACATAACAGTCATCTTTAGGCTTAAATCACAGACATGATATTTATCTATTAAGACCCACATCCACTTAGTCTCCCTGCACATGCAATTTGTGTGGCATGATAGATCCATCAGTTGAAGTATACCATTTCATGAAAGGGATTCCATGTTCTTGGACTCTTGGATAGTTTTATTTCTTTATGATTTCTATTATAATCCCCATGATAATCAAAGTGTGATTTAAACTGTTGATGAAAAAATCTCTAACACAATCTAATTCCGAATCAATTTAGAAAACAAAACTTATTAGCAATACACATCATAATATCATTATGGCCAAGGATCCAGTAGCCAAAAAAAAAAAAATGCCACCTAATTCAATATGATTCAAACCCAACAGGATCTCAGTCAGATACACATGCCAGACACCATAGCTAAAGAAGAAAAACAAAATTCATGTGTACATGAAGCAAAATATGAAGATCTGATCACCTTCATGCAATAGACTTTGGTGCTACTGCCACCAATCTTCCTATAATTTTTCTCCTTCCTAAGAGCAGGTAATGTAAGAGCAGTACTGGTAGGCTTGAGGCCACTGAAGGCCTGCACAACATTGTGGCTCTGAACATTGTTTTGAGCACTACTACTATTTCTCAGAGCTGAGACTGAGGAAGACATAGACACCATCACTGAGGATGCCATTTCCCTTTACAAAAAACTCTTGATACGCTTTGCCACAACCGCAAAACAGAGAGACAGAAAAGAAACTCTCCAAATTTTCAAATTCAAAATTAAGACTTTGTGAATATGGGTGATCTGATAAATAAGTCAGAAGTTACTTTTAGCCATCTGCTAAGGACAGATGAATGTCAAAAGGTATCACCTGTGAAGATTGCAATAAAATCTCCAAATCATCGATGGCTGACACATCATCACTGTCTTGTTTTATCACACTTCCTTAAAGAGACAGTTCGTGAAATCAGGACCTCTGATGTCACTGTGGGGTTTGCTTTATGCCAACTTTCTAACTTCCATACTTCCATCTGTAATTTATGTATATTTAATTTCAAAAACTATAGATTGTTTGACCCACTTGTTTGTATTGCATTTTTCTTTTTCTATATATAGTTGAAACAAACAAACCAGGGCGATGATGGCACATTGGATGGACATTTGGGTGGTAGGAGAAAACAAGGATAAGCTTATTTTGAACTCTTAACTCGGAATAGAAGTGTTTGATTAGCCCGATTATATCAGAACCCATGGGAATCTATCTTTGATCTTTCCCAAGTGTCTCGGTTGGTAGGTCAGTCTCGAGGGCAAGAACCTCAGGAATAAAAGGATATTCATGGCTGTATTTATTTGTCCTTTCTAAATTATCTATCTTTTTATTCAAAAAGGAATAGATATTTATTTAATTCAAAGAAAGATTATAAAGTAAAAGGTTACAAGCCCATCAAATGATAATAAGAAATTTTAAGAGGAACTTCACTAAGAATCAACTACATATTCTTGTCTTCCATTATTAACTTTTCCAAAGCTTTAGAATACTTTGGGGACAAGAGCCCCAAGTCATGAACATCCCGCCTTACTAAATTCTCAAAAGCTCACTTAGCCAAGCAATCTACCACTTTGTTCCACTCTATAGGAATATGATAAAAGGAAATATATTCAAAAGAGTGGCTAAAACTCAAATCTACTTAGTCACTAAGGTCAATTGCTAATTAACTCCATCTAACCTTTGCTCATTCATCATATCAACCAAAATCTTTGAATCTGATTCACAGATAATCTTTTCTCTATCCAAGGGTACAACCTCTTTCAACTGCATAGAAAATAGCTAGCCAGGCCTCCATAAGGTTATTAGTATGTTGCCCTTTATAGATGGAGAAAAAAACACAACACTTTCATCACTATCCTTGACAATGTCACCAATCCTTGCATGTCTAGGATTCCCCTTGGAATAACCATCAGTATATTTAGCTTCAAAACTCCTTGAGGAGAAGGAAGTCACCAACCCTCTCAATGATTCTTCTTTTTGGCCGCTTGAGATCTTTTACCTACAGAACAACCAAAATTGCTATCAACCATATTCAAATTCCTTATAATAGCCAAATCACTATGATCCACTATAACTGAAAGATCACATTTTTCTAAAATAGTTTCTTGGAGCTTGCTGTGATCTTTTACCACAAACAAGCCCCCACCTTTTTGAACTTGCAAGATCCTTCAATTCTTTTCTAACCAAAGATGTTAGATAATGAAAGGAGAACCAATAACCCAAGCAACCTGAAGAAAAGAGGTCTCAGCTGGCGGTCCACCCAAACTTTCCTAAAACTTAACTAGAGTTGTCACATGAACACAAGCATGATTAGATGCCCCACCAGAGGTGCCAAATATCCTTATAGTAATGACACTAAATGAAGAGATATGAAGCACATTCTTCACTATTATTTCAAAGAACACTGATAAAAGGACCCTAGAAGCCTTTCTTTCATAAATTCTCCTAGGTAAGGTGCTTATTTTAGACCACCAACCATACGAAGAAATTACACTTGGACCAAGAAATTTATTTCATTCTTGCTTCTACCAAGGAGTGCAAACCTTTCCATACAATTGATTATCTAGCTCCAAGCAACCCAAGACAACTAAAAATTTACCCTTTGGATTAGGGCCCCAAGCTAGAGTATCCCTTCCTTTAAGAGAATTGCTCATTCTACCAACCAAGATCTTAGCTAGCTCTAGTTGATCCTCCTTGGTACCTCCTAATGTGCACTCCTGAGGATCCTTCTAGCAGATCACCTCCAACTAGCCCATAACCTAAAAAGTTTTAAATTGCTCCACCTTATCCCATCCAGCTTCAAGTAAACCATTACAAAGAGGTTGTAAATGAGGAAGAATTGATATGATAGAGGGATAAACATCCCAAGAATTATACTAGAAAAGAGTATAAGATCCCTTATATTGCAAATCCAAAAAGATCATCTTGGATGAGCTTCACCCCTCTTTTGGGAGTATCCAATATTATAAATCCCTTCCCCAAAAGGCTACAATGAGGCACATCAAAGTTCTTCATCCCCTAAAGGTACTTGTGAATAAGGATTATCGCCCAATCTTGATCTTGGCAAGTACACAACTGCCAATATAACTTGGCAGCTAATGCCTAACCGTTCAAACCTATAGACCTAAACCCAAGACCTCCTTCCTACTTTAATTTGCAAATAAAATCCTACCTAACCAAGATTTACTTCAAAGAGATACAATTTCCTACTCATAGAAATTAATGGGAAAGAGCATCAAACTCCTTAACAAAGCTCGAAAGGGCTACTTGCACAAAGCATCTATAAATAGGGAGGACCTACACCACCAACTTCAAAAGAATCAATCACCCAGTAGACAAAAGCCATATTCAAGTCCAATGACTTACTCTCCAAAGAAACTTATCCATATTCTCTTGTGAAAACTCTCTAAGTTGAGATCCCATGATAAGGGGAATCCCAAGATAAACCAAAGGAAGAGAGTGTTTTGAAATCTAAGAAAATGAGCAATCTTTCTTTGAATAAGGCCAAAGAGTATTGAAGAAGAAAATATAAGACTTATCCCCATTAATATTTTGACTAGATGAAGCCAATTAAGTGTCCAAAGTTCATATTAAAATCAATGCTTTATTTATTCTACCTATCCCAATCAAGTTTGTATTATCTACAAACTAAAGGTGACAATGAGGGGGTGAACTATTGCTCCAACTCCAACCCTAGATCAAACTTTTTTTGACATGAGACCTACTAAATATTCCCAACCATCCAACCGTAATAATAAATAAATAAGGAGATATAGAATCCCCATTCCAAAGACCACTTGAAGCTTTGAATAACTAAGAAGGTTCACCATTGATAAGAACCAAAAAGGAAGTAGAAGTTATACAACTCATGATCCTGTTAATCCAATCACTGCCAAATCTAAAAGCTAGAAGAATTTTTTTATAAAAGGACTACTTGAACCTATCATTATCTTTTTCCATGTCAAGTTTGATGAACATGCCCATCTCTTAGAGGTTTTCATAGAATGAATGACCTCGGAAGTAATCACAATTCCATGTATAATTTGTCTACTAGGAAAAAATCTACTCTACTCTTCAGAAATCAAAGAATTTAGCCAATGCATAAGCCTTTCTACAATCAATTTAGTGATAATTTTATAAACTAGGTTATAAAGAAAAATGAGTTTAAACTGGTTCAAACAATTAGCACATTTCCTTTTAGGAATAAGAGACAAAAAAGAAGAATTCATTGTTCTTAACATTTGTTTATTTCTTTGCGACTCTTGCACCACCTCTAGGAGATCCAATTTTATAATATCCCAAAACTCTTGAAAGAATTCAATTGGAAAACCATCAGAGCCTGGAGCTTTTATTTTTTCATTTAAAACACAACCTCCTACAATTCTTGCACTGAGATGGGCCAAATGAGAACCACATTCATCTTATTAAAAACTAAAGAGGGAATGTAGTCTAAAATAGAGTTTTCCTCTAAATTAATAGGGGGAGAGTCCCCAATAAACAAATATGAGAAGAACTAAAAATCCTCTTAATAAATCTCTCCCAGTGAAGAAAGTTGAATCCCCTCCAAGGACACAAGAGAGGTAATAAAATTTCCATTTCTTCAAGCTTTAACACAAGTATATGAAAAAAGATAGTATTCCTATCCCCTTACCCAAGCCAATCAATATGAGACTTTTGCTTCCAAAACATCTCCTCACAAAGATCCCATTCCTTCAACTCCTTGGTAGATGTTGTCTCCTCTCTACACAAATCCATAGTTAGAACTTGATCCTAGATTTAGCGGGTGGTAGTATCCAATTGAGCTTGAGCCA
This sequence comes from Thuja plicata, assembly GCA_018584345.1. Taxonomy (NCBI): domain Eukaryota; kingdom Viridiplantae; phylum Streptophyta; class Pinopsida; order Cupressales; family Cupressaceae; genus Thuja; species Thuja plicata. Next base: position 416,699 of record MU226939.1, read on the forward strand.
CCATTTCATTGAAGTGAAGGTCGCCAAAGCATTGCTTAGTCTACTTCTTAAGATTATATTTCACATACTGCAATCCCTTTATGTCACCAATCAATCATTAGTTCCTAGAGAGAAATATCATGCAATCACATAAGTTGAAACTCAAAAGAGGGATTCTTTGAAGCCCCAAATGAAACAATTAAGAGTTTAATCTGCTATTGATTAGAACCTTGCCAATCCAAGATCTTTGAGCTAGTAGTCCACATATCCCCAATTCAATAACAAGAGACAAGGAATCTATTGTTAGAGTAATTAATTAAGTTACTCTTTAGTGCTTAAGTTTCACTTAGGCAGTTTCTATTTCCTAGAAGTTTCCCTTTTAGGGTTTCGGTATCCTTTATAAGGAATCACCGCTTGCATTTCTATATAGAGATTGTAATCATTTTTATTGTTGTTAATAGAAGCTTATTCTTGCAACATGGTTTTCAACTCTCTGCCTTTTTGGCCGCCATAGTTTCTTCTTTCTCCTCTATTTTTTGCTTCTACTTCGTGACAATTATGCATGCAGGTTTCTTGGGTTGATTTGCAGTTCAGCAAATCTAATATGGTATCAGAGCTTTCCTGCTGGTTGCTGTTCGAGTTTTTCTGAAGCATTCAAGGGTTTGCAGTTTGCCAAGCTTTTTCTCGCTTCTTTGTGTGGATTTAAGGGGGACCTTTGTTTCTGGTCACTGTGGGCCCAAACGGACATCACCATTGCATCCAGAAGGCCCAAAAACCTCAAAATCCATATAAAGTTTGTCTATTTTGGACATCGAGGCATCTGGAGAATTTTTTTGGCCTCCTGAGGGCCGTACGAGCACGCAAAACGAGGCAAGTTCGAGAAAAAAATAAAAATAATAAATAATAAAAATGTTGTTTTTTTGCGCGTGCAGTGCGGTTTGAATGGCGCCACCGCCGGGCCGCCACCGCACCACCGCGGCCCGGCCCCCGGCGGTGCACCTCCCACTGCACCTGCGGCCCGCGCCGCTCTCCTGCCTCCTCTGCGACCGCCGCCCTCCGCGGCGCCTCAGCTCCCCGCCAACTGCGCCCCCGCGCCCGCCGCTTCGGCCCACTCCGCCGGTGATTGCTCCGCTCCGGCCGCTCCGCCACCGCTCCCCCAGCGGTGGCGCCTTTTCTTGCACCCCCCGCGGGCTCTTATGCAATCCGCGCGGTCATATGACCGCCCAGGGGCTGCGGCCCAACCCCCGGAGCGCGCCATGCGCCCAGGGGCCTATTTTTTTTAGCCCCTGGGCTTTATTTTATGCNCTCTCCTGCCTCCTCTGCGACCGCCGCCCTCCGCGGCGCCTCAGCTCCCCGCCGACTGCGCCCCAACGCCCACCGCTTCAGCGCACTCCGCCGGTGATTGCTCCGCTCCGGCCGCTCCGCCACCGCTCCCCCAACGGTGGCACCTTTTCTTGCAGCCCCCGCGGGCTCTTATGCGATCCGCGCGGTCATATGACCGCCCAGGGGCTGCGGCCCAGCCCCCGGAGCGTGCCATGCGCCCGGGGGCCTATTTTTTTAGCCCCTGGGGCTTATTTTATGCCTTTTAGGGCATTTTGGGGCCTTCTCACTGTTTTCGCTCTATAGGGAGCATACGGAGGTTTTTTTGGACTTCCTTATATCATCGAAAAGCTCTCTCCGAGCTCTTTCCGACTACAGTGCTTTGGTTTTTTGGGTCCACTATTTCAACAGTGTTTTTTGCTGTTGAAGTCTGATGTCTCTTTTTGCCTTTCGGGAGTCATATCTGGCTCATCCAGACTCCTTTTTCGGCAAACAAGATATCGTCGGAAAGATGGTTCAGTGTGCTATTCAGTGGCAGAGGTATTTTTTCTAGATTCTTCTCTAGGTTTTCTCTCCTCCACGTTTGGCAGTTTATGCCCTCTGGTGGATAGCTTGGTTCTACAGGTCCTGGGATCTCTTCTTCTGAGTTCATAGCTCACTCTTCTTTCTGACTTCTGAGCTTGCATGCTCCTTCTGTTGCATCTTTATTCTGTAAACGCACTGAGATAAAGTGCCTTCTTCTACATTTTTGGGATCTTGTTCACCTTGTCCGGTTGATGTACTCGCACTCTGTTATAAAGTGCCATGGGGGGTTATGATGTTTTTGTCGCTTTAGGTGCATCCACCTTTTTCAAGTGAGCGTACCTTCCATGACATTAGCCCATGCTGTGTGTCGATGACACTGCCCTTTATCCTGTGTGTGTGCTTCTGTTGCACTGTTGGTGTCCCTGGTTCTTCTTCTGCAGCTGTTTTTGGCATTGCATTTCAGTGTTCCTGTCACCTCTTCCAGTTCAGCATTATGGGGGGGTTCACCTGTTGGTTCTATTGCTTCCTGGTTTGATTGATCAGCTCTTCAGACATTTGTCTTCTCTACCTGGTCATGCACT
>MU226939.1:480472-509521 GCA_018584345.1 Thuja plicata
TAGAAGAATTCTTGAAGATTTGGGTCTACCTCAACATGAACCTACACCTTTATATTGTGACAATCAAAGTGCAATAGCCTTGGCAAAGAATCCGGTCTACCATGCAAAGTCAAAGCACATCTCTCTCCACCACCACTTCATTAGAGAAAAAAATGAAGACAAGAAAGTATCCCTCATCTATTGCAAGGGTGAAGATCAAGTTATAGATATTTTGACAAAGCCTCTTTCTAGAGAGAAATTTGGATTTCATTGTAAAAATTTGGGTTTGATACCCCTTGATGTAAATCCCCCCAAGTAAAGATTAAAGGGGGGTGTTAGAATTTAATCTTTCCTCGGTTGAAAATATGTATTTAAAGGATAAACCAAGGTATCCTTATTTGTATTTGTCCTCTAGTCCAAGTAGGAGGACATGTCACTATTTTGTATTTCCTTTAATAAGGAAAATAGATATTCCTCCTTAAGAGGAATCTCACATTTTTCACACACACAATATGAATGTGGCATTCATAGAAGACGGGAGTTACATGTAAACTCCACCACTCATCTCTACTTAAGAGACGACTCTCACACACTTGCTTCAATAATCTTCTCTTCTTTCTCACTTCTCCACACATTCTCATCTTTCTTTCAATATTGTATTGAGATCATTGCTCTCATTCTTTAGGCCTTGTGCCATATTCATATTCTTCACAAGGGGTTTTTCTTGGTTTTCCCTTTCAAATCCTTGTGTTCTTTTCTTGCTTCTTGGAGCTTGGTGATCTCTTGGCTTTATTCTTTGTAGAAAATCCTCATTATTAATCTTGGTGATTTGGTAAATTCCTTTCATGCACACACACTTAGATTCTTTCATTTTCTCTAATTATTTTTTATGATTTCTAACAAATAGACAAGGGTCGGACCCCTAGTCTCTTTCTCAGGTACTCAAATGTATCTTTAGGCAATGGCTTGGTGAATATGTCTACTAATTGTTCCTCTTAAGTAAGATACTTTATATAAATATGATTTGTTTTAGCATGCATGACTAGATTCTTTGATATGTTTATTGCACTAGTATTATTGTAATAGATAATCACTTTTTCAATAATTTTCATATTTATACCTTCCAGTAATTGCTTGATCCATGCAATGTTAGAGAATTTTGCAGCATCAGCCACATATTCTGCTTCTGTAGTAGATTGTGAGATGCATCCTTGCTTCTTACTGATCCATGTGACAAGTCTGTCACCCATGAAGAATGTTCCTCCAGTTGTGCTCTTCCTGTCATCTAACTTTCCAGCCCAATCAGCATCTGTATAGACTTGAAGCTCAAATTTGCCTTCTCTTTTATACCATAAGCCATAGTCTTTGGTATTCTTTAGATATCTCAAAATTCTTTTGACAGCGCTCATGTGTGATTCCTTGGGATTAGTAGAGAATACTACAACTATTCCAACTGCATGTGCTATATCTAGTCTAGTATGAACAACATACATACATTTTTCAATCATTGACCTATATAGGGTCTAATTTACCTTATTTTACTTGCCTTCCTTTGTCAACTTGCATCCGGTTGCCATAGGTGTTCCAACTGTCTTGGAATCTTCCATCCTGAATATCTTAAGAACTTCTTCGATTTATTTGGATTGTGTGATATAGATGCTTACATCGTGTTGAAGAATTTGTAGACCAAGAAAGAATTTGATCTCCCCAAACATTGACATCTCAAAATATTTGCTCATCTCATTAGCAAATGATTTACATAACATATCATTACCTCCAAATACGATATCATCAACAAATATTCCAGCAATCAAAATATTATCATCAATATCTTCTTTTAAATAAAGATTATTGTTTTCACTAGTTCTTACAAATCCAATGCTTATGAGATAGGAGTTAAGTCTTTCATACCATGCTCTATGTGCTTGTTTCAATCCATACAAGGCTTTGTGTAGTCTACATACCATGTTTCTCTTGTCAGGATCAACAAAACCTTTTGGTTGTTCAATGTATACCACTTCTACTAGTATTCCATTTAGGAATGCAGATTTGACATCCATTTGGTATACCTTGAATCCTTTGTATGCAGCATAAGCAAGTAGAATCTCGACTCCTAGTCTAGGAATGGGTGCAAAGGCTTCTCCATAGTCAATACCTTCTTCTTGGGCATACCCCTTGCATACTAACCTTGCTTTGTTCCTTCTGACTTCTCCATTCTCATTCAACTTGTTTCTGAATATCCATTTGGTATCGATGACATTATTGTCATCTGGTCTAGGTACTAATGTCCACGTTCTATTCTTCTCAATATTTTCTATTTCTTCATTCATAGCACTGACCCATTCTTCATTTTCAAGTACAATATTAACAGATTTAGGCTCAAAATCACAAATTAAACATCTAGTATTTAGTGACTTACTTCTTGTTATCATTCCAGCCTTCTTCTCTCCTATGATCTGGTTCTGTGGATGGTGTCTTCTGACATACTTAGCAAGTTTTGGTTCAGCTCTTTGTTCATTATTATGATCATCATCTTGACCTTGATTATGATCTCCGTCGCTCGGAACATCATCTTGAGCAATTTCCTAATTTTTGGTGTTTGCAGCCTGATGCTCAGGTGCATTGTTCTATCGCTCAAGAGTGATACATTGTTACTTGGGCAGAGTGTCAATTTGTTCACTGTAAACAAACCTGTTTTAGTCTTATGGTTCTTTTCTTCTTTCTTCATCATTTTTCTCTGCAAATTTATCTATTTTGACATTTGTACTTTCAATTATTTTGTTAGAGGATTTGTTAAGACATTTATAAGCCTTGCTTTTGGTAGAATACCCTAAAAATATTCCTTCTTCACCTTTGGATTCAAGCTTTCCATTTCTATCATCTTTCAAAATATGACATTGACTTCCAAAAATTTTGAAGTAACTTACATTGGGTGTATGTCCATACCATAGCTCATAGGGTGTCTTATTTGTGTCCTTCTACAACTGAACTCTATTTAATGTGTAGACAGTAGTACTAACAGCTTCCCTCCATAATGTTTGAGTGACGCCTTTCTCTATCATCAGTGTTCTGGCACAATCAACAATAGATATGTTCCTTCTTTCGACAATCCCATTTTGTTGTGGTGTTCTTGGTGCAGAAACCTATCTTTGGATTCCATTCTCATTACAAAAGTTAGTGAATTCATCATAAACAAATTCTCCTCCTTTATCTGATCTTAAGCATTTCAGTTCCTTACTAGTTTGTTTTTCTACAGTAGATTCTGATCTTGAATGCTTCTGATTTTTCTTTTAAGAGCATAACTGTCATCATTCTAGAATAATCATCTACAAAGAGAATGAAGTATCTATCACCATAGTAACTCTTTGTTCTCATTGGTCCACATAGATCAGTATGGACTAATTCTAGAATGGCATTAGATGTGTAGGTTTTGCTTTTGAAACTAGACTTTGTCATTTTATCTTTTTGACAATTCTTACACATGACATGGTTGGGTTTTGACATTCTCGGTAAGCTTCTTACTTTCCTTTTATTGCTTATCCTAAACATGTAGTCAAAACTCACATGACATAATATTTTATGCCACAACCATATGTCTTCTTTTCTAGCCATTAAACAAGTGGTGTTTATATCATCAAGATAGAATAGGTTACCTTTTGTCTGTTCACCAGTTCCAATCAACCTTCCTAATTCATTGAAGAATTTTGCCTTTTTTTCTCAAATGCAACTCGGTGACCTATGTTATTCAGCTGTCAAATAATCAATAGGTTATAGTTAACTCTTTTTACCCAGTATGCATTTTCACATCTGATCAGATTATTCAACATTATAATTCCTTTACCTTCAACCAGACAAGGTGAGTCATTACTCATTCTTACTGATCCACCATTATAATAATCAAAAGTTTCAAAATTTTCTTTATCGCCAATCATGTGGTGAGTACAACCACTATCAATAATCTAGACATAATTCTTACTAACCTTAGATATGAGTGAAGTCTCAACATACTTTTCCTCTTCGTCTGAAACATATTTCATAGAAATAAGTACCACCTCAATGTCTTCATCAGACTCGGTGTTAGTATTGTCAGCTTTATTCTCACCCAGGTAAAAAAAATGCTTCCCTTTATCCTTTTAGTCTTGGTTGTCTCTTCTGTCAGATTGTTGGTTTCTTTGGTAATATCTGTTATCACTTCTGTCAAACTTCTTTTCATATGATCTGTCAATGTTTCTATCTTCTTTTCTTTTGTTAGGACATCTAGTAGCAAAGTGTCCAATTTCTTTACAATTAAAACATACAAGTGGTAATTTACCTTTGTATCTACCTTTGCCTCTCTACAATCTTCTAGTCATTAGTGCTTCAATATCATCAAGTCCTTGGTCATCACTATCACTTTCACTATCATTCCTCATAGTGTGTTTATGACTTGACTTATTTATTTTCAAAGAAGATTTGAATGAAGACTCAAAAGATGGTAGAACACTGTTGTCAAAATTATTCATCTCAAATAAAATAATTCTACCAACCAAACTATCTAGAGTGACATTATTATTTTCTACTACTCTCATTTCTTGTATAGCAGATAATCTAATAGCATATACATGTAGTAAGGTTCTTAGGATTTTACATACCACTGTTTCTTCTTGAAGTACACCTCCAACTCCTCGGATAACATTTGACTCTACGGCTATACTGAGTGTTATTTTATCCTTCTTTCATTCTTAGGTCATCAAACCTTCCTCTTAGACTTTCTTCCTTAGCTCTTAGCACATTTGTATCTCCCTCCATGTACTAGCTTCAATTTTTCCCACATTTGCTTTGTAGTGGTGCATGTTTTGACATCTTCAAATTTAGCATCGGAGAGTGAGGAAGCAAGTTCTATCATCATACAATTGTATTCATGATTTTCTCTCAATTGATCAAGTGTGTGAGGTCTTGTAGGCAACACATATTCAGTATCCAAGTATTGAGTGAAATCATTTCCAATACCCGATAGGTGGAGTCTTATCCTGCTTTTCCATGATGCAAATTTGTCTTTGTTCAACTTAGGCACATCCCGTTTTCTCATCTTGTGATCTTTTTCTAAGGTCTTGAAACATTCCTTACTAAGCACACAAGATCTGATACCAAATGTTAGAATAACAGAGGGGGGGAAGGGGTGAATATGTGGCCTCAAAAATTAATCCAATAAGCCAACCAAAAATTTATATCTCAAATATAAACCTCTAGTTATCTTTAGTCCTACAAGATGTATGCCTTTAAATAATCTTATTGAATAACTACTGCTCGGAGTTCGCTTTTTATCCTTACTCTTAATCTTTACCGATTAGTAGTATAGCATTTATCGAAATACAGTAAATAACTTAGTGTTTATCGATCATCCTATTTTAGTAATGTGCAAAGAAAAACATCAAAGAAATGAATCATAAACAAATTTGACACATGGATTTTTACATGGAAACCCTGTTAGGGGAAAAACCACTTGGGACCGGTAACACAAAATTTTCATTCTTCTAAAGTGAGCTCGGTGAAGAGCCAACCCTATTAAAGGTTACAAACACACTGTTAAGTGCAACCTTGTTAGAGGATTTGAATATAATAGTTTGTCACCTGATATATTGCATTCACTATGCTATCTTTATGACCAAACCTTTTGATACTCCTTGGGATGTATCTCAATATATGAAGGATTGTTAAGTCCTGCTCGGTTAAGAGACTTTCTGATCCAATGGTTAAACTGAAATAGTAAATGATTTGTTCATGAATACATCTATACTTTGCAGATGTTCAGATCTATTGTAAGATAATAATACCTTTCTAATCAATGTTTCCCTTCAATACCTTTGCTCCACTTCTTTCTTCTCTATGATGTTGTGCTTCTCTGTTGCTGAGTGTCCGCAAAAATATTATCTCTGTTCTTCAGCTTGTTTGATCAGGACTATATGAAGACTTCTTTCTTCACCAGTTCCTCTTCAGCATCTCTTCTCTATTCACTCACCAATTCATAATGAATTAGCTTGTCTCTCTTCTAGACATGATTTCACCATTTCTAAGTCCTTGACTTTCTTGTTCTTGGCATGATCCGCAATTCTCTCCATTCTTTCTTTAAAGCATACTTCAGTTTTATGCCGTAGATTTCTCCTTGACAACTGGAATAAAACAACTTTAAAACTCTAGCTTATCTCTGGCTTTTAACTTGTCGATGAAAACAATGTGATCAACCAGTTAACTCCATGTTTAGCTCCTACCAGCTAAGTATTTTTTCATTTCTAAACTTCAGTTCTTTTCGGTGTTTAACTCCTTGTTAGCTCGGTCTTGACTTCACTTGTCCTCAGGCATCTCTGTCCGTCGAGGTTGTCTATCCATTGGGAAACACTTTGACTTTTATTTTTGCCCGGGTATCACTATGGTTCTTCATGTCGGTAATGTTTTCTTGGGTTTCTTTCTTGGATATCACTCTGACTCTTCTCTCGGGTTTCTCTATCCATCGGTGTGCACTGTCCGTCAGTGTTTGTAGTCACTTGGTGTATACTGAACTTTTATGCATTTCTGATAACATAACCTTTGTTTCTTTGTTTCTTTGGTTCTTTGAAGTCTTAGAAAATATTTATATAACCAATCAGATTATATCAAGTTGACATCAATGACAATACGATACATTAACTGATTTAATGTGTTTCATTAACTTTCCACATCTCGGTGATCATCAACTTAATATCTTCAAACATTCAATCAGTTATACTTCATCAAAAGAATGTGATTGGTACTAAATGAGTATTTAGAAATAAATTGAATGAAGATAGTGAAGTGGTTCGGAACAAAGCTAGAATTTCTTATAAGGGATATTCACAGATGCAAGGTATTGATTTTGAGGAGACCTTTGCTCCTGTTGTTAGAATTGAATTTGTTAGGATGTTTCTTTTTTTATGGGTAACGAGTCGAAGTTGATATCATCATGGGGCTCTAGTAGACTCGAACCCAAGACCTCCCAGATGAGATATTTTCAACTTACCATTGCACTGTGGAGTGTTCCCTAGGATGTTTCTTGCATAGGCTACTTACAAAAATTTCAAGATGTATCAGATTGATGTTAAGTTATCATTTTTGAATGGAGAGTTGGAAGAAGTCCACATTGAGCAGCCTGATGGTTTTCCTTTGACCAATGAAGATGACATGGTATGTTGATTGAATAAAGTATTATATGGATTGAAACAAGCCCCTAGAGCCCTGTAATTGAATATTGGTTTCAATAAAGGTACTAATGATAGTAACTTATACTTCAAAGTTGATGATGATAATATTTAGATTGTGGAAGTCTTTGTGGATGATATCATCTTTGGTGGGAATGACAAGTTGAGTAAATAATTTTTTGATGAGATGAAGAAAGATTTTGAGATGTCTATGATAAGTGAGATGAAATTATTTTGTACGATTAAACAATCAGATAAAGGCATTTTCATATCTCAGTCCAAGTATGTGAAAGAGTTGTTGAATAAATTTGGTATGGATGGTGATTCAAATCTTGTTGGTACTCCTATGATTACAAGTTGCAAATTGAAAAAAGATGATGATTCACATAAAGAAAATAAAAAAGATACAAATAAATGATCAGTGGCTTATTATACTTGACACAAACTAGACCAGATATTATGAATTTTGTTTGCATTGTTGCAAGATTTCAATCAGAACCGAAGGAATCACATGTTGTTTCTAAGGATATACAGATACTTGAAGGGAATAGTTTATTATAGCTTATGGTATGCTAAGGATGATGATTTTACGTTCAGTGCATTCACTGATCTAGATTGGCTAGGTAATGTAGATGACAGAAAGAGAACAAGTGGAGGAGCATTCTTCTTGGGTAAGAGATTAGTTTCTTTTTCTTTTTTTTGATCGGTTAAAGGCCGAGGCTAATATATTATATTATTATAGTTTATAATTTATGAATTCTCCATTCGTTGTGGGCACTAGTAGGAAAGAATGGAGAAGAAAACCTCTAAGTCTAGATCGTAAAATTACATGTATCTTATGAAGGCATACCCTCATTTACAAAATATGAAAATATACACTACTTTTCATTTTTTCCATTTCTCAGAGAATTCCCTCGGTGGTTTTGACAATACAACTTGATTATATGAACTTCAAAGTTTCTCTTGCTTTGATTACTTTCATCTGGTTTGGTACAGTAGTTCCTTGGTAGGAAGAATTCAACTCCATACCACATTCCATTCTTTTGTATACTATCTTTCCCTTCAGCCCCTATGTACTACCTGCTTACATATTATATCTAAAGAAGAAAAGAAATGCTTTGAAAGGATAGATCATGATTAGTATCTTAACTAAATACTATACTGTAAAATATATTTTCAATGCTATGAACGGATAGATTTTTTCTTTCATGAATGTTATTATTATACAAAATCCATTTTAATCTACTCTAGATTATACATGGGAAATTTGCTACCTGACTAATTCTACTATCTTTGTTTTGATGAGCGATATTTTTTAATATTCTTTCTTATAAGTGAAGCAGTCCATACATTTTACTCTATTTGAGAAGACCATATAGCTAAGTCAGAGTTAGCCATTTATGCTAACCATATGTCTTCCTCCTAATTTCTAGGATTAATTAGATAATCATAGTTAGGTATTGGGGTTTTGGATTATCCATTCTTATAATATTAAACACCATGTATTTACCCCTGGTTACATCTATGAGGGTTGAAAAATTCCACAAAATCTGTTATCCACTATCCGCCCTATATATTTATTAGTGACATACATTGTTCAGTATCCTTGTACACAAGTAATATGGATAAAGCAAATGTTTAAAGATATCAAAATTAGTATTGAAGCATCTATTTCTATCTATTGTGACAATGCAAGTGCTATCAATATTACAAAGGACCATGTGTTACATTCAAGGACAAAGCACATTTCTATCAAATATCATTTCTTGAGAGACAAGGTCAATGAAAAAAAAGTCAGATTGGAATATGTATCTACAAAAGATCATATTGTAGATATCTTCACTAAGCACTTGCCAAAGGATACTTTTGAGTATCTCCAAGGTAAGCTTGGGGTTATTTCCCCTCCCAATCAGAGATAGAGATGCATTGATTTGCATTAGTCCAATGGACTTACAGATTATCATTGTTATGGACTGATGTTTTGGTAGCTAATCCTTAGGGGGAGTGGCTAGTCTTGAGGTATGTTGTTCAGTTTTGGGAGAGATGCTTATTCAGTTTTTGAGAGACATGTTTGTTTATATTTTTGGCTTATATGATTTAGTGCATACATGTTCCTTTGTCATTGATGTCAAAGGGGGAGAGACAGTCATGTGAAAAACAAGTATGTTTATGGAGGAGAGATAGAAACAAGTATGTCGGGGATATATAGCTATGGTGGAGAGATTTTATTTCTGATTGAGAAGGTTTGTTAGGGAGACTCTTAAATATGTTGTGGATATTGTTAGTAGTATTGTTTCTTTGTGCATTGTTTTGGTTTTTCACATTATATGTTTCCATTAATGCCAAACGGGGAGATTATTGGAGATTATGCATATATGTGCCAATATTGATGTTTTTTCATTGATGTCAATATATTCCTACTATTGGTGACAGTGTTCCTGGTATGTTCAGGGAAGAGATTTATTTGGTACAGATACTACATTGAATATATAATGTTTTGAACATACAGATGGTTTCAGGGATGTCTATAGTTGATCTATGTCAAATTATAGAGGTCCGCATGTTGATTTGAGTGATTAATGATTTATTTATCAGAGACTAGTATTTTGGTTGTTCAGACAGAGACAATGTTTCAGTTATTGGATCAGTGTGGATCAGTTATGCAGTATTCTTGGTTGCTAACCTGGTGGCGAGTTTAGGAATTTGATGTTTCCTCCACTCAATCGGTTCATGATTTGGATGTTGGAAAGCTATTTTTATTTTTGACAGAGGTTGTTGATTAGTGTTCTTGATGAACATTGCAGAGATGAGTGTGAATTCTGAGACATGGTTGTTCTTGTTGATGTCATGGAATTTCATGTTACTTGTTGATGTTTCTAGATTGTGTCCTAATCATGTTGCTAGATCACATTGGTTTATGTGATCGGTTTGGTGTTTTCATGTGGCATGTTGTTGTTCTTAATTATTCTTGGTCAACATGGTGGCCTAGCATGTTCCAAAGGATCGTAGCGTGTTCAAGAATGTTGATATTTATCATTTATATGTCTTAGCCGATATTCAATGCATCACATTATGTATTGAGTTGTAATGAATTAATATTTTGTAATTAGGTCCATGGCTGACCTAGTAGAGATAAATTGATGTAATGTATATAAATATATAATTATTTATGATTGTGAAGGTATGAGAGTGAGATAATGTGTACATATGCTGAGAGAAGAGGTATGAGTGGAATTTGAAATTGAAGCAGAGATTTGTACTTTATTGGAATTGTATTGGCATAATAGAGATACTATCAATCAATTCATGAGTTATGAATATTTTTTCCATCACGATTTGTAATGAGATATTATTTTAAGGTAGTGAGCCTTCCTTTGGGTTGAATCCCTTGTTGTATTTGAGTTGTGAGCTCTAGACAGTATTCCTTAATGCATGTGCATTCCCCTTTTGTAATACTCCTAATAGGGTATCGTTATTTTAACATAGAACATCATCTTGTGGGTTTGATCCTTACCATGGTTTTTCCCTTAACCGGGTTTCCACATCAAAAATCTTGGTGTTGTGTGTTGATTTATGTGTTGTGATATTTCATTCATGGTTATCATTCAGATCTAAGATTAAGGATAATAAGTTCGTTAAAGTTTGGAAGTTTTGGGACACAACTTATTCACCCCCCCCCCCCTCTCAGTTNTGGAAGTTTTGGGACACAACTTATTCCCCCCCCCCCCCCTCTCAGTTGTGTGTGCTTCCTTGGTCCTAACATGAAAATGGTGTGGAAGTGTTGCATGACATTTCTCATATTTTTAATAATAATATAATTCCTATAAACTTTTGTTCTGAAGGTCTTAACTTCTCCAATCTTGCAAATCATGTTGATAATCACATTCCTATACCAACATCAATGCCTAATGTGCCTAATATACACCACCTATCATGGCTATCTCTACACAAAATTTCAATAATACACATGTTAGTCTTGGAGGAATCCTTACCAATCAAAACTCTTATATACCTCCTTTTGTTTGTCTTCCATGTATTTCCAAACGATCTTGTTTTCTCGCTAACCATAATGTTTTTCTATCCTACTCCAACGCTCCATCGATTTCTCATAATGTTGTACCTCCTTCACAATCAAACATGTCTAATTAAAATTTATCCATCAAATCCACTGACCACTATCAAAAACCTAGGTCTAAGTGTTTCATCCTTACAACAACAATTTTCTGCCATAACCCAATTCAAATTAAATATTCTAACATGTGACATATCTTGTCCACTTTCCCATGATATTGTCCATACCAATATCTCTCAATGTATGGAAATTCCTCAATTGGACATATACAATAGAAAAGGTGATCCCTTGACTTAAGTAAAAATATTTCAAACCTTGTGTAGTGACTTCTCAAATTATCATACGCTCATGGGTAAATTGTTTGCTAGAACCTTTAGAGATAAGGTCTTGCAATGGTATTTTTATCTACCTTCTTATTCCATTGACTCTTTTCAAAAATTGGCTAATGAATTTATAAAACAATTTCAAAATAATATTGGTCCTCGAATTACTTTGACTGATTTGATTGAATGTAAACAAGAAGTTAAAGTCAAAGTGATTGATTTTATTGGTAGATATAAACATTTGCATACCCAAATTGCTTATGGTGTGCCTGATGGAGATGTTCCAATAATTTTTATTTCTAATTTTTCAAAAGACATTAGAGATAAGATTCTATTTTCAAAATTTACATCATTTAGGAAATTGTGTATAGTGCTTCATAATATTCAACTTCAACTGAGCCAGTTAGAATCATCTTTATCAATGGCTCTGGTTCATAAGAATGATGTCACTCAACAATAATTTCAAAAGTTCTAATCTAAAAGTAAAGGATAAATTAAGATAATAAAAAAATTTCAAATTATGTTGATACACAAGCAGTGGTTGCAACATGAGGTGTAGCTCCTTTATCATCTTTCTTTATAGATCATACTTTTACAACACTTTCTAAATCTTTACATAATATTATGCTTAAGTTTGTTAATGCTATTTTTTTTTAATACTTCCATAAAACCTATCAATCTTTTCAAACCATTACCAGCTTCTTATGATCCCAAAACCTTTCTCCAATATCATTGTCAAACCAATCATGATACTAAAAAGTGTTTTTTTTTGTTGAAAGATCTTATCCAAGACCTTATTGATTCCAATACTATAACTGTGGAGGGTGTTTGGGAGGAAACTCATATTACCCCTCACTAAAAATTGCAGATCTTCACATTCCATCAATATTGTTGAACCTAGCAAAAATAAAGACATAAAAGCCAATAATCTGATTGACCACCCTAAAGCTAAGCCTAAATCTTTCATTATCTTTAGTTCCAAGGAAACTATTAAGGCACCCAATGGACCTCTATACATTACCAAAAAAATTAACAGAAATATCTCATGAGGAGTGCTCATTAATCTAGCAGGTTTGGTTAATGGTATTGTAGTGTCGTAAATTGTTCACACTTCCTAAGGTGTCCAATTCCATGCTTACTTAGCACCCATTTTAGTGTATGTTCTTTCATCTATGCATCATAGGACTTTTTTATGCATTTAATTAATAAATATTTAAATATATGTCATCTCTTAACTTAATCTATGTGTTTCTTAAATTTTAGGTGTTCCCTCTTTAATTATTTCATTCATCTGTCACCTCTTGTATACATAGGCCCCATTTCATTATGGGTGGCCTTTTGTATTTATTCTGATTTCAAACCTTGATTTCATGCAATTTTTGGGTATCCCCATATCTTTATTGACTCTTGATTTAAAGTTAATCTTTGATTGGTTTTTATCGAGTGCTTCTTAAGGGATGGGGTGAGATAGGTCACCCAATACTGTAGGAGGTACCCCCGCCTTGCAAAATGGGCCTAAATTCGTATTGGAGAATAGTCTCCTAATTTTAGCGAGATATTCAAAATCACATCAGCCTCCTTTGAGTTTTGAACTCTGAAATGGCTTTGTGAGGTATAAAAGAAAGCCTACCTCCCTCATTTTGACATCTCATCTCAATCCTATCAATTCAAGTAAGAATTCAAGGAGCATTCAAGCAATCAAAAATTTCAAGCAACCAAGCATTCAAGGTATTTTATCCCATAATTATGAAAAACTTCAATAACCATTATGAAGTATGTTCTTTATGATTTCCTATTAGATTTTTGTGGAATATTTCTATTGCATCAACACTTGTGATTCCATTTCAAGAGCATTTGCATTATCAAGGAATAAGACATCTCATTTCTCAAATCTAGCCTCTACTTCCTATAAGTATGATTTCCTTTCAATATTTTTCTATTTCAATTTCATGGTTAATTTCAAATTAGGCGTTTGACTTAGGCATACCCCTTTCCACAACTATTTTCCTATTTTTTATGTGTAAGTGACAAGTGACATTGCTACGAACAAGGCAATTGGAGGATCTGATAGAGAGTTGGAGGTGGTAGAAGTTTCATCATAATTTGTTGTGTATAAGGAACCTCCAAGGGTCTTAGGTGAGTCTAGTCTCCCTATACCCTCCAAGTTGCTCCATACTTACCATTCTAGACTAAAATTTGGATTACAGGTTAGTTGTTGTTTGAATCTCTAAATATGGTATCAAAATTGGGTTCTTAATCCGTTAATTATCTTTGTATGTACAAAGCTTCTTTCTCTCTCTACCTAGTCCTAAATCTAACATTTATTAATTCTATTTTTACAGTAATAATTCTTTTAGCAAAGGATCATTGTATCCACTCAGTGCTTGAGCCTCCTTGAGACTAGTGGATCATATTTCTTCCTATGAGAGGAGATAGCTCTAAGCTTCCTAGTTTATCCATGCAAGCTAGTGAGCATTATTTTCTTCATTACACTTAGTACTGAAGAACATATTTTTACAAGATAGTTTCATCAAGATTCATATGATGAATTTGATGTTATGATTAAGGTGTGTGATGGTCTTCCTACCATAGGTTCTATCACCCTTATAATTGAGTTTGGTACTAAGTGTTGGAATGTGAAGTCATCATGGAGAGTCCACTAGCTTCGGTTGATTCATCATGGAGAGTCCACTAGCTTTGGTTGATTCATCATGGAGAGTCCACCTTCTTTGGTTGATTCATCATAGAGAGTCCACCTTCTTTGGTTGAGTCTGGAATTGAAAATGACAAAGTTGTTCGCTGGAAAATTTTAAGTACACCAGAAAAATGGAAAAATTTAAGCCCACTAGAATAGAAGGTTATTATGAGTCACCTTACTAGAATTAGTAATTAATTTTGGTGACTTAGAAAAAATAGTAATTTCAAAAAGTGTTGTACATGTAGTTGTATGAGTCATACTTACTGAATTTAGTAAGTGGTTTGTAATTAGGACTCTACAACTCGGTTGTTATATGCAACTCAAAGTCATGTTTGGAGATACGTTTTGAAGATTGTTGTAACTGTGAAAATTCCTGAGAATAATATTGAAAGATATTTGCTTGTGGTTTTTGTCCTAGTATAATTTTACCAAGCTTTTGCACATAAATTCTAAGTGTTATGTGTTTTTGTACTTCTCTGAATTTTCCGCAATATAAATTTCGTAACACTAAGTACTTAGATGTTACCTTTGCCTTTATCCCTACCTTTGACCAGTTTCATGTGAAATTACAACATCCTTGGCTTAGTTTCATGAATGCTATACCTTCTACCATTCATATGTGTGTAAATTTCCCTCATAATGGTTACATTATCAATGATCAAGTATAGTATTTATATACCATTAGCAAGACGTGAAAAATTTATTCTTGACTTATTTTTGGCTAAAACACCTGAATCATTAAAATACCAAGAAGAAATTCTATTCCTATCATATCAAAAATTGTAAACATGAAATGATGTCAACCTTGAGTAAACCTAAGGATATTCCACCTCTTCATCTTGGATCTAGACTCCCTCCTACACCTTTCTTTCCTACTATGTATGTTTTAATCTCACCTCCTATATCTTACAAACACCCAACATCTTCCATCTCTCAACCTAGTGAGATTCCTTTCTTTCCCCTCTTCAAAAGAAGAAAAGGAGTCGATGTTGATTGATCTTAAACCTTCACAAATTTCTAGTCAATTTTGGTTCTTTTGAATAGCAGTGAATTATTTTGCATAAATTTTGCACATGAATGTAGAATTGTTATTTTTTTCATATTTATTAGCTACCAATTATTTATTAGCTACATTGTTGGGTTTTCCACCACATCACCATTCTTGGTTGCATGGTTGTGCATTAATAATAGATTGCCTAATTATCTAAAGCATCAACACACCTCATTCCTTCCTACTCAAATTTAGGTACGCCTATAGTGTTTGGCATCCAAACAACGTATTAGCTTATGAAGTTACAAGTCCCAAGGAGATAAAGTAAAAAATTCATGTGTTGACTAAGCAGTAGGTATAGTCCCAAATCTCACTATTAAGACGTGCAAAATACCACCCGTGTTGCAAGATGACTGAAGTGTCAGAGCTAACATAATTACTTGTGTTAATAAATAATCTTGTCCGTCATTCATATTACAGAAGATATGTTAGTAATGTTTTATGTTATAATTTTGTTTCTAATTTCATAGTTCTCCTTATCGTGATTAATATTCTTTTTTAGTCCAATATGCTTCTCTTAACCCATTGTGTTTGGTTCGTGTTTCCACATTTATTGATAGAAATGGTGCATATTCTACCATATACATTCAAGGGAATTGAGCTCCAATCAATTTCCAACCACCTCACCAACATTTTCATATTATGGGTTCATAACAAAGTGAAGTTTGGGGGGCAGCATGACAAAGTGTGGGTGGAGACAGTTAGAGAGGATTTAGAAACACTTAATCACTAGCAATATCAAGGTCAAAGCCTCAGTGCCTTATGAAATTCTATTTGCAGAAGCCGACATTTTTCCATTGGAGGCAGCAGCGATAACTCGGTTAATAACTTATTTAAAGAAACTTGAAAACATGGATAACAAGCGATGTCCCAAAATTGCGATGGAAGAAGGTTTGGCTCGCAGGAAGAAGACTTGGATGAAACAAAACATAAAGTGGTTGAGCAGGCGGAACATCTTTCTACATGATTGTTTGAATACCAATATGGAAATAAAGAAGTTTGTCGTGGGTAAATTTCAGACTGCTATGTGGTCTAATAACATGGGTCAGAAAAAGACACATGGAGGAAGAGTAACAAATTGCAGGCAAGCACCCGAACTAGATGGATTCATCACAGCAACTGAAGAAAATGTTATTAGAGAGTTCTAACAAGAAATTTGGAGGAAAATTTTACATCAAAGTTTAAATAGGAACACCTCAAGTTAGATTGCACAAACTCTCTCCTCTGGTCAGGCACTGACTCCAGGAAGCAACCAAGCACAGTGAGGTTACACCATAGTTACACGGGTACACGTACCCAGACCTCTGGGACGCGTACCAGGTACTAGTACACATATCCCATACCCGGTGCGAACTAGGGTACATACCCATGACCTGGATACGCCACGTCAGCGTCATCCAAAAAAAAAAGAAAAAAAGTTTTAAAAAAATTGTCGCGCTGGCAAAACGCGTCAAAAAACCCTAAAAAATGCGAACTAAACAGTAAACAGTAAACCCTAAAAAACGCGGACTAAACAGTAAACGCGGACATCATATTTTGTTTTATTCTAATTCGTTTTCGCTTTTCGCAGAAGACTGAAGAGTGAAGACTGATTCGTTTTCGCAGAAGATTGATTCATTTTCAAAGAAGATTGAAGACATCACTGTTTTCGTGGAAGAAGACAAAAGGCAGAAGATATTTTCGTGTGAGACATTTTCGCGTTTTCGCGGTGCAGAAGAAGACATTTTCACATTTTAATGATGCAGAAGAGTGAGAAGACAAAACGCGAAAGTTCAAAACAGAGGTAGGGTTTGAACTTTGCGTTTAAAAATTAATCCGATGGCAATTTATGATATATGAACATTGAATATATTATATCATATATAAAAGTTTAAAACTTTAAAAGTTTAAAACAATGAAAATCTGGATAATATCATAATAGGATATCTGATAGGCGATATGTTTATTAAAATTTAATTGATGTATGAATCAATACGGCGCTATGTTTAACTTTATTTAAATTTTAGACTTTAGTATTTATTATTTACTCGATATATAAAATTATATTGGTTTGTTAAATGTTTGTTCAATGTTATTGTTATTGTTTATATATTGATCAAGAGATTCAAGACTTATATAATTTATAATTATAAAGTAATATTTTATATGAATGCATGTCATATAAATGTTTAAATAATATATTATATTAAAAATTAAAATTTAAGAATTAAAAAATTATAAATTTATATCCAAACTACTGCGTTACACAGTATCTGAATTTTAAAAAAATTATACTTTTACAGCTATGTAGTACTTACTACTCTGGATTATGCAATATAAAGTTATTTAAAAAATTAAATTGTTTTTCTTTGCATAATTAAAAAATTGTAAAATACAATATATTATCTATTGAGTTTAAACTTTAATGTTTGACACTAACTGTCTAATATGTTTCAACTTTCTTTTGTTTTTCCATGTAGAATGTCAGGCAGAGGAAAGCAAGGGTTGTATCCACTGTGGAAGTATGTTAATCGTGTCGCAGGGCCGAAGGGTTTAGGTGGATCAGCGGAGGTCAAATGTAAGCTCTGTTCATTGAGATGGAAAGGTTCTTACACGATAGTGAAGGCTCATTTCCTTCACATAGGTGGGGTAGGTGTTGAGCCTTGTTTAAATGAGCTGGAACAGTATGATGTTGTGAGGGAGCAAGAAAGGGCTGAGGGGAAAGTTGCTAATATGAGCTCTCATGCTTCAACAACAGGGACTAATCAGAGTCAGAATAGAGATTCAGAATTGGATGTCTCATCTACAGATGTAACAACAGAATATGCTCACAAGAGACCACACATTGGGAGCGCAAACCCCATTGGAAGATTGTTTGACGTGCAAGGTCGAGATGTAGTTGATGCAACAATCACACGATTCTTTTATGCAAATGGAATAGCGTTTAATGTTGCCCGCTCACCTTTCTACACTGAGATGGTCCAAGCTATCCATAATGTACCAGCAAGGTATAAACCACCAGGGTATGAAAAGCTTCGCACTTCTCTACTCGATAAAGAAAAAACTCGATTAGATGAACAAACTGCACCAATGAAAAGAGTGTGAGCTACATAAGGTTGCGGGATTGTGATGGATGGGTGGACAGATACTAGAAATTGTCCATTGCTTAATATCATGGTAACTTGCAGCAAAGGGCCTTATTTTTTGAAGGCAATAGATTGTTCAGGGCAAGAGAAGAATGTAGAATTTCTACATACCCAGCTATGTGAGGCCATTGAGGAGGTGGGGGCTACACACGTGGTCCAAGTTGTTACTGATGCTGCCCCTGTTTGTAAAGCAGCAAGCATGTTGGTGCAAAAAAGGTACAAGCATATATTTTGGACACCGTGTTGTGTGCATTCGTTGAATAATGCACTCAAAGACATTGACAAGTTCCAATGGATTACAGATCTCATAGAGAAGGGGAAGAAAATACAGATGTTCATATGCAACCATCACCACACACAAGCCATCTATCGTAAATTTGCGAAGATGGAACTACTCAAACCTGCTGATACACGTTTTGCTTCTTACTTCATTCTTCTTGACCACCTTTGTGAAGTCAAAGGAGCTCTATGTTCCACAATTGTTAGTGATGCATGGGCAGCTTGGATACAGTCTACATCAGATATTGCAGTTGAGGTGAGAGGCATGGTTCTTGATGAGCGTTTTTGGGCTAATGTAAAATTTGTTGTGGACTTTATTAAGCCCATATGTGAAGTGATCAAATTTGCAGATTCAGATAAGACATGTTTGGGAGAAATCTATGAAGCAATAGATTCCATGTGTGAAAGAGTCAAGACAATAACTGATGCAAAAGATCCTTCTCTATATCCTTTGATAGAGGAGAAGTTGCATGGAAGATGGAATAAGCTTAACACACCTCTTCATTGTGCTACATATGCTCTTAATCCTAAATGGTATGATATACAAGTGACTAGGAAGAGGGCTCCACATCAGGATAGAGAGGTAATGAAAGGATTTTGGGCTGCCATGAAAAAGATTTATGGCCAAGTTGAGGATGCTTCAATTTTGAGGAGTCAATGGAAAAAAATTTCACGTGGGCAAGGTGATTTTGGTTCTGTGGAAGCTTTATATGACGTGAAAGAAAAGAAAGACCCTATAGAGTGGTGGTGGAACCATGGAGGTGAAGCTCCTAAATTGCAATCATTTGCAATAAGATTGCTCTCACAAATAACTAGCTTTTCATCTTGTGAGAGAAATTGGAGTACTTACGGTACATTCATTCACTAAAGAGAAACCGCTTAGGGTCAAAGAAAGCAGAGACCCTGGTGCACATTCATAGCTCACTTCGTCTTCTCTCTTGTGTAAAGCCTGGATACAATGAGAGTCCTTCGGCAAAATGGGATCAAATTCCACTTGATGGAGAAGTTGCTGCCCTTGTGGATGGAGAGGTTGAAGTAGATGGCCTTATTGACTTACCCCCTATTATTCTACCAACAGAGGAACCTAAGCTTGAGAGTGATGACTATTTGGACAACATCATAGCTGAGGACCTTGATATGGATGATCAAGGTGTAGAAGACTAGATGATAGATTAAGATGTCTGATTTTTGTTTCTGTTTTTTGTTTGCGTATCAGCTTGATGTTTATCAAGCTTAATTCAATATGTAATCGGTTTGAAACTTTGATACAATATTGATTAACATAAACTAGTAAACTTTATCACTTTTCAAGTCTGAAGTTCATCATTTGTAATATGTCAGTATATGATTTATAATCTTCTTGTTCATGTTTAAAGTTTGCCTTCTCAGTTTTCTGTTATGAACTTATGCATCTAAACATTTAGGAACATATTGCAAATCTGAAACTAACTTTATCACTGTTCTTGTTTTGAAAACTCAAATGTCGTGACTCATATTTTCAGATTTTCTATAGAATATAAAAATTATATTATAAAAAAAATTGACGTACCCACATATCCCCGTCCCTTGTTTTGAAAAATAGTCGTACCTGTACCCGTACCCAAAGTACCCAAGTACCCCCGTCCCCGTGAACTATGGGTTACACCCAAGGGAGGTCAAATCGACCACAAGCAAAGCAAGCCTAATACACTATAAACAAAAAAAGAAGCTTGTGAATGCACACATGAACATACATTGGTCAAGGGAAATGAATTATGAAACAATTCTATGCCTCTACATTTTCTCACATTATGCTTCATTTTTTTTTATGTGAAAAGTAAGAGCAATTGGAAACAGAAGGTAAAAAGTGTATAGAATACTTTCTGATCTTGAAGTTACTTCTAGTAACAAGGATTCAAGTATATTAATTGATCCTAAGAGAATTTAGTTTTTCTTCAAAAAGCCATGATAGGGTGGGCCCTAAACTGAGCATATATGCCTCTATAACAATTTGTTACTACTGTTGCCCAGAATCTCCCACAGATATGCGAAGAAAATTTTGGATTCCTACCTCCAGCCAATTATCCCTTCTCATGAAAACTAACCAGTAATTTAATTTCTGGACTCGTAGTTTGTTTGTTCATAAACATTGTAGCAAAAGAAATATAACAGCGCTTTGTTTACTTCAACTACCAGTCAATTGCAGCCTCGAGGCAACAACAACAGGCCAAAGCAGCCCAGAGCAATGGAATCTGTGCACCGAGAACTTTTAACCCAATTTCTTAGGACAGAATAGAATATACAATCTTTTGAATGCCTTTTTAAAGGATGAGAAGTATGTGGCAAATGAAAGGAAGAGAAGCTGAGGTCATGGGTTCCTTCAATACAGAAGGTAGAAAATTAATTGCCTTTATAACTCTGAATTCTTCTGAGGAGAATTTAGCCTTTCCAATAAAAAGGAACGTGCAACCTATGATCTAAATGTCCATACAGTGTTCCTTGGATTTGTGGTAAGGTCATGCAGGGAACTCATAAGAGCATGACCCTGGTACAGATCCCCCTCACTGCAATAAGGAGCACATAATTCTAGAGTCGATGTTGCAAGGTTTTGATCTCAAAATAATTGGGGCATTT
Source organism: Thuja plicata (assembly GCA_018584345.1). Classification (NCBI taxonomy): domain Eukaryota; kingdom Viridiplantae; phylum Streptophyta; class Pinopsida; order Cupressales; family Cupressaceae; genus Thuja; species Thuja plicata. The sequence continues at coordinate 501,803 of MU226939.1, forward strand.
GAGTGCAATGCCATGTTCACAGATCTTATCAATGGAGGTAGCCCCTAACCAGGTCACCCAAAATTTACCAATCAAAAAACAAATTTTCCATAGAACAAACAAAATCTTAGTGATGTTTTTACATATTCCAGACAAATAGAGATTAAATTTACAGAATACAGGAGTGGGAGTTTGGCATTTGCTTTATTGGGATATTCAGCATAGACAGTTAAGAATAGGAAAATATAAATTACATAAGACAAAGGGACTGATTTAAGGAAAAAAAAGGCAAATTTGCCTTGAAATTAACTGCTTGTTGACAAAGCCAATTCCAAATCTGTTCTTGCTTTCTCTAAAGCATCTATTAGTTTTTCAGGATTTCTTCCTCCTGCCTGGGCGAAGTTCGGTCTTCCACCACCACCTCCACCACATAGTCTAGCAATGTTTCCCACAAACTTCCCAGCCTGTAGTCCACACTTGACAATTTTTGGACTAAAAGCTGCAACAAGGTTTACCTTCCCATCTGTAGAAGAACCCAAAACTATGGCAGCGGGATCATTCAACAAACTCAGAAGATGTTCGGCAGCTGCTTTGAGAGATTCAGCATCAAGATCGTCCATATTTGCAACAAGAACCCTGCAATGCATGCTTACATAAACTATAAGTCAATGAAATCCAAGGAGTAGTCAAATTGCAATTAACAAAGAATTCTTATTTAGCAGAAAATAATGCATTTAAGATGCAATGCATATATAACACTTAACGGCATATTAACTTTTGGAAGATGCCGTTTTGCACAACTGCATGTTGCAATGGACACATCACATGAACTGAATTTAAACAAAAGAGTGACCCCAAATGCATCTATAAGATCATACAGATCATAAAAATCATTTGTCTAAATGTGTATGGGATATTGGTAATGGAATTAGCACCTAGCTTCAGCAGTTCCAATCACAGAAGCTGTGTGTACAATCATTGAAGCTTTCATTGTGGCCATTTTTGCTCGTAGTGTTGATGTCTCATTTCTCACCATTCTTAGCTCTTCAAGAAGGTTGGTGACTCTCCTTGGAATATCTTCTACCTTAACCTGTAAAATATAGACCTTTTCAATTTATATGTTTACATTCAAAAGCTACAGCTTATACTTGACAATTTTTAGGAAGAAATTGATATCCTTAGTGCTATTTTGTGAGAAAACATCTAATACTTGTAAAAAACTAATCTAAACTGAAAATATGAAATATTACCAAAATAATCTTCGAAAACTGTGTCTAACAAAGTAACTCCCATGTTAAATAGCTTAATATAATAAAGCAATTTCAAATAACAAATCCTGTCAGACAGGTCACGTGGACAAGTTCATGGTTATGCTTCTACAAAAAGCCTATAGTGGCTACATGAACGTATGCAATTCAATACAACTAATATTGAATGTTTCTATCCATATTTTAAAGCAGTTTCACAGAGTGCCAATTTTATCATGTAAATTCAAAATTCAGATAACTTGATAAAAGGTTAAATATAAATTTCATTTAAAATTGCCTCCAAAAATGTAAGGCTCAAATATCTAAAAGATTGTTAGAGTTTCTATTGTTAATGAAAATATAAAACCCTGACATCCATTATGGTTTTTCCTTCGTGTTTTTTTCACTTGTGATCACCATTGCTTTCCATCAACATTTGTTAAGAGGTCCTATGAAGATTTGCTGTGGGATAGTTGTATATCTACAGCCATCAATATTTTCCTAGTACCTACCATTCTGTGGTTTTTATACTATGTTCAAGGTCCTGTGTTGCCATTTCAGTAACTTAATGTTTATTTGATGCTTCTGTGTGTTGCTTTCATAAAGCTGTCATTTTGTGCTGTGTCTTGCTGCTGTACGGGAGCTGTGAAGGAGTTGTAATAAAACTCTGAATCTATAATTAATTCTCACTTATCCAATCCTCAAATCTGTTTTCGTTTTTTGTACAGGGCAGTTTGTTGATAAGTTCTTTGTACAACTGGCTGCTTCTCATTGAATGGATTTATGCTATGTTCCTGGGTGCGCCCAGAACCCGCTCCGCACCCATACTGGGTATGTCTGGGCACGGGTTCGCCCAGGGTACACCGAAGATGCATATAACTGGGACTACCCAAAGACGCTGGGCACAAAAAAGTAACAAACGACAACATTTTTTAACTCTTTTTTGCATCCAAAAACCCTAAAACATCCCTAAAAGGACCATTTAGCCCAATACAGAGATCATTTTGCTCTTTTTTCTCATTTTGGCATTTTGAAGGGCAACTGATATATATTATATGGCATATGACATAATAATAAATATTGAAATTCTAAACTATGAATTGTCATTTAATATTTATCTTTATCACTACCATTTTGGCATTCAGCATTGATAAATGTATTTGGTTTTACAATTCTGTATATTCCTTTAAATTTTATATATATATACCCAAGGAAAAGAAAATGCTGTACCAGCATACCCGTATCTCATATCTGTACCTGTTCCTGTTCCTGCGCCCGTGCCCACAACTTAGGATTTATGTCTAATCAGTTCCTCTTAAGGATCTTGCTACCATGACATGAAATTTATTCTCCTTTTGCAGTCCGTCTTTCATTGGTTCTAAAACTATTTCAGGGGTGTGTATTTTATTATAATATTCAAGTGTATAATACACATAAACAGAACCTTGTGAAAGGTATTTTACTACTCAGAAGGGCTCTTTTTAGTGCACTCACTCGCACATGAACATTTTTTTTTTCTTTCTATTAAGTGCATCCATTGTCTGCGTGTGAGGCATGGTCCATTTTGTGCTTCCCATATCTCTGAGACTAGTAGCAGCAAGAGTTAAAAGAATCAGAAAGTTCACTTCACTAAAACTGATAATGCACGAGGTAAAAGTGTGTGTGCAGTAAGTTCGTGTAGTACTATTTTAAGTTGCAGGACAAGTAACAAGCCAAAAATCAAAGTACAATCCGTAGAACTACTTCCATAAACATATGGTTAGGGCACATTGGAAGTAGAAGGGAGCTTAATCACCCAATATGATAACTGTATGCAATAATAAATTTCATTCATAATATTCATACCTTCAAAGTAGAGCACAGCTGCTTCACAACACCGTCTTGGAAGTTCACATACTCAATAAAAGCTTCCCCAGCAACAGCCTCAATACGCCTAATTCCTGATGCAATCCCTTGTTCTGAAATTATCTTGAAGCCACGAATCTCAGCAGTATTACTAACATGAGTACCACCACATAATTCCTTGGACACTCCGGGAACCTCAACAACTCTAACCTGGTAGAAGAAGGAAATCAAAGTAAACACAGTTAAAGTGATTGACAGGAAAGATTAAATAGTAGAATTACTAAAATACACTTTTGTCCAATGGTACAAAAGGGCATGATCCCATTTAGCATTTCATCCACTGAAAATTGTTGGTGTGTTGTTTTAATTGATAATTTAAAAGTTAAGCACCTCCTTTAAAATTAGTCATGGAGAATATACCATTAAATATTTGTAAAGCACTAAACAGACCTTCAGAACCAAGTAAATGGAGTAAGCACCACGATTCCACTTAGCTGAAGAACTCGCAACCATTGAGTTTGCTTACAACATTTGGTATTTAATTTTAGAGATACAAAACATGAATAATAACATTATATTGTTAAGTTTATCAAACAAATAAGTTTTCTGCTCCTCTTACACAGCATCCTAATTAGCATTTGATGAAGAAAATAATCAGCAAATACACCATATAGGGTAAAGGAAATGCGTCTACAATCAGGGAGCCAGGCCTTAATTCCAGCAAAAGAATTATCACAACAGACTTTATTTATCAGCAGAGCCAAGTAGAAAGGAAGACAGAGATACTCAGCAATAGCATCGAAAGGAAAACAAAAAAAAAGTCTTGACCACACAATCAGCGAGCATTGGATAGATGTTTTCACTCAGCTATCTACATCATACAGGGAATACAGTCATCAATCAAGCATCTCATTCAACAAACGAGTGAATTCATTTTCTGATAGAACAAATAAGTTATACCATCGATCAACTGGGAGACTTGCAGATCGTTTCCAGTCACATGCGGTTAACACATTGGGGGAGATATAGAATTTTCATTAGGCACCTTAAGGGGGAAGCTGTTATCAGGTCTCATACTACCTCTTGTTGTGATGAAATCTGCAACACTATAGACTGTAAGAGAAGTGATTCATTTTCTGCACTTTGAAAGTAATATGATAATTAACTTTTCTGCTCTGCTCTGATAAAAAAATGTCTCTGCTCTGCACTTCGAAAGTTTTCACGGTTAACATGCTCGATACTCAACTAAGCTTCTATTCGAAAACGAAATATGCGATCCAGGGAAGTACAGCACCATTTTCATCCGGCAGAACTACCAAGATCAATCAATGGCGCCCACCACATTGCCGCCATGTCTCGCTCGCTCCTCACAAATCATTAACGAATGCACTGTCTTCCCCTAGGGTCGCTCCTAGGGCATCGCCACGGGAGACACGCTCTTCGCTACAGGATGATGAAAATGAATGGATCCCTGCTTTTAAACAAAATGCCAAGAGGGCTCGGCATCACGGCCATAAGTTCTCTGCTCCTTCGGCCAAATTCCATTCACCCTCCTTTTCCCTTCCCCTCAGCAACAGCTACAAACATCTTCAACTGAAGGGGAGGAATAAAAGTATCGAGGTGAAGCCTTACTCACCACCACACAGACACAACCAGGAAGAAGGCAACTTGGTGTCGAAAAGGGCAGTGGTCGACATGAATGTATACTCTCCTCCACACCGAAGACCTAAGTTTAATAATGTAACGGAAGTCAAAATCAATAGAGGGAATCAAATTTACATAGAGGGCCTGTGGAATCATTGTCAATCCTACGGGCTTTACGGAAAATGGTTTGGCTCTGGCGAGGCACTTGACGGTATTAAAGACTGGCTTCAAAATGCTATCAAATCACAGGTAAGTATCACGTCACTCTCAGATAACTGCTTTTATCTTGAATGTAAAGATCTTTTCATTAGACAAAAGCTACTATCTGAAGCAAATATTTTCTATCTAGGGCACGCGATTAAATTCCTAAAATGGGAACCGAATTTTAACCCTAGTATCTTCAATAACTTTGAAATACCGAAATCGATCATGATTCCAAAAATGCCAGTTGAATTAATACACAGCTAGATTATTAATCAAATTGGGAACGTTTATGGTAAAGTATTAGGATTGGAAGAGAACTATATGGATTCATCCGTGGTTAAAATCCTGATTAATTCCTCAAACATATCAGCTAACCCTAAACCTATACAATTTATTTCTAATAAAATTACGTACCATTTAATCTTAGAATATTTTAGAGGTAATATTGCAGATAACATTCTCTTCTTCTCTAATAAGATCACAGAACAACATAAACGTTTAAACACATCAAATCTAAAAATAATTATAGGACAAAACCCTAATTTATCTATTAAGACAGACGGGACAAAGTTATCAATTGAGGAAGGGGAAATTTGTGATTATCCAAGGTTTCCAATGTCTATAGAAAATATACCTCAAATTTTTTTTTATGAGGATTGTGGAGGGTTTTGTTTTACTAACCCTAATCATCAGCAAAATGAAGAGACCTTCAAAACCAGTTAACCCCCAGATTCCTGATAATTTAGGAAATAATAAAAATCTAGCTACAGATGTAGACACTATTGATTTCTCGTTATTTTTTGATGATGAGACTAGCGACATAGCAGAAACCAATAGGCGGAAGAAAATACTTATTAAAGAAATCATGAAACATGATTCTGCAATAACACTTTCAGACATTACTACAATAGCTGCAGAACCTACATATAGAGTATCTTCTGAGACGGTTTATCGAACCGACATTACTAAAAATTTAAAAATGTATAAACAATTTACTTCGGATCAATCTTGGTTTGAGGATAATATGAACTGCATTCAGAAGCCCATACCTCTAAATTCTTTTAAACCTAGTAGTATAGATGGACGGGAACATATGAATAATATAGATGCTGATAAATCTGAGATTGAGGATATCAATGATTTTCTAGGACTTAATGAGGGCTCTGAGGATCTGCTACTACTTAAATTTATCGATTCAATGTGTGAAGAGGATAACTCAAACCTTAATACACCAACTATTAACCATGAACCAACAGGGGATAAGAAGTTAGGATTATTTACAACTGTCTGTGGCAAATCATCTCCGAATTTTCCCAAGCAATCATTAAAAAGAGGCAGGAAATCTCTTTCTGAACTGAGGTAGATAGATGGCTCGGCGTTAGGTCAAATTAAAATAACATAAATTCTGAATGCAGGGAAGGGGAAGGTCATTCCCAAGGCGCCGTGAAAATCATATCGTGGAATGTTAGGGGATTAAATGCCCCTAACAAACAACGGCTCCTTAAACGGAGCTTATCCTCTCTAGAAGCATCCCTATATCTGATTCAAGAAACTAAATTAGGACAAGAGGGATATGTTAATTTCAGTAAGAAATTAGGAATTTGGGAAGTTGAAGGGGTAGATTCCGATGGAGCTTCTGGGGGATTAGCCTTTATTTGGAACCCAAGATTCCTCACTTGAGCTTATGGTCTCCAAAACTCAATGGATGGCAGCTAAGGTTAACACCTCAATAGTAACCTGGAATTTATTATAATAAATATGTACGGACCAAAATTTCTACATGACAAGAGATCTGTGTGGACCGAAATAAGGAACTTTACTCTTAGCTTACCAAACAAAAACCTATTTATGGGTGGGGATTTTAATGCCATTTTAGATATTAAAGAGAAATCAGGTGGATCCAAAAAATTTCTCAGACAACAACGGAATTTGAAGAATGGATTCAATCAATAGACAGTATGGACATTCCTTTGGACAATGGCATTTTCACATGGTCAAACAAACGTACGGATACTGAATTAATTTTAGAGAAACTGGATAGGTTATTTTACATGGGCAACTTAGCTAGATTCAATCAAAGTTTCAAATCTAATATTGTGGCACACTCTGGATCTAATCATTTCCCAATCTGCCTGAGTTTAGAAGAAGGTATAGTTCCTAAGAACCCCTTCAAATTTGAGAGAATGTGGCTTAAAGATGAGGAATGCTTGACTAAGATTGAAAAATGGTGGAACGAAAAGAGTTTTAAAGGATCCAAAACCTACATTTTAAACTCTAAACTCAAACACATTAAGCAAAGACTTATAGAATGGAACAAAGAACATTTTGGTAACATCTTCGATGCTAAACACAAACTAGAAGGTGAAATAGCAGAACTTAATGAGGAGGTCATTAGAGGAGGGATGAACTCGAAAACATATACAAAAGAAAAACAATTATTACACAGCTATGAGGATATACTTGCCAAAGAGGAATCTTACTGGAAACAGAGATCAAGAGAATTATGGCTAGAAGGGGACAGAAATACTAAATTTTTTCATAATAGCTCCAAGGCCAAGAATAACTTTAACCGGATAACTAAAATAAAGAGAAGTGATGGAACATTAATTACAAATCCTATAGATTTAGCATATGAAGCTGCTATCCACTTTGAGGCTATCTTAAATAACGTAGAAGGATCAGATAGATTAGCTCAGAAGGAAATATTAAATAATATACCCAGCATTATAACCAATGAACAGAATAGACGGCTTAATGCCAAAATAACTAAGGAAGAAGTAGAATATGCTCTCAAACATCT
>MU226939.1:516973-530066 GCA_018584345.1 Thuja plicata
CATCTTCAGCAAGCAACTGCGTAAGTTTCTATTGGTATTTTTTGATGACATACTCATATACAATAAGACATGGGAGGAACATTTGAAGCATTTGGATGAAATACTGGAGATTATGGAATCACAGTCCATGTTTGCCAAAAGGTCAAAATGTGAGTTTGGGATGACGAAGATATTGTACCTCGGGCACATTGTCAGTGGGAGAGGGGTTCAAGTGCGTCAGGAAAAGATTCAAGCCATTCTGGATTGGCCGCCACCAAAGACTCTCTCAGACCTGCGCGGATTCTTCGGGTTGTGCAGTTATTATAGGCGGTTCGTGAAGGGATTCTTACAGCTCAATGCACCATTGACAGACTTAACAAAGAAAGGATCATTCCAATGGAGCGAACAGGCACAACAAACTTTTGAAAGGCTCAAAGAAGTCATTAGCTCTTGCCCGGTCCTGGCATTTCCTGATTTCACCCGGCCCTTCATTTTGGAGTGTGATGCCTCCGGAGAGGGTATTGGGGCCGTGTTGATGCAGGACCGTCACCCGATTGCTTTTGAGAGTTGGAAACTTTCGGCAGCCGAGAAATTGTATTCCATCTACGACAAGGAGATGCTTGCCATCATGCACGCCTTGACAAAATTTCGACAGTACCTGGTCGGAGCCAAGTTCACAGTGCGTACAGATCATAACAGCCTTCGGCACTTCCTGGAACAGCGGGAACTCAATGAACGGCAACAAAAGTGAGTAAGTAAAGTACAAGCTTTTGATTTTGACATTGAATATATAAAGGGGAAAAATAATGTGGTGGCTGAAGCCTTGTCGAGACGGCCAACGATATGCTCTTTATCTCAAATCTCAACCGATTGGAGAGCACCTTGCTGGTTGAGTATTCCAAGAATACTTTTGCTTGTCAGTTGCTGGATGGCGAAGGACAAGATGACAGATACAAGGTGGTTGATGATATTATATACTACAAAGGCAGAATATACTTGGTACCTGAATCCAAATTGAAGGAGAAGATTCTAAAGGAGATACACGACTCACCTCTGGCTGGACATCAGGGATATTTGAAGACTTACAGGAAGATCAGGGAAAGGTTCTCCTAGAAGGGCTTAAAGAATGATGTCCTCCGATATGTCCGGGAATGTCCTACCTGTCAGCAGAACAAATCAGAACACACTATGCCAACAGGTCTACTTCAGCCATTGCCGATTCCTAAGCAGAAATGGACTAGCATTTCAATGGATTTCATTACTGGGCTTCCACAGGTGCAAGGAAGAGATTGCATCTTTGTGGTGGTTGACAGATTGACCAAATATGCACACTTCTTTGCTATTTCAGGGGAATACCAAGCAGCACAGGTGACAGACTTGTTCTTCCGGGAGGTGTTCCGCTTGCATGGACTCCCTCAGAACATAGTGAGCGACCGAGACAGTCGTTTTCTCAGTACTTTCTGGAAAGAACTATTTCACCTGGTAGGAACAGAGTTGTCACCCAGTACAAGTTACCACCCGCAAACTGACAGACAAACAGAGATCGTGAACAAGTGGCTGGAAGGATATCTCAGAAACTATGTGTCCGCACAACAGAAAGCGTGGATCAAGTGGCTACATCTAGGGGAGCACTGTTACAACACCACCTATCACATGTCCATCGGAATGACTCCCTTCAAAGCTTTGTACGAGTATGAACCAACCTCATTCGTGGACATGGCGTTGGGAGATAGTCGCGCACCAAAGGCAAAAGGTTGGCTGCAGTAAGGAATAGATATCCTAAGATCACTCTGGGAGAATCTCCTACGGGCTCATAATCAACAGAAAATGTATGCTGACAGGCATTGCATTGAGAGGAGTTTTGAAGTGGGAGACCTGGTATACCTTCGACTTCAGCCATACCGGCAGTCGTCCCTGAAGGCATCCGGGAACGAGAAATTGAGGCCGCGTTTCTACGGGCCTTACCGTGTTTCCAAAGGGGTGGGTGAGGTTGCCTATGAACTGGATCTACCCGAGGGAAGCAGGATTCACAATGTATTTCATGTATCATGCCTGAAGAAGGCGGTGGGGCAACATGTCACTGTGTCTGAAGATTTACCACCCCTCGACGGTGAAGGGAAGTTAGTTCTGGAGCCAACTGAAGTCATTACCACCTGAGAGAAAAAGTTGAGGACTCACACGGTCAAAGAATTTCTGGTGCGTTGGAAGATGCTACCTGGGAGGGCGAGCAAATTCTGAATCATCTGAATCTACAATTGCTTGAGGACAAGCAATTTTTGGGACAAGAGGACTGTAATGTCCCCGTTATTAATTAAATAAAATAAACTTGTATTTGGGCTCCGGTCGATTTAGCTTATCCTGGACCCATCTTTTATTTTAGTGTAGGTGTTAGTGTGTCGTGTCGGCTTTATTTGTACGCCTCGGGAGTTTTGTCTGATGGGTATTTATGACCGGCGTGTAGCATGTATTTTGCATGTTGAGTTTTGATATTTGCTTGTAATTGCGAATTCCTGCTAGAATTGTATTGTCTGCCATTTCGGAGGTGAAAGATCCTCCCTAGTTGGTATTTGTGATTTCGGTGGGATTCAACCCTCACCCTACTCTGCCTGTTCTTTGTTCGGATCTGGCGAATCTGAAGTACTATCAATTGGTTATTGTTATCTCTTCTCGCAAGTATCGATTTGATCTTCATTGTGAATTGTATTAGTTCTTTATTTCATTCTGGTCCCGAAGGCACATTTCATTCCATGCAGGCATCTCCCTCCGGACATCCTCGAACACCTTCCAGCAGTTACCGTACGACCTTCCCATCGCCACCGTACAGCCTTCCTATTGCCACCGCACAGCCTTCCTGTTGCCACGGTACGGCCACATTCCTTCCTCCGTATGGACCTTCTGTCCACCGTACAACTTACAGTTTCAGGCGCCAGGAGTTAGGAACTTCATCACTAACGCGCCAAGGGCTCGGGAACATTACACCACCACTCATCATCTAGGATCAATGCTTTTACGTTTTGGGCTCCTTTTGTGCTTGACTGCCTCCATACATTCCAAAGGTTTGAGGTGCCTGGGCTATACCTTGGACATGCCCAAATGCTTACTGGGACTCAAAACGTACGCATACAAGGACCAGGGGCAATACAGGAATACTCGGTAACACAAACATTTGTTGAAAACTTGAATGCCATAAAATCATTCAATGTCAATTCTCTTTAGGAGGAATATAAATATTCTCGACATTGTCACTAAACAAATTGACTTCATGTTAACTAAAATTGCTAAAGATAAAATAGTAAATACCAAGCCAGATCACTAATAATAGATGCATTGTGAGAAAAAATGAAGATTTCACATGCAAATTCATAGTACAATTCATAAAATCCACTTCCTCTTTTTTAGTCACCTCCAATTTGACCTATTTAACATTCCCTTTGACTCTATTCATCTTCCTATAACACTTATTCAGTCATTACAATTTATGACCGTAAAAGTAGAGAAATCCCCTAGTCTGATAGAACTTAGGACAACCTTCCTAAAACTATATATATATATATATATACGTATATATGAAGAGGAAATTGAATGTGCAAATGTTGAGCATGATATTAAAAATAAAAATGAAAATGTAGAAATTGATATTAAAAATGTTGAACATGATATTGAAATTGAAAATTATAAATTATAAATTATAAATTATAAAATATAAAAACAGTGATACTCATAATTGCCAATAAATAGAATATATAAAAACAGTGATAGTCATAATTGCCGATAAATAGAATATACAGTCATTCTAATTTATGACCATAAAAGTGGAGAAATCCAAGGTTAACCCAAGTTTCCGGAACAGGGACAGTAGAGGATGGGGGGATGACTTTTCGGGACGACATTTTTTTTTGCCAAGTTTGGGAACTGAAGGGGACGGCTATATAAATATAGGGAAATTTTAAAATATATAGGAAATTTGCATATATACATTACATAATATGAAAGCATGGATAAACCAAGCCATTTAAACACCATAGAACCTTAACATACAACATTTCAATAGTCAAACTCAATACTCACTACGCATTCATAATTCTCAATTCATTGTCAATATGCATGTAATATTAAAATAATAACATAAAAAATTGAAATACACCCAAGAACATAACTCGGAATTCATTGTCAATAGCAACAAGAACAACCGCCCACGTTCCAAATTGAAGCACACTACAATCATTTAGGTCTGATATAAATTCTCAGTGCACACATTATAGGCATAGTGTTCCAATTGCTTTGAAGATAATCATTTGCACAGTACTGTCAGTACATGAAATAATATTCCTATGAAATACTAACATGAAAACCTTGGAAATTGTGTTGGAGTTGACTGCTGCAGGTTTGACATTGACTCCAAAAAAGGGCTGCTATAGATAGTGGATCAAGTATATGTCGCCCATTGCTCTTCGAACTCTAGAACACATTCACCAATGATCTAAATTGCGGTTACACCGTTACACCCCTAAAACTACACCTCCAGCTCATTGTAAGTGGGCTGATATTAATACGAATAGGTCTGTTACACCAAAATGGCACCTTGATGCAACATCTAATATTCACCAAATCTTCCACAAAGGACCCAAATCAACCCAAATCCAACCTAGCACAAAGATGCATGTTCTAGGTTTGTAATGCACATTTAAGACTTTCCCAACACCTTGAAAACATTATGCTATATGATTTTGAGCATGTAGCATGACTGTAACAGCATTCTTAATTTCACGATTCTTAATGTAATGTTGCCAAATACTAATCAGAGGACCCAAATAGCAGGAGTTAACTACAAAATAGTAATAAGCATGTTAGGGCAAACTTGAAATGAGGGGCCCACTTTAAAATTAAAAAAGAAAGAGTTTTGTAGAAGAAAAATGTGCTTTTTAAAGTGCTGATGCAGCCTATCCAATTGGGGACGCCCATCCATCACGGGGACATCCAAGGCGTCCTCGACAGCCCCTGACATGTACAATCGTCCCTCAAAAAATTTCTTGATGTCCCCGGGTTTCTAGGACATTTCCTGTGAGTTTTCAAAAAACAGGGACAAGATGGGGACGTCCCCTGGCCATCCCAAGTCCCAGAAACATTTTCGGTACTAGGACGGGGGTTTTTAGGCCGAGGACGCATCCCCGAGTAACACTGGGGAAATCCCCTAGACTGTTAGAACTTAGGACAACCTTCCTAAAACTATTTTCAAAATTATAAATTAAAAAATATAAAAATAGTGATACTCATAATTGCCAATAATAGAATATTTCAATACCTCATATTCATAATTTACCAAACATCATAAATTCATAATTCAATAATTTGTCAAATCAAAATGTCATTACAAAATAAAAATTCATAATTACAATCGACATTTAACAGTATTCATATAATTCTTCAATTTCAAAATATTTCAAAGACGATATTTTTTTCAAACAAATTATAGATGTTCCCTGCTACACAAACTTTGTAGATACATGTAGAGTAGGGGATTTGCTACCCTCAAGATGTCACAATGTTGAAGAGAAAATGTACCTTACACTACCTCACTGCACTATACTAATAGAAACCTGTCAATTTAAAGCCAAAATTGAAGTATTGAAATAACTAATAAATATAGGAAGCTGGAAAAATTCTATCTACGAGAACTAAAGGCTAAAATGAAAAACTACTTATCCTGGGACTGGCAAGCTCTTGGCCTCAGACGCCAACATGTTGCATGGACGTCTGTGCACCACATGGACGTCTGCGCACCATGTGGGCGTCTGTGCGCCACGCTATAGTCCATAAGGACAGAGACAAAAAGACACTCCTAGCTAGTTCCTACGCACTCTTCACTTCGCGGACCTATTCACCACCTACACACAACAACAGGGAAAAATGTTGGGTGTTGTATAGGGGCTTGTCGTAGTCAAACCCCCATTTTGGTGTATCCACCTCCATGGACAGCCAGATAGATAGATTTGCAATAAAACCGATAGGCAATAACGTAATAGAAACAAACCCCGCTTAATGGATGAAAACTCCTATCGCACAAAGATCGTAATACATACAGATAATGCATCCATTGATAAGACAAGATATTAGACGTAGATAAGAGAGAAGAGATAGCATTACGTAGCGTAGGCCCCTCTCTTGAGATGATAGCTTTGCTTGCATAGACGAGGAGTATAAGCTGCAACAAGATGGAGTGTAGATTTTGACAGAGCTTTGTTGTAGAGATCAGAGTGAGAGCCAGGAGTGAGATTGAGTTTCATAGTGGGCAGCACTAGCAATTTTGTACGCATCAGAGAGAAGGGGCACACGTCGAAAACAATATGATGTGGAATATGCTCCTTTTGAAAACAGAATCTTTCAGGGACGAACGCACCTCACGCAGACGTTTGTGTGCGCCACGCTATTGTCCAACCAAATTGACTTTGAATTTGGGCCAAGGGTCATAGACGCTTTGTTCTTAGAATCCATGATGTCGGGATGCAAATGCTCGATCATGGATTCGATCATAAATGCACCAAGCCTAATGCTTAGGTGTCATAAATGCACAGGGTGCAATATGTGACACTACAGTACATATATCACTTTCACGAACTAACATACATGCATTAATAATATCACAATTTAGCTTTTACACATGAATCTAGCATCCCTACTTTTCACTTTTCAGTAGCATAACTGAACCTTTATTTTCAAGTCCACATGCTAGCCTTGAATACATGCAATCCAAACCCTAGAAGTACTATACTTCAAAGTTCAAAACACTAGCCCACACATACAAAACTATATTTTATATAATTTCAGATTTCACACGAATTCAGTTGTAATAAACTATTCCTATGCATGTAACAAAAAGACATCCACTGGCATAATATCCTTTATGATAAATAAAGCTCCTTTTGAAACACATCTGACCACATTTCAGTGTTTATTTCAAGAGGTTCTTTACTTTCTGGTATTGAGAAAACGAATTTTTCCATGTTCTCTTCACATGAAAGTGCGTGGGTTATGACACATCCTCTTTTAATTCCAAAAAGTGCTCCCTCTAAATCTTTTTTATAAAAAATGGTATGCAAACTCTTTTTGTCTCTCGTAAAAAAATAATTGTATTTAACTTAGCATTTACAGCCATCTTTCATGGGCACCAACTTCCCCAACTAATTTGGGTTTAAACTATATTGTTAAATCATTCTCCTAGATTTCTTTGCAGATGGCAATATCACTTCAAAATAGCAGATCCAATTCTCCTTGATTTGGGTTTAAACTATATTGTTGTCTCTTCCTTCATGGCTTTGCCCCATTCTCCTGAACCATCATCTTCTACAGACACTTGCAGAAGTTCTGAATGACCTTGCACCTCTTCATGCTCCTCTTGAAAAGAAACATATGTTACTCATTAGGCCTTCTCAAAACACATCCTATTTCACTTTTAGCAAAAATAAGGACCCCTTTGTTTGCTTAGATTTAAGCTAGTTCTTGATGCAATTATTCTTACCACAATTAAAACATTAAATTGATAACTTACCTTTGTATTTGTCTGATTCTTTCTTCAACTTTCTCACAGAGTGAGCTTACTCTACATCTGATTACTTTGCTTGTTTAAGAATCTTCATTCTTCACTTTCTTAGAAGCTTTGAGGACTAATATCTTAGACAGGCATCTCATTTTCAGTACTCATTTTGTATGCAGTGAGGATCCCATGTAGTTCATCCATGGTTAATGTATTCAAATCCTTCATTTCTTCAATGGAGGAAAATTTGGCATCCAATCCTAAGGGAAGAGAGATTAGCACCTTTTGCACAATTATTAGATCATCAACCTTTTCACCAAGTCCTGTGATCATGTCGACAATTTCGTCCACACAAAAGAGGTAGGCTACAACATTTTCTTCATCTTTAATCTTCAAGTTTTCAAACTGTTTTCTGAGTCTGGAGCTTAGCCTTCTTAACCTTCTTATCATCTTCATAGATGTTTTCATGTTTATCCCTAATCTCTTTTGTAGAGTTACAATGCATCACCTTAACAAACTCAAATTCAGCTAGACAACATAAGATAGCATTCATGGCTTTTTGCATTGTTTTCACTAGCCTTCTTTCTAGCCAAATCTGTCAGTAGGCTTGTTAGTGAAGAGCACATAGAAAATACTGAGAAGGGGGGACAGGGGTGGGGGTGGATGGGGCTCGGGGGGGTGNGGGGGGGGGTGTGGGGGTGAATCAGTATTTTGAACTTTTTTAAAACGTGAATCTACAAAAAACTTAGAGAGAGCAAACATCAAGACAGAAACACCAAATTTCTCAAGGAAAACACTTTCGGGTAAAAGCCACAGCACATCAATAGCTTTCATTAACAAATGGGCACCAACCCAAATTACATAAGTGAGCATCAACTCCTAGAGAGCGCCAACCCTCCACGAAGCACCAACTCCAATCAGCTAAGGCACCAACCTCAATTTGAGCACCAACCTCAATTTGAGCACCAACCCAAATGCAAAACTCAATAATCACTGAAACTAAATAAGACTTTTCAGAACCCACTCAAGCAATATATGAAAGAGACTCCAAACTCCTTCAAGCTCTATGATGTATATTCAGTAACACTCAGCTCCTTTGTCATGCTTGATTCCAACATTGAACTTCATTTCCTCAATCTGCTCGACTCTCTCAACATCTCAATAACATCTCTGAACTCAAATAATATGTACACTTCAAACGATATACTCCACAAATCTGTGTATCAGAAATATATTATCAATGTCAGCAATATCTTCATAGAAACTTGAATGGCTCAGCTACATTCACTCGTGAATCCATCCCATGAAAATGTGTCTCTCCTGATGACTCTGCAATGAATCTTCAGGCATCCGCATATGATAAACTCCAATCACAAAAGTAACATCTTTTTTACAACAACATTGATTTGGAACCATACAAAAATCCTGATACATTGATCCCACTGGCATTGATTTGGCATTGATATCAACAGTAGTGTCTTGGAGAGATCAACAAAATATGTTGTAGTTAGCAAAGTATTAATACAGATGTTGGTGCTTTCCAGAATCTCAGAGATTTGCAGAATGAGTAATGTGTCTGCAAGATTTGTAAGATTAAGTTACGAGTTTCAGTTCAATGTCGGTATGAATCATCCTCATTAAGATTGTGAAGTTGAGGTTTGGTTTACAGTTAATGGATGCTTGTCAAGATGCATTACATACTTCAACATTATGTTTTCTTGAAGTCATAGTGCAGACATGTGGATTGAAGTCGTAATCACGAGCTTCTAATGAAGGTTTCTGAGTCTTGTAATTAAGGCAACAGAAACTAAACAGTATACAACAGGGGCAGAATAATTATGACTGAAACATCTATATTCATTATAATTATTGTGGTCGTTAAAGTTAATACTCTTAGAAACTATAATGATCCTCACATTTGTTTCTAATGTTTAAATGAGTTCTCTCATGAGTATGATGTATAAGATTTGAATTTTCAAATTCCAACGGTTAACCGCTTTATCTGAAATTGAACAGCCAGTTGTCATTTCAATTTCATAGATATAACTATTTGTTTCAACCGAATGGATATGAGAGGATTAAAAGATGAAAGCTTGATTGGAGTCGGTTGGAGAGTGGATGGATTGACGATATAATTAATATTCTGCAAAAGAAGCCAAGAGTTTGAGTATGTTCATCAGATAATGTCTGGAGATTGAAATATATGTATATGTTGTAATAGATATTAGATGTTTTGCAAGAATTTTAGTGATTCTGAAAGAGGAACACTATTGGTGTTAGATTTGATTTGGTGAGAAGTGAAGTTGCAAAGGTTTCTGTTTTTTAATCATTGAAGATATGAAAAGAGTGTAGGAGTTCAAACTGTTATGGACAAAAGGCAGTGAGTTTGGTGTTATGTAGTGAAATAGAGTAACCCTCTGTATTCTAATTATTCTTCTTTGAAAGGATGTACAGGGGTTGGTGCTCCTCGAGTTGGTTCTTTGAAATTGTACCTAGTGAGGGTTTGATCAATGATACCTTGCTGGTATGATCAATGAGATCTTTTGCCAGTGAGGCATACTTGTAACTCATGAGGTTTTTGGTCAGTGAGACCTAAGAAAAATAGCTTTCATAGTGGGTTTTCACCCTTTAAGGGTTTTCCACTCAAAATAATTTCTTGTGTTATGCAAGAATGATATTTGTGTTTATGATTCTTAATGGTGCGATTCATTAATTGAATGATATGATATAATATGTTATATCACTTTACAGGTACCAAGTGATAGCCCTACTATTCTATGGGCTCTGTACAAGCCATTTGTCTTCACTTTGCTCTTTTTGATGCAGCAGCTTACCCAACGTAAGAACTGCCTTTTGTGTTTCCATTAGGGTATAGTGATTGTTTATAGGCACTATAATTGTTTGAAGGCACAGTGTTTAAATATATATCATTGTCAAATTGATTTTAGAGGGCACTATTCAGCCCCCCCATCTCAATAGTCTAGTATTCCAACAGATCCTATATCATTGCATCGATACACATGTTTTGCTTTTTCACAATCCCCACCGCTCAGACCATAAAATGATAAACAACTCAGCCTACATTACCCATCTCGACACCTGCTTAAATGATATGCATGACTTTTTAGAAATTCCGCCCAGCAATAACCATAAATGTGAATGCAGCTACCTATTTCAACGCATCCACCTCATTTTTATCAGAAAACAACTCTACTCAAACAAAAATATCCACTTCTTAGAAAAGTAACGCACAACTGCCATTAATATGCACGTCTCCTATGCCATGACTCCAACACCTACAATATGAAGGGTAATGCATCCCCTACAACTTTCATCACACGACGACTTATTTAATGCACGCACAAAAGCATTACTAAATACTTGAAGCCGTCCCACTCTCGTTCTAATGGAAGCACCTAAAGTGCTGCCATGAACATATTTCTTTATATCTACACTTGGAGAATCAGTCTTATTTCCTCACAAATGAATATTTGATTTGAAACTTTAATCTTTAAACTTCTCATTATTTTAAAGACTCGTTAAATCAGAATAATGTTTTTATTTGCAGCTCATGGAAGCAACCAATAGTTAGGAAAATCGTGCCTCTAGAATAAGTTGACCTTTAGAATACACCCAATGACATGTCAATCTGCAAGCAGGTGAAGACTAAGTGAAGTAGACAAGTGGGCAGCTTAAGCAGACATCCAACTGTTAATGTTATGGCCTTTACGTCTAAGATCAACATTATGCCAAATTGTTTATTGCATAAATAAGGACAATTGATAAAATAATAATATAATATATTGGGCAAATATATTTATTATTATTACCCTTTAATTAAATCAATATATATAAGAGCAATTTTCTTAATAATAATAAATATAGGATATTTATTGTTATTAATTAAATACTTGGGAGTGCCCAAGTTGGCTACCTCTAAGAGGTAGAGTTTAGACCAAAGTAACGAGAATCGCGTCGATTCACATGATTCTGGCGATTCCGCGATCCGACTCAACCTCGGCGATTTTTTTTGAATCTGAATCGGAATCGTCCGATTCATCCACAAGAAATCACATGAATCGCGATTCATGCCAAAATCGGCAATTTTTTGCTCCATGAATCGGCCGCGCCCTGCATAAAGCTAGACTTAAAAAATAAAAAATAAAACACAATAGTTTTTTATTATTTGTTTGGTTGTTTGCCTTAGTTATAACCCTCAAAGGGATTCTATTTCAATTGTATGAGTTAAAGTGAGGGAAAGTGAGAGAGAGAAAGAGAAAAGAGAAAACATAGGTTTCCAACTAGCAAGAAAGAAGAGCATCAAGGAGAGCATAAATCTATTTGGGGAGGCTTGAAGTTTGCATTGGGAGCATCAAGGAGCCAATAGCAACACTCCTCAACTCATTTGCAAGAGGCAAGTGTTGATTTTGTTTTTCCATGTTAGTGTATTCTTCATTTTTTTGCAAAAAATTTATAGTTTTAGCTTTAAAATTTAGAACTTGAATGTTTTTTTGAATAAATTGCAAAGTGTGATCTTGCAAACCCTACAACGTGTTTATAACCAATTTGCAAACATAATTTTATAATTTTCACAAAAAAGAATATAGGGTTTAGGGTTTTTTATTAGTTTAAGACTGTTTAACAGCTATTTAAGACATTTTTTTATTTTTAATTTAATTTTCTTATTGCACCGACTAGAATGGGTCAAAAGGGGATGCACCATCATGACTGATGGGTGGACTGATATGAGGAATTGAACACTCCTCAACTTTCTTGTGTCTTGTGGAGGTGATTAAATAATATAAATTTTGATTTGTTGAATAATTGAATGCTAATTTAATAATGATTCATGATAATTAATTGTTTTCTATTTATTTTGTGTAGGAACCACCATGTTCATCAAATTTGTTGATGCTTCCGATCATGTAAAAAATGCCACATACTTATGTGAGCTTATTGAGGAGGTTATAACAGAGGTGGGGGAAGAAAATGTGGTGCAAGTGGTCACAGATAATGCAGCAAATTATGTTGCTGCAGGTAAACTTTTAGTTTTAAACTTTTAAGTTTTTTAACTTCTCTGATTTAACTTAATTTCTGAATTTTAATTAATTTAAATTTTTTGTAGGTAAACTCTTGATGGAGAGGCACCCCACAATATTTTGGTCTCCTTGTGCGGCCCATTGCCTTGACCTCATGTTGGAGGACATTGGTAAGCTTGAGTGGATCAAGTCATGCGTTGATAAGGCCAAAAATGTGTGCAAGTTCATCTACAACCATGCACTTGTCCTTAGCACAATGAGGAAATACACAAAGCAAAAGGAGTTAACTCATCCAAGCATCACGAGGTTTGCCTCGAATTTCATCACATTGCAGTCCATCTTGAAAGTAATGGGAGAATTGAGGACCATGTTTGTTGGGCCTAAGTTGACAGCCTCTTCCTTTGTCAGCACCACTGTAGGGATAGATGTCGCGAACACAATGTTTGATGAGAATGGTTTTTGGCTACCTGCGGCTGAAATATGCAAGGTAAAATTTTCACAATTATATAATTTTGTTTTATTTTTAGTTTAATATATTATTATA
>MU226939.1:531339-549521 GCA_018584345.1 Thuja plicata
AGCTTCTATTTGATGATGTTATAGTGTGCTTATTAAGTCATATTCAATAAATGGTGCATGAAATAAGTTTTAAATCATTAAAATCTCTAAATTTCAAGGGTTTTTTGATTTTTCACTTTGCCGATTCACTGGCAATTAACCGCCGATTTGTGATTCGATTCGGCCTTGCCGACTCCGAGCCGATTCCGATTCTCGTTACTTTGGTTTAGACATTCAAACACATATATATATATGGATTGATTCCTTGGAGGTAAGACACACCAAAAACATAATGCGTTGTTCTTCCTAGCAAGAATTGATACTCCATTCAGCGCTTTTTACTCAGTTTTAGTAGTGCAATTTTTCCTCATATATTTGAGGATCGAATTATCCAAAGGAGGAACAGACTAAGGGTGCGAAATTACACCAGCATTGTAGAGTGAATTCGTCCACCTTGAAGTATACATTCAAGGTGCGAAATATTTCAACATTTGGAATCGGATTAGCAACTTCATGTCAGATTCGAATCAGAGAATGTAGGGTAGACTTGGCGCGATAAAATATAGCAGACTTGGAGCATTACACTGGCTGGTAAAGTTGGACCTGATTGTGCATTGAATTTTGGCATCAATTCAAGGACAAGTAAAGCTAAGGATTGGTGCAAGTCATCTTGACATTGGAGGAAAACTGGTACCATCCTTCCACTCTCCTTGTCTACTTTATATGCTATCTTGTTTCAGTTTTAAAAGTCATCTATAGATTGCATTTTCCTTACTCGAATCTGAAAACATCAACATGGTATCAGAGCCTAGGTAGAGGAAAGATCTTATTCAGATTTTAGGAAAGCAGTCTCAACCTTTTAAGATTTGAAACATGGAAAATCCAGCCCTTTATTCAGCCTTGTCTACCCAAACATCAAATAAATATTCTTGGGTTTTTGATAGCGAGGCTTCAAGGCATATCACTGGGTTTCAAAAAACATTAAGGAAGAAGTTACTATAGGAGATGATACTTCTTATCCAATTATGGGCTTTGGGAATTGCAACATTCAAATGAAGTCCAACATATCCTTACAACTTTCTCAAGTCCTATATGTTTCAGGCATAAAGAGAAATCTAGTTTCAATATCAGCTTTTGAGGATAAGGGTTATAAAATTGCATTCGTGGATGGAAAAGTTTTGGCATGGACTAAAAATTCAACCTTGAAACAAGCCTATACCATAGGACTTAGACATGAGTGTCTATATAGACTTGATACTATTTCTTCTCAAGCCCTCATAATTGAATCAATTGATTCTTGTGATTTATGGCATAGAAGGTTAGTGCATCTAAATTTCCGAACATTGTCTACCATGGAAAAATTAGTAGTGGGATTCCCTAACCTATCTCCAAAACATGAAGGTGTATGCAAAGGATGTGCATTAGGGAAGAATGTCAAATCCTCCTTCCCTAGTAGTGAAAGCAAGTCTAAGGAAATTTTGGAGATGGTACATATTGATCTTTGTGGACCCATGTCTGTACCATCTATTGGAGGATATCTTTATTACATCATCTTTGTAGACGACTTTTCTAGGAAAACGTGGATATATTTCCTAAAGAACAAAGAATCTATTGACGTTCTCAACAAATTCAAAGAGAACCAAACTTGAACCTTCAGGAAAGAAGGGAATATTTGTGGGATATAGTGAATCTGCCAAGGCCTGTAGGATCTATGTTCCAGGGCAAAGACATATTGAGTTGAGTAGAGATGTCGTATTCGAAGAGGATCTTGCATTCTCAACATCCAAGGATATAGCCTGCGATGATTTATTTCTTTCTAACCCTCCTGAGACTCAGAGGGAGTATCATGATATTATTGAAAATGATCAAATTCCAATAAGTGAACCTAACACTTCCATCTACAAGAAAAGACCATTGTGGGCCACTAAAATGTTGGAAGATGCAAACAATTATGCAGCTCCTATTGGAACATTTAGAGAAAGTCAAAGACTTAAAAGGTATTCAAAGTTTCAAACTATGCTGCATACATGAGTGAGATTATAGATTCCGAACCTTCCTCTGCTAGTGAGGCACTTAAAATGCAGGCATGGAAAGATGCAATGTCAGAGGACTACGGAACTATAAAGAAAAAATGATGTGTGGGATATTGTTCCTAGACCTAAGAACAAATCTGTGGTATCATCAAAATGGATATTCAAAATCAAACACACTGTGGATGGTAGTATTGAAAAACATAAAGCCAAATTCATAGCTAGAGGGTTTTCTCAAAAGGAAGGTATAGACTATGACGAGACCTTTGCTCCTATTGCTCGATATTCCTCAGTTAGGGCAATTATTGTCATTGCAGCTTCCAAAGGTTGGAAGATCCATCGAATGGATGTCAAGACTGTATTTCTAAATGGAGAAATTGAAGAGGAAGTGTATATAGATCAACCAGAGGGATTTATCACAAATGATCAACAATCATATGTGTGTAAACTAAAGAAAGCTTTATATGGGCTCAAACAAGCTCCTCGAGCTTGGTATGAAAGAATTGATCGTTATCTTCAAAATCTGGGATTTTCAAAGAATGATGCAGATCCTAATCTCTATTTTAAGGTATCGAATGGAGACTTACTGATGTTGGTTATATATGTGGATGATCTCCTAATTACAGGAGAAGAGTATCTTATAGCAGGTTGCAAGCAAGATCTTGCAAAGGAATTTGAAATGAAGGATCTAGGCCTTCTTCATTATTTTCTTGGTTTAGAGGTATGGCAACAATCTCATGAAATTATTGTGAATCAAGGAAAATATATTGTTGATATTTTAAAGAGATTTGGTATGATGGATTGTAAACCAATGTCCACACCTATGGAAACAAACCTTCTCAAGTTGAGAGAAGCCATAGCTAGTTCAGAATCAACAGATGCTAGTCTATACAGGTAGATCATTGGATCTCTTATGTATCTAGTTAACACTAGACCTGATATCTGTTATGTTGTGAATGCTTTAAGTCAGTTTATGGTGGAACCTAAACAATTGCATATGAATGCGGCTGAGCATATTCTGAGATATCTTTGTGGGACCACTGTGTATGGTCTACTATACAAAAATGTTAAACTAGAACTTCATGGTTTTACAGACTCTGATTGGGCGGGGTGCATTACAAACCGGAAGAGTACATCCAAAGGTTGTTTTAGCTTGGGAGCAGCCATGATTTCTTGGTTCACCAAGAAACAAAATTCTGTTGGTCAAAGTTCAACAGAAGCAGAGTATAGTGTAGCTTCTCTAGGGGCTCGAGAAGCCATTTGGTTAAGGAAACTCATTGTGGGATTGTTTGGATAGGCTGTGGAACCTACTGTTATTTATTGTGATAATCAGAGTTGCATTAAACTCGCTATCAACCTCGTGTTTCACAATAGGTCCAAACATATTGAGATTCCTTATCACTATGTTAGAGACGAGGAAAGCAAGGCTATTCATTTAGAATATGTATGTACTGATGAACAAACTGCTGATATTCTCACCAAAGCTCTAGCGAAGAACAAAATTGAATATTTTAGGAGTAAACTTGGCGTGGTGAAAATATGAGTTTGTGGTACTAACATTTTCTTTTGAATATGTTTATGAATTGATATCTCTTGTGTGAAAAAGGTTGTATGGATTCATTATTCTTATGCTTATATAGCTTAGATTTTCTTGTGGATTGTAGCAGTTCACATTTGGATGTTTGGTGAATATCCTAGACTTGATATTTCCTTTTATGGATCGGGGATCCACATTTGAGTATATCGTGGACATCATGGACTTGATGTCTGGTGACCATTGCTATGAGCATTTGGTGAATATCATGGACTTGATATTCGTTAGGCCAATGTTCTTGATATCATGGATTTGATATCTATTGAGTCAAGGTGACTCGTGGTTAGTAAACATCATGGACTTGATGTTACATTGAATATCATGAACTTGATATTTTTGGATATTTGGGAATTTGGTGACTTGATGTTATTATGAATATCATGGACTTGATATTCTTGTGGAACTGATCAATCCACAGCAGGATGGATAACATCATGTAACTAAATAATGATATACATATGGACATGTTTTTCATCATATTTGATAGATAGGGATCTACCTTCATAGATGTGGAATCTATGACACCATTGGATAAGGTATCCAAGATGGTCATGTTTTTGTTACCTCTATCAAGGGTGATAGTCAGGTTAAAAGGGTGTGTCCTACTATAAATGGGATCTATAGGTTGATCTTACCCTCAAGTCCAAGAGGGAGTGTTAATGTTATGGCCTTTACTTCTAAGATTAACATTATGCCAAATTGTTTATTGCATAAATAAGGACAATTGATAAAATAATAATATAATATATTGGGCAAATATATTTATTATTATTACCCTTTAATTAAATCAATATATATATATGAGCGATTTTCTTAATAATATTAAATATAGGATATTTATTATTATTAATTAAATACTTGGGAGGGCCCAAGTTGGCTACCTCTGGGAGGTAGAGTTTAGACATTAAATGACATATATATATATGGATTGATTCCTTGGAGGTAAGACACACCAAAAACATAATGTGTTGTTCTTCCTAACAAGAATCGATACTCCATTCAGTGATTTTTACTCAGTTTTAGTAGTGAGATTATTCCTCATTGATTTGAGGATTGAATTATCCAAAGGAGCAGACTAAGGGTGCGAAATTACACTAGCATTGTAGAGCGAATTCGTCCACCTTGAAGTATACATTAAAGGTGTGAAATATATCAACATTTGGAATCGGATTAGCTACTTCATGTCAAATCCGAATCAGAGAATGCAGGGCAGACTTGGCGCGATAAAATATACCAGACTTGGAGCATTACACTGGCTGGTAAAGTTGGACCCGATTGTGCATTGAATTGTGACATCAATTCAAGGACAAGTAAAGCTAAGGATTGGTGCAAGTCATCTTCACATTGGAGGAAAACCGGTACCATCCTTCCACTCTCCTTGTCTATTTTATATGCTATCTTGTTTCAGTTTTAAAAGTCATCTATAGATTGCATTTTCCTTGCTCAAATTGAAAACTTCAACACCGACCAGCTCAAGCAAACACCCAGGTAGCTCAAGCACACACCCAGGTAACTCAAGCACACATCGAAGTAGCGCAAGCAACTCAACCAGGCAACCAAGCAGCTCAACCAAGAATCCAAGTAGCTCAAGCACACAACTAAGTAGCTCAAGTAGGTATCCAGGTAGCTCAACCAGGCAACCAAGCAGCTCAAGCAACTCAAGCAGACAACCAAACAACTCTCTATTACTTTGAGTTATCCTCTGAGATTTATACGACCTTGATCATCAACCTTTGCCATCAATGACAACATACTCAACGATCTCCCCCTTTGTCATTGATGGAAACTCCATTTGAAACCAACCTAAAACAAAGAAGCTCTGAAGTAATACTGCTCAAAAAATAAACTGAAACAAACTTACGCTAAGAATAAGGCTGCTCACCCTGACTTATTTACCCCTCTTTGACATCAATGACTGGAACCATCCTGCATAACTAAAATTAGGGCTAATAGAACGTGACAACCTAAGTCCAAGCAGCAATTTAATGGAGTGAAATCACTCCAAATTTCTCCTTTTTGATATCATCAAGAATGTATAGGTTGTTAGCAGCCCTGCTTGCATCAACATGTTTGCCATCTTTTCTAATCTCACAACAATTTGAATTGAAAACTAAATAGTGTCCTTGATCACACAATTGACTCACACTTAATAAGACCTTGTACATATAAGACATTTTCAACTTTTGTCTCACCATCATCCAAAACAAGTGTACCATTACCTCTGATTTATGCAGATGCGTTACCAGCAAATCTTACCTTACCTTCATTAGTGCTTTTGAGAGTGATAAACTTGCTCTTGTCTCCAATCATATGCCTAGAACAGTTACTATGAATATACCATTTGTCCTTTTCATTTTGTGCAAGAGAGGTTGTTTGCACAATCAGTGATTCCACTAACACGTCTTTCT
This sequence comes from Thuja plicata, assembly GCA_018584345.1. Lineage (NCBI taxonomy): Eukaryota > Viridiplantae > Streptophyta > Pinopsida > Cupressales > Cupressaceae > Thuja > Thuja plicata. The sequence continues at coordinate 537,351 of MU226939.1, forward strand.
CCTTCTTACAAACCATAGTAACCTACTTTGCTTTTTCCTCTTTCTCATCCTTCTTCCTTTGCTTAGATAATCTAACATTCCACTTTTGCAAACTTTTGCAATGTGACCAAAGTTATTACAATTATAACATATAACATTGTAGTTCCTTGGAGGAGCAAAAGAATTCCTACTCCTAAGTCTAAAATCATTTCTTGCAAGCATTCTACAGCGTTGTGTCCAAAATAATTGCAAAAGAAACAAAAACCATGAAAGAAAGAATTATTAAACGTGTACATACGTGCTTGCCTTGAGATAGGAGGCTTCTTCAAAGCATTATTTGAATTTCTAATCTTTGATGTTGAATCTTTTGTGTTTTCAAAATTTGTCTACTGCTGTTCTTTTGTAGGCTTAGAGCTTTGACCCTCTTCAACACCAACTCCACATTTATCATTAGACATTTTCTATGAGGCAATTATCTTGTCCAAGTACGTGGAATTTTTCTGATTTTTCTTCTCATGATTCAGATGTGTCAGAGATTTGTCTAGCTTTCTAAGAGACAATTTCAGCTTCAAGTCTTTTACAAATTTTTTCTTTGAGCCTAAGCTATTTTCTGATTTCTAGTTCTATTTTTTTGGCTTCTTCAACCTGAACCTTCAAATCAACAATCAAACTTTCTGCTTCTCTAAGAGCTTGAGATGTTTGGTTTTATCCTCATTCGTTTCTTGTAGCAGCAACTTCACATTCTGATTTTTCTTTCTAAGTCTTGATTTCATTTAAAGCACTTATTAGCTGCTCTTCAAGATCTATTTGTCATTCTTCTTCATCACTATAGTCTTCATATTCTTGATTTTCATCATGTACTTCTTCCACGACCATGAACAGTATTTGTTAAACTAAGGATTCTTCATATGTTTTCTGAAGTTTCTCACAAATAACTTTAGCTGCATTGCAATTCATGAATTTCACAAATTCTGTCTTTGACAAGCCACATAAGATTGCCTTCATAGCTTTTGTATTATTTTCAAATGCCTTCTTCCCATCAGCATCCCTCGGAGTAGGAGAAATTGTAAAACTAGTCTTCACACTATTCCAAACATCAAAGCCAAGAGACATTAGATAAGTACACATTCGAACACTCCAAAATATATTGTTGGAGCCATAAAATAAGAGAGCTCTATTCATAGCAAGACCTTCATGAGAACCCATGTGTGCAATCAAGATCAACCTCCAACCGTTTAAGCTCTACTCCCAAAGGCGCCCCGCTCTGATACCAATTGAAGAGCACACAAAAAATACTGAGGGGGCAGGGAGGTTGGAGCTGAATCAGTATTTTAAACTTTTAAAAACATGAATCCACATAAAACATAGAGCAAACATCAAGATGCAAACACCAAATTCCTCATGGAAAACCCTTTCGGGTAAAAACCATGGCACATTGATAGCTTTCATTAACAAATGGTCACCAACCCAAATTACATAAGTAGCATCAACCCTCCTCGAAGCAACAACTCCAATCAGTTGAGGCACCAAACTCAATTTGAGCACCAACCCAAATTACATAAGTAGCACCAACCCTCCTCGAAGCAACAACTCCAATCAGTTGAGGCACCAAACTCAATTTGAGCACCAACCCAAATGCAAAACTCAAAGGATAAAACTTGTTTGGAACCAATCATCTTTGATCAATTCCACTTTCACCTATCCAACAACTAGGAAATGAACTCAAAATGGAAGAAACCATGAATTGAGCTAGGAGCCTCCATCCTTGATTACCTACGTGTGCGCAAGTGTGTTCATTCCCACTCGACAAGAACCTAGAAAGCCTCTTAGATCCATTGAACTTAGCTATTTAAATATCCTTATCCCAAAAGAATACTGGATAGAGCCTCGTTGCCAGTCAGGCGTCCATAGCCCTGACGAGGTTATCGCTATGGTCAACCACAAGCACGGTTCCACCTTTAGTGTTTTCTTTTATAGCACCGGTAGAGATGCCTACACACCCTGAGCCAATTTTGCTTTTCTTTTCTCATTTTCATATTGATTTTGCATATTTGCATTTTTTCTTTTGATATCTCTTTTCTTTTCACTTTTCCATCTTTGTTTGGCTTGCAGGCAATGAAGCCCGCAGAGGGTTTGGAAGACCATAGTGGCACTGGAGCAGGTGTATGATTTCACTAAATCGAACTTCACTTTTGAAACTACTAAAGAACTCGAAGCAATTAAGTGTGAGTAAAATGTAGTAATCGAAAGACTCAGATACTCAAAACACAACCATGACCAAATCTACATTTAGGACAAATCCTTTTCATAGGATAAAGCTATTAGGAATCCAATCTCCAATTCAAGGGAACCCCAAAAAGAAATAACCAAGAAATAAACTAAACAAAACTACTGGGAGAACACCACAGTGTGTTGTATGATCATCGCCTTTCTCACAAATTTGGATCCCTCTAAACTAAACTAACCAAAGCAAGCACCTAGACTAAAGCAGACCACCTGGGTCAAACGACTCAAGGCAAACCTACAAACTGACTCACTAAAGCGAACTAAAACACTAACTGACTAAGCCACTCAAGCAAAATTTCAAGTCAACTGACTCAAGGCAAATTACTATCTGGGCTCCCAAAGGCAACTAAACTGACAGACAAAAAGGGAAACCTACTCTAACCCTCTTGAACCAAATGGTCCAAGACAAACCTACTCTAACTATGTACAGGACTCTAAAGGGGCGACACTCAAAAGGGTCATATACATGCTTGACCGAACATAGTTTCTCAAGATGTTCAAGAGTAACAGGGCTTGGGTGATAGTTCTCACTCTTGCGAATTTATCCTTGTACTCCGAGAAAAATTTTACTACCCCATTTTTGAATCTAGAAAACATATCATGCAAGATCAACAATTGAGGTAATTCATTGGGTCCATGATCAATCCATAAACAAGTTTTCTTTCCAAAATTTTCATAATCAAAATAACAACTTTCATAACTTTGAACATTAAGAGCAAAGAAAGAAACAACCTGGTGTGCTTTGTATTTAAATGGAACCTGCAAATTCTCCACAGCTTCAAGATGTTGAAGTTGGTGATGAACCATCCCACCAGCATCAGCATCAAACTCGTGAGTGATCAAAGCAGGATCAGTCGTGAAAACAAGGCCTTGGAATACTGCTTTAGGTGGTTTGTCCTTGTATAGCATGAACCACGTATCCTTATGAATATCACTAAGTGTATCTTCAAAAATAAGGATTCCTTGATGAGCTCTCCCTCAAATCCTTCCCCAAGTTGTTTAAATGTAATATCCGACTGTAGCATCAACCCAAATTGTTCTTCATTTTCTTCTTCCATGGGGTTATATGTAGATTTTTCTTAAGGAACATCTTGCAATTCTTCATGTGGAATCTCATCACTCTAGGAATCCTCAAAACTAGAAGGAAGACCATCACCAAATATCCTCATAAGTTCATCAAAATCAATACCAAGTGGTAAAGCCTCTGGAGGTCGGAGTTGATGGTGAACCATGCCACTTTCAATAACTCGATTATCTTGAAATACTTTTGGCAATGACTCCTTTCGTATTTCTTTCTCGAGATCCCCCCAAAGAATATGGTGGTAATGATGTCCTGGAATGCTTTATCAAAATTTTCCTCATACTAGAATTCATCTATAATAACTTCAAATTTTTCGTTCAACTTGTCCACTTGAACGTCTTCTTTTTCAAGGATATTTGAAACTTCTCGCAACCTACCCTCAACAACCACCTCTTGAATTATGCATGAAAGCTCACCAAAGATTTCCTCTTCTTCCACCTTGTCATGATCCATTTGTAGTTCTTTAAGTGCTTCCACATGTTGATCTTTTCCTACTATCCTTTCTCTTCCTTGGATGAATTCTACTGCCTCTCTGATTTTCTTATCAACTTCTTCCTCTTGTGGAGTAATGCACAAAAGTTGATCCTTCACTTCGTTATCTTAATCATTAAGCTTAACCATGCCTTCATGATGCAACTCATATTCCTCTTCATTATGATAATCCATTTGCAATTCTTTCCTTGAGGGATAGGTGTCCTCTTCATTCTTTGGTGTCCAGCTTGAAAGCTGAAAGAAATCCTTGCCACCTCCCGATACTTCCTCATACCAACCCATTTGAAACTTGATTAAGTCGATGGTATCTTGACAAGATGGGCAAGTAGATTCCGAATGTGAAAGGCTATGCACACTGCACCATGTACTTCCTCCATATCCACTTCTTGGTTTCCAATTGATATCCTCTTTGAATTCAAGGAACTCCGACTCTGAACTGACAAGTAACACTGGCTCATACATTACTAAAAAAGAAATCCTTCCTCGCAATGCCAAGTCCACCCTAAAAAGGAAAAATCAGACAATGAATCTCCTCATGATCTATGGTACCATTTATCCTACACTACCCTGATGTTGCAAGCTTAGATAATCCAAGTGGATGCAATTGTTTGTTCAAATCAAACCAAATGGGAAGAACATCCACACGCCTATCCATTGAGAAACCTCTCATTTTGGATTTTCTGATTTTCACTCGTTTGAATTTTTCACTTTTTCACTTTTTCACTTTTTTTGGACTTTTTCACTTTTAAGGAGATCTTCTCATCTCAAATATAACCTGAAAGCTCATTTTTGTTGACACCCACAAATGAACTTTGCTCGCCCTCTTTGATTCTCTTTTCAACATCCTCTTTTCCAGCTTATATCTAGTTTTGGTTCGCCTGATTCCTTCGGACCTAGATTTCTCTTAGGGGAATCTTTTCTCCTTCCTCACGTTCCAATCTTTCTTGATTTTCTCTCTCAATCCTTTGAGTCTTTTCTTCTTCTTGTTCTAGTACATCAGCAACCTGCAAGTATTCAAGTTCACTTCTCCTTTGATTCCAACCAAGAGAATGCAACTTTAGGATGATGTCGCTTTGATATGTCACCCAATTCGTCTTAGGATGTTGTGGTCAAAAAAGTCCCATATTACATCTTCAATTGGTTGACTATTCTTGAATGAATCTTGTTCAACCCTCCTAGCGCCAATCTCTGTTGATGTGATTTTTGTTTCACTACAACATGCAGAATCAAATATCCAATGTTTCAAGGAGAAACATCAAACACTCAATCCTCTCTTGATATAAGGCCATCTCTCATTCTAAGATTGCAAAGTAAGATATGAAATGACTTCAAGGTTCCTTTAACTATGGATACTCGCTTAGTGAAATAATGTGATTTGCTGGTAATCACTTAGGGGGACTTACGCTATTCATTCAATGGATATGAAATGTTTGCATTTCTAAAGAGCCCTCGTAACCATATGTGGACATTTACGAATTGATACCAATTTCTTCCAGTCAAGAATTAAGAAACAGCATTCAGTTAACTCATAAGCAAAGTACAGCATATAAGTGGCATGACTACAAATTTTACAGTGTGGCATGTTGTTTTTCGATTGAAGGATTGTACAGTGTGTGAAGGAAACAGATGACATTGAAAAGTTTGTATATTCATCAAAATTCATGGAATTTGTGTTGTTTAACTAGCCATAAAACTTGGAACTGCACTGAAAAAGTAATGATACGCTTCCAATAAATTAAGCAATGTATTATCACTGCTAGTTTACAAATTACTGTTTGTTTGGTAATTTGACACACAGGCCTCCTATGATGGCCATTTTTTGTTAGTCATAATATGAATCTCATAAATGATATTGATATTAGCCCCTTCTTACCTAGGTTCAGGAAGAACAACTTGAAGGACTTTGACAGCTATTCAATGTACTCTTTCAGTAATATATATGCATTTTCTCAAAATACCATAATTCCCTTCTAAAAGAAAGTTTTACTGAAATACTAATAATATAGCTTGCACAAAGAGAAGAAAAGAACCTCATCTCCATATTTTTCACCAAACATTGCAATGGCCCCTGCCTGTTTTGCATCACTGAGTGGCATGATTTGCGATTGTAAAGGTACAACATTACCAATCCAAGCATTAACCAGTGACTCTACTTTGCTTAGTTCATTCTCTGACATTGGCCTGTGCAAATTAAAGTCAAATCTAAGACGATCAAAAGCAACCAAGGAACCTGCTTGTGATGTTTCATTCCCAACAACTTTCTTAAGGGCAGACTGCAACAAATGTGTTGCTGTATGATGAACCTGCACAAACAAGACAAGAATAAGCTATGAACCCAATTTTTAAAAAGGGGTTATTGTGGCTTTTTATCTTTCATTACCAAGAATCCATGCATTTTGAAAATAATTCACACAAACTTGTGTTCATTGAGAACTGGAGCATGAAAACTGTTCAAGGTTTCAAAGCAAGATAAATAATATCTTTATGCTAAGAACTTTAGGAGGGAAGAAATAATGGACATTGGAAGCCATTAACAAACAGATATCATCAATTAAGCTGCCAGTCTCTTCTACTCAGCCTTGCCTGGGCAATACTTCTTAGGACTAAAAAATTTTGTGAATGACTTTAGAATAATTTGATGAAATGAAATGTTAATTAAGAGCATTTGGATACGTCAAAAAGAATCCAGTGCAGCTTATTTTTTTCTTTTGAAGAAGCAGCATAGGCCTAATTATATATGCACAACATACAAGAATGCAATCCAACAAAAATGCAAAGTAACTTAAATTAGAGAAAGGAAATAAATTAATAATCAAGTCCCAGTTTGTACAAACAAGAATGTCCTACCTTTGCTCTTTGCCTTAATATGGCATCAACTGCAGCATTCACTTCAGTACCAACACTTATTTTCCCCTCTTTAACCAAGCCTCTGTGGACAAAAAGGCTTCCTCCTGACTTTTGCACATCATTAATCTCAATAATACTTTGGCTAATATTTTCCCCACTTCCTTGCAAAGAGAGAAATCCATGGTCTCCAATTTGACCACCTGATTCAGCATAAAATGGTGTCTTGTCCAAAATAATTTCCACTTCATCTCCCTTTGAAGCTTCTGCTACTAGAATTCCATTCACAAGGAGGCCCACAATTGATGCAGAACATTGAAGGGTATCATATCCTAAGAACTTAGTTTCAGAAACTCTATTTGTAAGCTCTGAAATAGCACTCCCAACTGAAAGCTTAACAACATTGTGAGCAGCTTGAGACTGCCTCCTCTGAATGTCCATTTCAGCTTCAAACCCCTCCAAATCTACACTAACACCTTTCTCTTCAGCAACTTCACTTGTAATCTCTACGGGAAAACCATAAGTGTCATAGAGGATAAACACATCCTTTCCAGATAAACATGGCCTGCAACTAACTTTGCCCTCTGCATTCTTTAAAGCTTCATATAGCAATTGGTCCAGCAATTTTTCTCCTCTTTCCAATGTCTGAACAAACCTTAGCTCTTCTCTTCGCAACTCCTCAAGTATGCGATCTGAACTTGCCTTTACATCTGGGTCTATATTTTTGCTCAGGTCAATTACTGTTCTTGCAACGATTGGTAAGAAAGCCCCTTCAACATCACCTCGACCATCCCCTTTGATCCCAAGCAGACGACCAGTACGAACAACTCTTCTTATCAGCCTCCGAACTACATAGCCTCTACCTATGTTTGATGGAGTCACACCATCAGAAATGAGATAAACAATGGCACGCATGTGATCTCCAATGACCTGCAAAAAAACACACAACTTCTGACCTGTATTGTCTTCTAAAATATAGAATAAACAGTTCTGTGTGTTGTGCTTAACCAGTATCATAAATACATGCAGAGTTGAGGAATGGACAAAAGCAAACATAACTACATTATCATAAATCCTTTCAGAGCTTAATTCATGGTAATTCTAAATCATAAGAATTGGGCATAATTCCTAGTAACGTGTGGAAGTCCACATGAAAATATCCATTAAGACACACTCAGAATTCATGTTAATTTCTAGAAAACATTATGATTTATAGACAATGAAACTTCAGTACATAGGTATTCTGTACCTTCAAATGGGTTTTAATACGATTATCAGCACCTGCATATTTCACCCCTGCCAATTCTGCTGCACGATCTATGATGGGGTAGATTAAGTCCGTTTCATAGTTATTTGGAACCTGTAAAATCTCCCTCCAAAATTAAAAGTCAGCAAACAAGCTACAGATCTTCAACTGATGTCCACATCCAAACATATATTTCAGATGATCAATAGTAATTTGGACTGAACTTTAAGATACAATTTATATATTTTCAATGTTCACACATTAACCATATCTTTTTCTTTAAATATAGGTCTAGAAAGTCTTCTAAGCCAAAATTAGTTAATTTTCTTCATAATTCAAAAGCTAGATTACATTTTTGTATGAATTACAAATATTCTTAATATTGAATACAAAGCAATGATTTTCAATGTTCAGCTTTATCCCAATATAACAAGATAATGATGACATCCAGTGCGGTCTTTCACAATTCCACGCTGGTAAAACTTTGATTGGAAAAAGAAACGAAGCATGCATGGTAATGCGCAGGGGGGAATTACAGGGAAGAATATGATTTTGGAAATTGTTTTAATGTCAAAATCTCATTAGCTCCATCATTATCAATCACCAAATCAAGATAGCTAATGAACAGATCTTGTTACTAACCTGTATTATGAGCAAACAGCTTTCCATTTTGATTTTAACTTGCACATCATTTATCATGTAGTGAGTATAATAACATGTCCACTTCATTCATTATTCTAGCTTTGATTTTTCAATCATACATTATTTCCATGATTTTTACTTATGCCTTTTGTAGTTCCTACCATGTCCGCATCCCGCTAAGTGTTTATTCTTTTGATCCGAGCTAGACTCTTAGATGTTATTGTGCGATGTATTCAATTACTGATATATTCTTTTGTCCATATGATGTCATCGCTGATGTGAGTAGCTGATTATTCAGGTGGTTCAGTAGTGATCATATATGCATGATGTGTATGCCAGAAGATGCCATGATGTTATATGATGATGTCTGGATGCATTCATATCTCTATAAATGATGTTTGACTTCGAAATTAAAAGTGTGCTTGAGTTGCTATGATCTGGTGTACTATCATCTATGTTATGCTGATGGAGTCATTGATTTTCATGTGCATTATGCTTAATAGGATTAATGATATTGTTACAGTTAGAGGTTCGATGATATTGCCATTATATGATGTGATAAATAGGTTTATGTTTATGATCAGTGTATATGTTTCCTTGTGATACATGTTGATGAGTACTTACCTATTTACGAGTCACTGATGTTTCGATCACTGCCATGCTTAAGATTCTATTTCTTAATGATTCTATATAGCATGTTTGTATGAAGAGGGGCGAAGTCATGTTACTTGTGAGGCCCACACAATGTTTCAATTCCCCTTCAATTCTTGTTACTATTTGATATTATATATATGTGCTTCGGCTATTGTACTAACATGGACAAGTACCGGGCATCGACTTCACCTAAATTGGCAGGTCTAAGCGTGCCCAAAATAAAATATATTACCTCGAGGGTGATTAAATTGGAGGTAGTCATGTACACAATTTGTATTCAGCCAAAATTGTTGTTCTGGCTTTTGAATGGCAGTTTTCTCAATATGTATAAACACTTGTTGGTGGCCGTGTGGCGACGTTCAGCTATTCTGGAATGCATGTATGATATGTTGAGTCTTCATGTTGTACTGTGGTCATTTCCCTTGCATGTGTGCCTATGTCGTTCAGTGGAACCGGTTGGTGATTTGGGCATAATTGTCATAGCCAGCTAGTTTTTAAAGGGATTTAATTATATTGGGGGCTTTTTGTAATTAGTTAATTGTTGATGAAATTTTATGAATATCTTAGTTACATATTTTAATTTAGAGTCTTAAGTCATTTGGGGAAATTGTTTAAAGTGACTTTTATTTCATTTTTGATAACTTGGTTTTATAACACTTTGGAGAGTTTCAGAAAAAACTCCATGGAAATTCGAATTTGAAGGAGAGGGCAGATTTTTTATGGTGAAAATTTTGTGGGCATTGGATTTTTGGTGTTCTTGGTTCAATTCCTCCATCTCTTCAAAATTTTAACTCATTTGGTGAAGAATCTTTCAATTGTCAAGTGATTTGAGGGTTTTCTTCAACTTGTGAGGTATGCTTGATCTCTTTCACCAATTCTTGTTTAAAACCCATTTTTGATTGCTTGGGATTGTTCTTAGTGCTTGAATTTGTGATTCTTATGGATGATTTAACATACTTGTGGAAGGAAATTTGGGATTTCATGTTTTTATTGGATGCAATGTTGAATATGAGGGTTTTGAACATTTTTAGTGTTGGAGCTTTCATTCTTATGAATTTGGATGAAAAGATTGCATTTTTGGATGTATTATGCTTGAGGTCAATGGGTTTTCTTGTTTTCTTGAAATTTGGAAGTTGAATTTTTGATGAATTTTGGCTTGGGAAGCCCATATCTGAGTTTGCATACTTTGTGTGCCCTTGGGTGATGTTTTCATTGTGAAAGTGCATTGTTGTGGTTATGTGGGGGCAATGGCAAGCCCATGGTTGCCTTGTGCTTGTATTCCATCCTTGTTCAGGTCTTAATTGGGCTTGAGATTGCTTGTAGTTGAGGAGATTGGCACTTGTGATTGCATGTGAGTATCATTGGAATCCCCCGCATGGTTGAGATGGTTGTATTATTGTCAAGGGACATGCCAGCAATTTGTCATGCTTGTGTGCATGTGAATGATCTCCTTGTATAAAATGTGTATGTGCTTGAGTGGATGTTAAGACAGCTTTGGGAGTGGCTCTCAATGTGGGGACCAGGGCACAAAAGGGCCACCGAGGTAACCCATTGCAGCGTTATTACTCAAGTGATAACGTAAATAAAATTAATGGGGTTAAAACACTTAATCAAGATAAGTTGTGTAGGCCAAGACCATGACCGACCATAGTAAGCCTGTAGAGTGACCGCCCATAGATGCCTCCAACACGCCTTGTAGGCTTCCATTAGCCACGGACGTAGTGGAGAAGGCCTAGAGTTACCAGCATGTCAAGCTCCTCGTCTTCACGAGAGGTTTGCTTGACGCCACATGGGCCAGATGGTCATGCAATGACACTCCCAAACTTGGACTATGCACCCACTCAAATTGATCAGTGAGTCAATGGTCACGTGATGTTGAGTCCCTGCATCTTGCATGGTGGTGATATTTTGACCTTGTTTGTGGTGTACCCAGATGTGTGTGTGTGTGTGTGTGTGTGTGTGTGTGTGTGTGGAACCTTGGATTCTGGATGATAAAGTCTCTTTTGGATTGTGTGGTGTTGTGGATTTACGTGTGCATATACCCTGTGTTATAGCCTTGCTTGTGTGTATGGGCCACATGGTTATCTTTGTGAGCACGGTGGGAGAGGGCCTTGTTGATATTTTTGGCCTCTATGGCAAAGATCAACATTTAAATGTATTGTTTATATTTTATATTTATGTCTAAACTGGTTTAATAATAATAATAAATATAAGGGGTTTATTTATTATTATTATATAAGGATCGATTTATGATAATTAAATATAAATATAAGAAACAAATATTTATTATACTTGGGAGGGCCAAGGTCGTCATTAAGGTAATAATAAATAAATAAAAGGTTATTATTTATTAAGAGCCCAAGTCGGCTAGCCTTGAGTTGGCGGCATTTTGTTTTTGAAAGTTCCATATATATATATGAGATCGATCCTTGGTGAAAGATCATCAAAAACATAACATGATTCTATTCAACCAAGGATCGATCTTCTAAGGGCGAATTTTGGAGCAGAGATCAATATGCGAATTTGGATCGATGTCCTTCTAAATGCAAGCAAAACTTTAAGGCAGCGAATTATCCGATCTGCCTGCAGTAATAATTCATTATGTTATTCAAGACTTGAAGAGCGAAATTATCAAAGACAAAGGCTGCGATTTATAACCTGCGATCTTACCTGGTTATTTGAGGGTTGCGAAATATATATATATATATATTGTATACTCAGCAATGTTTGAATCAGCGAATTGGATCAGACTTACATCTGATCTTGGAGTGCAAATTTATATGATTGAATCACCATCAATTGCAAAGTCAAAACCGATCGGTATTGCATAGGGTTTGATACCAGCTTATATGCTCAAATCTACAAGAGACAAATTCACACTTGGTGCGAATTTGGGACAGTATAAGTTCAGATCCAAGGTGGAATATATCCAACATTTAGAAGCATC
>MU226939.1:566211-584447 GCA_018584345.1 Thuja plicata
AGAATCGCCGATGGAGGCAATCCACCTGAGAGCTTGTGGATAGAATCGACGATGGAGGCAATCCACCGGAGAGCTTGTGGATAGAATTGCCGATGGAGGCAATCCACCTGAGAGCTTGTGGATATATTCGTCGATCGAGGCAATCCACATCTTGATACTATGTTTCTATTGATTACATCATGAGGATGATGCTTTTATTGCTTACATCGTATGATTGATGTTGTCAAGTGACATATAAGAGTTGACATTGGATTGATTTATCCTCCCTAGCTAAGAGGGAGTGTTGATGTTTTTTTTATAGCTATGGTGAGGGTCATAAGTGTTGACACAGGAGACCACTACACATTTTGTTTGATCATCCTCCCTAGCTAAGAGGGAGTGTTAATATTTGTAGCTTCAGTCGTATGATCATTAGAATACATATAATATATGTTGATTAATAATCATATAATATATATGTTATATTATTATTAATCATATGAAATTTAACATTCAATATAAATTATTATATTATTCTTAATTAACAATTGATTGATGAAATATTATAAGATTGATTAAATTATAAATAATGGGAAGAGGCATGTCCTTCCTTATAAATAATAATAAATAGACATGTCCCATGAAGGGACATATCTCTCCTAGCCTCATTCGCAATATAAATGAAAGAGAGATTGTTGCATTTGGAAAGCACATACAACATAAAGTGCTATTACACTTGCAGCTATCCTAAAACTTCACATTAAGAAAGGACTTCCTGAATTGTCAGTTCTTCCTTTTAATTTGTGTAATGAATCAGCTCCTTTTATGAGACTTATAAATGATATCCTACACAATACCATAGATAGTTCTGTTATTATACGTCTAGATGGCATCCTAATTCTCAATGCTATATGTGAAGAACATTTCATCCACATAAAACAACTCTGGAAAAAATTAAAAGAAAAGCAACCAACCTGTAATATGAAAAAATATGAAAAATAATCATTAATTTGTGTAATGCACCAACAACTTTTATGACACTTACGTATATGGTTGTGTAATTGTTTATCAAAATGAAATTCTGATTTTTAGTGCTACACAAAAAGAATATCTTATCCACATTAAATAGTCTTGCAAAGAATAAAAGAAAAGCCACTGCCATGTAATATGAAGAAATGGAATTTGGAAAAGGAATTATTAGTTTATCTATAACATCTAGTAGGAGGGGAACTAAAAATAGATCTCTCAAAAGCTGAAGCAATTTGAATTGACCTACACCAAAGAGTGTTTTTGAAACTAGAAGTAGAAGCTTCTTAGAGCTACACAATACACAAGCAAATTCATCCCTTTTCTTCTATAGCCTCACGTTTACATCAATTACATCAAACAAGTTGAATTTCAATGGGATAAAGAACATGAAGAAGCTTTTAAAACACTAAAATATAAAATAAGTCATGCGCTTGTGCTTGCTCTTCTTGATTTAAAAAAGCCCTTTGAGCTAAAGATCAATGATTCTGAATATGGAATGGGTGTTGTCTTGATTGAAGGAGGAAAACCTAAATTTTCCAATTCAAAGGTTTTTACTTTCGTAGTTAGAAAATATCTAGAGTATGAAAAAGAATTGTATGCACTAGTTCATGCCATTAAAATATGGAGATATTACTTATTTGATAAAGAAACTAATTGGTGCAGGAGCACCCATAGGTTGTTTTTGGCAATCTAGTTAGTTAAGTTGTGTGTGTGTGCCTTATGGCATTTTTGTTTGTAATAAGCTTGAGTCAAGCTTAAGATCATGTTGACCATAGCATAGTTGAGATAGGATGTGTTCAGTTTGAGTCTTAGGACCTTTTGGGAAGTGCAATTAGGGCTAAAATATGTTGTAAAGCCTTCTAATTGGCACATGTGTCATGATGATGTCATCATGAGATCAGTAGGGTCTAAGGTAGGTTAGATTCATACTACTACCCTTATTTGGGTCTTTGGTGAAGTTTAGTGAAGATTTGAAGCATTTTGGTATAGTCTACAAGAAATGGGAAAAAGTTGTCAAAGTTGCATTTTGCAACTTTGCAAAGTTGCTCCGACAACATTTGCAAGAATTGGACAACTCAACCAAAAGATGCCCTAAGGAGTTGATAACCACTTCACCACCCTATATAAGGGAAACTTTGACCTTGTACCAAGGTTGGTTGCCATTGTACGGACCTACATTTTTGAATTCAAGAAAGCATATGTGACTGTGTGCGTAATTTTGTTGTTTTTGCATTACAGAGGTACATTAATGGATTGGTTTTGGCATTGTAACTCGTGCATGATGCAGGGTAGTTGATCTTTGAACTCTGTGTGGCATCAGATAGTCTTTTTGTTTAGTTTTATTCACTTCTTGTAAATATTTTGTGTCCTATATTGTTGCTGGTCTGATCGAGACAGTTTTGGTAATGGAGTCATAACTCCTTTTCCCACCGTGACTTTTGTCTGGTTCCTTGGGATTTGGGAGATGACTCCTTGCACATTATTGGTGCAAGAGGTTGGGCCCTGGAAAGCAAGTTGGCCATTTTTGCAGTGATGCCCTAAGCGAGCTAGAGAAGCATGGTTAGGGATCACAGTGAGCTGCAAAAGCATTAGAAGGGATTGAATGCATTGGTTGCTTCAATCAGAGCATGTGGAGAGAAGGATATGTGTGTGAAGAAGCTCCATGTACAAGGACAAGTTCTAGTGAGGAGTCTTACATGGTGAAAGAACAAACCCTTAGGGTTGTTCTCTGCAATTTGGGAAACCCTTGATTTTAGGCTTGATTATAGCAACCCACTGTACGGACAATTTGGAGAAGTAAAACCTAATAAATCTTAAAGGTGTTCCAAAAGCGTGTCAGGATCTAAAACTAGTTTTCCACCTTGTTGAGCAAGTTTTGAAGTTGTGTGCAAAAAGGTGTGTAATTAGGCCTAATTCCTTGTAGCCCTGTTTTGTGCAAATTCAAGCAAGTTCTTGAAAACGATAAGGATTTCATTACAACTTTGTGGTGTGAGGCATTGTCATGAGTCAAATGCCCTAGGAAAGAACCCTCCTCTCCATTGGTGATTGGTTTTGGCCATGTGAGAACATTTGATGTGTGGGATGCAAGAAGACATCCATGGAGAATGTTAGTGATTCAATTGATTTCGTTATTGGTGTGGACAGGTTGAAAAGGTGAAGGATTGAGAATAGAATCCTTGTGAATTAGGGTTTGTGAGGGACCTTAAAAGGCTAGAGAAGTGTCCTATAGAAGACCCTAGGAGAAGGTAGGGTTGTGAGCAAGACTTGTCATTACATCAGAGCAAGTTAAAGATTTGGGATTCAGTGTATGTCTCTAAATACTGGTGAATCAGTAGGGGAGATCAGTATGGCGACTAATGCAGAGTTAGCTAAAGAGATGGGTGAGAAAAAGGAGAGAAATAGACTACTTGAAGAAGCCCTAGATGAGATGAGAGTAATACTACAAGAAGTTGTTGATAGAGCCAGAGATAAAGGCAAAGAAGGTGAAAGTAGTGACAGAGGTAAAAAGCAGATTGATGAGGAAGATATCATCCCTAAACCAGACCCTACATTGAATGAAGAAGCATTCTTGAAAGCCATCAAGGCACTAGGTGGAAAGGCATTAGAAGGTGTACCACTATTTAGTGGAAAAATGGATATTGAGGCAGTGATGGAGTGGATTGAGGGGATGGAAAACCATTTTGAGTGCGAAGGTGTCACAGAGGCACAAAAACTCAAGGTTGCAAAGTCAAGGCTAAGAGGATCAGCATTGACATGGTGGAAGTACCTGCAAGATGAAAGAGTTGGAATGGGTAAACAACCTATACCTAACTGGAAAGCCATGGTGACTAAAGTGAAAGAAAATTATCTGCCGGAAGACTATGAAATACAACTTCATAGAAAGAGACAAGGTCTGAAGCAAAAATATTTGGATGTGGCCTCATACAGAGGAGTTTTAGAAGTTATGTCTCAGGTCAAAGATTCAAGAAGAGGAACCTATCAAGGTAGCAAGATACTTGGGTGGTCTAAAATGGAACATCCAAGAAGAGATAAGTTTGTGGGCTCCAACTACTATTCAGAAGTGCCACCAATTAGCTCTTAAGGTGGAAGAAAGGAACAAGAAGAAAGGAGACTCTAATGTCAAAGGTAGAGGCAGACGTGAGACCAAGGGGGTCATAGAGGTGGTTATCAAGGAAGAGGTAATGAACAAAGAAACCAGGGAGAGTCCAAGTTGACAGAGCATGGTAGTGAAACTACTCCAAGAGGGGGTTATACCAGAGGTAGAGGGACTCAAGGAGGCTCTAGTAGAGGAAGGGGTTTAGGCAAAAGCAACTCATACTTTGCAAGTATGAAATGTTATAATTGTGGTCAATTGGGTCACCCGGCCTATAGATGCCCTGATAAGCCTACTTCATCAAACAATGGTAAAAGGATTGCATATGCTCATGAAGACACAACAAGTGTCAAGACACTTGAGGTTGATCACATTGAGTCAGAGACAGGAGAAAACCTAATGTTTAAAAGAGTTTTGATTAGGCAGCCAGTCAAGGATGAGCCCAAGCATAGTAGATCTTTGTTTAGGGTTAGATGCAAGATTCTTGTCAAAGTTTGCAAAGTTATAGTGGATTCAGGCTCCACAGATAGTATCATCTCAGAAGAAGTTGTAAACAAACTCAAGTTGACAAAGTTACCTAATGTCAATCCATACAAGGTGACATGGTTGAACAAAGGGCAGAGTGCGTTGGTGAATGAGCAAACTTGGGTCGAGTTTTCTATTGCAGGGTATAAGGACAAATTGCTTTGTGATATGTTGCTTATGGATGCATGCCATCTGCTATTGGGCAGGCCTTGGCAATATGATAGAGGTGCAGTGTATGATGGAAAGGAGAATTTCATATCTTTCAAGAAAGATAGCAGAACTTTCAAAATCCAGTCCTTATTGGAAGAGGATGAGCCACAGTCCAAGACCCCTAGTGTTTTGTTGAGTAGTAGAAAGGAGTTCATCAATGCAATTAGAGATGAAGGAAGTGGAGGGTATGCCATTTTGTTCAAGCCTAAGGAGGAAGAGAAGCCTAAACAAGAGCCTTTACCATCAGAAATCAGAGAGTTACTTGAAAAGTATAAAGATGTAGTCACTGATGGTACTCCTGCAACTTTACCTCCTAGAAGAGTGATGAGTCATCAAATTGACTTTGTACCTGGTGCATCATTGCCAAATAAGGCAGCTTATAAGCTTATTCCATATCAGAACTTAGAAGTGGCTAGACAAGTGCAGGAGCTATTAGACCAAGGACTAATCAAGAAGAGCATCAATCCATGTGTCGTACCTGTGGTCTTAGCATCCAAGAAAGGTGGTAAGTGGAGACTTTGCACTGATTCAAGGGCAATTAATAGGATTATAAATAGATACAAATTTCCTATTCCTAGAATTGAGGACTTGATGGATTGTCTTGGAGGGGCAAAGTACTTCACTAAATTGGACCTCAAAAGTGGGTACCACCATATTAGGGTCAAAGAAGGGGATGAATGGAAAACAACTTTTAAGACTATTGATGGGTTGTATGAGTAGAGAGTTATGTCATTTGGCCTTTCAAATGCCCCTAGCACATTCATGAGGCTCATGAATGAAGTGCTTAAGGATTTCACAGGGATATTTGTGGTAGTGTATCTAGATGATATACTCATCTTCAGTAAGACAACAGAGGAGCATTTGAAGCATGTGGAGATGGTACTCAAAAGGTTGCAAGAGGAGAAGTTATCCATAAATCTAGAGAAGTGTGAGTTCTTCAAGCAAGAGATTGTGTATTTGGGGCTTGTAGTATCCCAAGGGTCACTGAAGATGGACCCAAGCAAGGTGGAAGCTATTCTAAATTGGCCTACACCAACCACAGGAACAGAGTTAAGGAGCTTTCATGGGTTAGCTCAGGTTTACATAAAGTTTATAAGAGATTTCAGTGGTATTTGTGCACCAATGCTAGACACCATCAAGGGTGGACTGAATACTGAGTTTAGGTGGACCTC
Organism: Thuja plicata; assembly: GCA_018584345.1. Taxonomy (NCBI): domain Eukaryota; kingdom Viridiplantae; phylum Streptophyta; class Pinopsida; order Cupressales; family Cupressaceae; genus Thuja; species Thuja plicata. Next base: position 572,221 of record MU226939.1, read on the forward strand.
TGAAGCAGGGAAAGCATTAGAAAAGTTGAAAGAGCAAGTAGCAACACAACCTATCATTAGATTGCCTAGTTTTGATAACTTGTTTACTTTGGAGTGTGATGCAAGTGGAATGGCAGTAGGGGGTGTGTTAAGTCAGGAAGGTAGACCAGTAGCCTTCTTCAGTGAGAAGTTAAATGAAGCCAAGAAGAAATATTCTTCTTATGACTTGGAATTGTCTGCCTTAGTTCGGTCTCTTAGGAAGTGGAGACATTACTTGCTACCAAAAGAATTTGTAGTGTTTACTGACAACCAGACCCTTAGCTATATAAATACCCAAGAAAAGCTAAGTAATAGACACTTAAAGTGGATGGAATACCTTCAAGTATTCACATTCACAATAAAGCACAAGAAAGGACAGTTGAACAAGGTTGCAGATGCACTAAGTAGGAGGATGCTGACCATTCAAGAAGTTCAGTTGAAAAGCATTGGGATAGAGAGTTTCAAGGACCTCTATAGGGAAGATGAAGACTTTGGTGAAGCCTATAAGGTATGTTCTGATTTTCAGAATCACTTCCACAGTAAGTTTTCTGATTTTACCTTGCAGAGTGGGTTGTTATTTAAGGGAACAAATTGTGTGTTCCTAAGGGTTCAATGAGAGAGAATCTCATTCAAGAGAAACATAATGGTAGCTTGAGTGGCCATTTTGGTGTGAACAAAACCACAAAGTTAGTCCAAAGGTTTTACCATTGGCCAAAGTTGGTAAGAGATGTGACAAAATATGTTGAGCAATGTGTAGTGTGCATGAAAGCAAAAGGAGGAGCTAGCAATGCAGGTTTGAATCAACCTTTGCCAATCCCTAATAGACCATGGGAGTGTGTTAGCATGGATTTCATTATAGGGCTACCTAAGACAAAACATGGACATGACAGTATATATGTTGTGGTAGACAGATTTAGTAAAATGGGCCATTTTATACCTTGTAGGACTACTCATGATGCTAGTAACATTGCACATTTTTTTTAAGGAGATTGTAAGAATCCATGGACTACCCCTAAGCATTGTATGAGATAGGGATGTTAAGTTCATGAGCCATTTATGGAAAACACTATGGAGCAGATTGGGTACTAACCTATCATTTGGTTCAGCTTACCACCCTCAGACTGATGGCCAAACTGAGGTGGTTAACAGAGTGCTTGGTAACTTGTTAAGGTGCTTAACTAAGGAATATGGGCAGACATGGGATGTGGTCATTCCCCAAGTAGAATATGCATACAATGACAGTGTTAACAGAACAACAGGTAGGAGCCTATTTGAAGTTGTTTATGGGATGCACCCAAGGGGTGTATGTGAGCTTAGAGACTTTGGAGCCATGGAGTACAGGAGTGGTCATGCTGAAGACTTCACTCAAACCATGAAGGAGATTCAAGAGCAAGTGAAGAGGACTATACTAGAGTCTACTCAAAAATTGAAGGTTAAAGCAGATGAGAAGAGAAAGGATGTTCAATTTGTGGTAGGGGATTACGTCATGGTACATTTGAATAAATCCAGGTTGCCGAAGGGAGTGCCTACCAAGCTACAGATGAAGAGAGTGGGACCTTGCAAAATCTTAGCCAAGTATGGGGCTAATGCCTATAAAGTGGATCTATCTACTGAATTGAGCATCTCACCTGTTTTCAATGTGGCAAACTTGATAAAGTTTTAAGGACCCTTAACTGAGATAGATGTGAACAGGGAGGAGGTTGGCAAAGATGTAGAGCCTGATGTTTTACCTCCCAAGATGCAGACAGAAGCAGATAAGGTATTGGATTCAAGGGTTAAGAAGACCACTAGAAACAAGGTGTACATGGAACAACTCATAAAGTGGAAGCATAAGCTAGAATCAGATGCAACATGAGTTGCATCTACAGATTTCAAGAAGTTCGGAATTTATGAAGACATCTTAGCCACAGGAGTGACTTGACTTTCTCTTGTGGGGAAAGTATGGTGCAGGAGCACCCACAGGTTGTTTTTGGCAATCTAGTTGGTTAAGTTGTGTGTGTGCATTATGGCATTTTTGTTTGTAATAAGCTTGAGTCAAGCTTAAGGTCATGTTGACCATAGCATAGTTGAGATAGGATATGTTCAGTTCGAGTCTTAGGACCTTTTGGGAAGTGCAATTGGGGCTAATATGTTGTAAAGCCTTCTAATTGGCACATGTGTCATGATGATGTCATCATGAGGTCAGTAGGATCTAAGGTAGGTTAGAATCATACTTCTACCCTTATTTGGGTCTTTGGTGAAGTTTACTGAAGATTTCAAGCATTTTTATATAGTTTACAAGAAATGGGAAAAGTTGTCAAAGTTGCATTTTGCAACTTTGCAAACTTGCTCCGACAACATTTGCAAGAATTGGACAACTCAATCAAAAGATGCCCTAAGGGGTTGATAACTACTTCACCACCCTATATAAGGGAAACTTTGACCTTGTACCAAGGTTGGTTGCCACTGTACGGACATACATTTTTCAATTCAAGAAAGCATATGTGACTGTGTGTGTAATTTTGTTGTTTTTGCATTACACAGGTACATTAATGGATTGGTTTTGGCATTGTAACTCATGCATGATGCAGGGTAGTTGATCTTTGAACTCTGTGTGGCATCAGATAGTCTTTTTGTTTAGTTTTATTCACTTCTTGTAAATATTTTGTGTCCTATATTGTTGCTGGTCTGATCGAGACAGTTTTGGTAATGGAGTCATAACTCCTTTTCCCACCGTGACTTTTGTCTGGTTCCTTGGGATTTGGGAGATGACTCCTTGCACATTATTGGTGCAAGAGGTTGGGCCCTGGAAAGCAAGTTGGCCATTTTTGCAGTGATGCCCTAAGCGAGCTAGAGAAGCATGGTTAGGGATCACAGTGAGCTGCAAAAGCATTAGAAGGGATTGAATGCATTGGTTGCTTCAATCAGAGCATGTGGAGAGAAGGATATGTGTGTGAAGAAGCTCCATGTACAAGGACAAGTTCTAGTGAGGAGTCTTACATGGTGAAAGAACAAACCCTTAGGGTTGTTCTCTGCAATTTGGGAAACCCTTGATTTTAGGCTTGATTATAGCAACCCACTGTACGGACAATTTGGAGAAGTAAAACCTAATAAATCTTAAAGGTGTTCCAAAAGCGTGTCAGGATCTAAAACTAGTTTTCCACCTTGTTGAGCAAGTTTTGAAGTTGTGTGCAAAAAGGTGTGTAATTAGGCCTAATTCCTTGTAGCCCTGTTTTGTGCAAATTCAAGCAAGTTCTTGAAAACGATAAGGATTTCATTACAACTTTGTGGTGTGAGGCATTGTCATGAGTCAAATGCCCTAGGAAAGAACCCTCCTCTCCATTGGTGATTGGTTTTGGCCATGTGAGAACATTTGATGTGTGGGATGCAAGAAGACATCCATGGAGAATGTTAGTGATTCAATTGATTTCGTTATTGGTGTGGACAGGTTGAAAAGGTGAAGGATTGAGAATAGAATCCTTGTGAATTAGGGTTTGTGAGGGACCTTAAAAGGCTAGAGAAGTGTCCTATAGAAGACCCTAGGAGAAGGTAGGGTTGTGAGCAAGACTTGTCATTACATCAGAGCAAGTTAAAGATTTGGGATTCAGTGTATGTCTCTAAATACTGGTGAATCAGTAGGGGAGATCAGTATGGCGACTAATGCAGAGTTAGCTAAAGAGATGGGTGAGAAAAAGGAGAGAAATAGACTACTTGAAGAAGCCCTAGATGAGATGAGAGTAATACTACAAGAAGTTGTTGATAGAGCCAGAGATAAAGGCAAAGAAGGTGAAAGTAGTGACAGAGGTAAAAAGCAGATTGATGAGGAAGATATCATCCCTAAACCAGACCCTACATTGAATGAAGAAGCATTCTTGAAAGCCATCAAGGCACTAGGTGGAAAGGCATTAGAAGGTGTACCACTATTTAGTGGAAAAATGGATATTGAGGCAGTGATGGAGTGGATTGAGGGGATGGAAAACCATTTTGAGTGCGAAGGTGTCACAGAGGCACAAAAACTCAAGGTTGCAAAGTCAAGGCTAAGAGGATCAGCATTGACATGGTGGAAGTACCTGCAAGATGAAAGAGTTGGAATGGGTAAACAACCTATACCTAACTGGAAAGCCATGGTGACTAAAGTGAAAGAAAATTATCTGCCGGAAGACTATGAAATACAACTTCATAGAAAGAGACAAGGTCTGAAGCAAAAATATTTGGATGTGGCCTCATACAGAGGAGTTTTAGAAGTTATGTCTCAGGTCAAAGATTCAAGAAGAGGAACCTATCAAGGTAGCAAGATACTTGGGTGGTCTAAAATGGAACATCCAAGAAGAGATAAGTTTGTGGGCTCCAACTACTATTCAGAAGTGCCACCAATTAGCTCTTAAGGTGGAAGAAAGGAACAAGAAGAAAGGAGACTCTAATGTCAAAGGTAGAGGCAGACGTGAGACCAAGGGGGTCATAGAGGTGGTTATCAAGGAAGAGGTAATGAACAAAGAAACCAGGGAGAGTCCAAGTTGACAGAGCATGGTAGTGAAACTACTCCAAGAGGGGGTTATACCAGAGGTAGAGGGACTCAAGGAGGCTCTAGTAGAGGAAGGGGTTTAGGCAAAAGCAACTCATACTTTGCAAGTATGAAATGTTATAATTGTGGTCAATTGGGTCACCCGGCCTATAGATGCCCTGATAAGCCTACTTCATCAAACAATGGTAAAAGGATTGCATATGCTCATGAAGACACAACAAGTGTCAAGACACCTGAGGTTGATCACATTGAGTTAGAGATGGGAGAAAACCTAATGTTTAGAAGAGTTCTGATTAGGCAGCCAATCAAGGATGAGCCCAAGCATAGGAGAGCTTTGTTTAGGGTTAGATGCAAGAGTCTTGGCAAAGTTTGCAAAGTTATAGTGGATTCAGGCTCCACAGACAATATCATATCAGAAGTTGTAAACAAACTCAAGTTGACAAAGTTACCAGGTGTCAATCCATACAAGGTGACATGGTTGAACAAAGGGCAGAGTGTGTTGGTGAATGAGCAAACTTGGGTGGAGTTTTCTATTGCAGGGTATAAGGACAAATTGCTTTATGATGTGTTGCCTATGGATGCATGCCATCTGCTATTGGGCAGGCCTTGGCAATATGATAGAGGTGCAGTGTATGATGGAATGGAGAATTCCATATCTTTCAAGAAAGATAGCAGAACTTTCAAAATCCAGTCCTTATCGGAAGAGGATGAGCCACAGTCCAAGACCCCTAGTGTTTTGTTGAGTAGTAGAAAGGAGTTCATCAATGCAATTAGAGATGAAGGAAGTGAAGGGTATGCCATTTTGTTCAAGCCTCAGGAGGAAGAGAAGCCTAAACAAGAGCCTTTACCATCAAAAATCAGAGAGTTACTTGAAAAGTATAAAGATATAGTCAGTTATGGTACTCCTGCAACTTTACCTCCTAGAAGAGTGATAAGTCATCAAATTGACTTTGTACCTGGTGCATCATTACCAAATAAGGCAGCTTATAAGCTTACTCCAGATCAGAACCTAGAAGTGGCTAGACAAGTGCAGGAGCTCTCTGAGAAGGTGTTTTCTGAGATGATTAAAAGGGGAGATGTCTCTCAAATAATCTGATAAGGTGTTTTCTGATTTGATGTATATGGACCTTCATTGAAACAACTTGTGTCAAGGATGTTGATGCGCAGATAAGTATTTATTATCCTTGAGTATTACATTGATCTACTCTTTGTAATCTCTCTCTTATATGTATTTCTATACGTACTATAAGAGCTATTTGCCTTGATCTTTTCCGGGGATGCTCTTCCTGGAAAAGAAGATTGATATCAGATTCAGAGGGAGTCTGATAGTTTATCTTAAGCAATCCTGGATTAAAAGATCAACAAATTGATATCTACTCAATGAGTTCTTCCCTATGAGAGAAGTTCGAGGTGAAATCCCTTGTTTCCACCCTCTGCGCTGAGGCATAGTGGATGTCATGTGTGTGACTCAATGTTTTTAATGGGCCTGTCCCCTGTGTACATCATGAGGAAGTGACGACTTCAAAATAATTATCACTTGTATTTGTAAAAGTTATTGGAAGGTGACAATCTTACAATAAATTGACCTTCTATTTTGATAGACATCTTATGATGTCTAAAACAGATCATGATAGATGATATCTTGCATGGTGGATTAAGTTCCTTAAACAAACCATGGCCTTCTATTGTGATAGACATTGTATGATGTCTGAAACAAATCATGATAGATGATATCTTGCATGATGGATAAGTTCCTTAAACAAGCCATGGTCTTCTATTGTGATAGACATCTTATGATGTCTGAAACAGATCGTGATAGATGATATCTTGCATGGTGGATTAAGTTCCTTAAACAAACCATGGTCTTCAATTTTGATGTACATCTTATGATGTCTGAGACATATCATGATAGATTATATCTTGCATGGTGGATTAAGTTCCTTAAACAGACCATGAATGTTCCTGTGGTAAGTATCATTGAGGATACATGTGCACATTACCTATGGACATTTTTTGAGTACTTGGTGAATATCATGCGACTTGATATTTTGAGGCCATTACTCTGAGTACATGGTGAATATCATGTGACTTGATATCCTATGGCCATTAATCCTGATATCATGAGATGAGATCTAATGGTGAATATCTTCTGATCAGAGATATTCTTAAACATGCCATTCTTGATATTACGCTGAGATAATATCATATCCTGTGTTTATCCTCCCTGGCTAGCTAAGAGGGAGTGTTGATGTTTTGTAGCTTCTGTCAGATAAATCCTATGAGACTATTGAAAATATATATATATATTATTATGTTAGATATAATATATATAGATCTATATTATAGTATTAGGAGAAATTAATATAATAATGATTCAGAGATATTATATGTGCGCATATATATATATATATATATATATATATATAGTTACATAATCAATCATAATTATCTTAATCACATAATAATGAATAGACATGTCCCATGAAGGGACAGGTCTCTCCTTGCCTCATCCTCAATATAAATGAAAGAGAGATCGCTGCATTTGGAAAACACAAAATATAGAGTGCTATTACATTTGCAGCTATCCTAAAATTAACAGGATAAAATAATTTAATATTTGTGGCCTATCTCAGATGGTAAATGTAATTCGCACAAGTGAAAACGTGTCATAATTAATTAAAGGCAGAATAAAGAAATTACCCACCTTGGCATCCACTTGGGGAAGTGGAAGAGTCATGCTCACACATGTCCTTGGTGGTTGCGAAAAAACAATGGAAAAGTCACCTCCTTAGGCGCCCACTTTGGAAATTTGAAGAGTCAACTTCTTAGGCGCCCTTCTTGGGAAGTTGTGGAGTCACCTATTGGCTATGGGTTGCCTTTCAGGATGGCCGTGTGTTGTTTACCAACAGAGGCTATGGGATTTCCAAGAGGCACAAGAGTACTATAAATTGAGGGCTCGGGCTAGTTGTTTCATCATTCAGAATTGACTCCATTACAAAGCTTAAGAAGCAAAGCTTGTTGCTCCAGCTTGCAGATTAGTAAAGCCTAAGAGGCATAACAGAACGCATGGGGCATAACTTACTCACTGAGAACAATCACTTTTTGGCAGTGGCAGCAACTAGAGCTTTTATTCATAACTAGTGTAACAAAAGAAAGGGGATCAATCAAAAAGTTTAAGGCTTGCTACAGAACATTATTGTCAAGAATCATGGTCTCATTCCCTAAATTTATAAGTTAGCTGATATTTTTATCTACTGTAAAGCATATCCACTTTTGGCAACTAATAGGCCCCCAGTACATCTGATGAGGTGGTATGCAGCTCATGTTTCAGCCAGATTCATATATAATAGGGAATTTAAAATTTACCCTCCAAGATCATAATAAAAGTTCAATTTGGCATTCACTTAACTAGGCTTGCGATATTTCTGGGAAATCAATGATATGTATTTATCATTCACCACCAAAAACGGGCAATACAATTAAAGATAAATCTGCTGCTCCTAATGAAAAGAGAAGACCAAATTAAATAGGGAATTTAGAAAGAATTATGCCTCAAAAGAATCAACCAAAATTGTATTCTTCTAGTGTAAAAGATGATCAAAAGCGTTAAGAATTACTCAATTGCCTCCGTATGGGATTATAATATATAAAGAAAAATAAGAATTTTGATTTCTTTCTTCCCAGTACCTTAAATCAAAGATGAGCAGCATGAAAACTGGAGTTCAAAGGACATGGAGATTTCATAACCTTTTGAAGTATCTGAGCCATGCGTTCAAGACCCATTCCTGTATCAATATTCCTACTTTCTAGAATCTCTAGACTTCCATCATCATTTCGGTTATATTGCATGAATACCAGATTGTAAAATTCTATAAATCTTGTACCATCCCCCAGATCCTGTCACAAAACAACAAGACAACAAAAATAAAAAAGTTAGGAATTGGCAAAGCCACACTGCAATGTCACAATTATCTCATTCTGCAAACAACAGTAAAATTTAAAAATTACAAAGATAATTATCAACCAAAAAAATATAAAATTTCAAACCTATCAAACACAAAAATATAACATACTGCGCCTGCATGACCTCTATCAGGATAGAAATCATAATATAGTTCAGAGCAGGGACCACATGGACCTGTTGGACCACTGGCCCAGAAGTTGTCTTCCTCTCCCATACGCTTAATCCTCTCTTCTGGAACCCCTACCTGCAAAACGTGCACATTAAGTGATACGTTGATTATAAAACTGCTACAATGATCTGCCATAACATGTTTGAAATATAGAAATAGAAGTCATGAAATTTTCAAATAAAAAATGATATCCTTCCCCTGGGATTTTGAGGACCCAACAAAATTTAGATTTCAATCAGCAAAAACCTAATACACAAATACTTTATTGGAACTGATCATTCCCATAGACATGGTTATGACACTTTAAAAGATCAAGAATTTCATAGTTCAAAAATTATGTCCAGATGACCAAATGTTTAATAGCATTCCAACTTTCTATTTGAAAAGTAAATAAATAGATACTCTAGGCTAATATGAAGACATTGACTTCTGACAAATCATACATAGACTATTCACAAAACTGAAAATGAAAGCAGCAGTGCTATGGTATGCTCCATGACAACCATAAGATTAACCTTTCTTCTTTGGTGGTTCTTTTGGTTGTTTGTGAGCTTGGAGAATATATGAAGTTCTTCTATTGATTTTTTCTTTATATTATTTAATTCTCTATTGGAATTAAAAGGGGTAATTCTTTCCCTTTTCAAAGCTTCACTACTAGTTCTGATACCTTATACTATACATCAATTGTGAGCAGGAAGCAATAAATACTTGATTTCATTATAATATATATCAAAAATAAGTTGCCCCTTACATGTAGGATTTCCTGAAAACACTAACACCCAGAAATAATCTTTATCCAAATATCATTATATTCTTGGCATTCACAACAATCAAGGGAGTCTCATAGATAATTAGCTCATTGAAGATTGGCAAAAATATGAGGAGCAACAAGTTCTTCCATTTATTAGTTTGGCAATAGGTCCAAAATGAACAAGATTAAGCACCCAAAACCGTGAATGGAACAGAAAATATGGAAACCGTGGATTTTAGTTATGTTAGCATTTTAATTTAAATTGATTTGTGTATTGAGCATTACTGTCTGGTATCTAACTATGCATGTGGTCCCATAAAGAATAACACTTTTAATATTAGATGGGTAAGAATTACTCGCATATGCTTAGGATTCTTCACGTCTAAAGATATCAATATGATGTTCTAAAGTCTAATCAATATAAACCTTAGTTGATTGCAATGTTTCTAAAGCCCAGACAAACTGGAAGGTCCCTCCCCACACCTGTGAATTTTAGAAAGCAAAAAGAAACACGAAAGGCTTCCCATGAGCTTGTTATAACTGAAATCAAGCTTTCTCCAATGGAGTAGAAAGAGGAATGAAGAATCTGTTAGAAGAATGAATGCATTGAGAGTGAGAGAGACCTGCGTGGCACACAAACCACCAATGTATGTACGCTGCATCTATTATTGCATAAGGATCTTAAATTGGTAGTTATACCATACCTTTTGTAAGTTAACCTATGAGACATTATAAATGTGTGTTATGACACATTCATTATAAGTAATAAATGCTTGCCTAAATATTTGATAATATTTTAAATTTTATATTATATCGAATACACCAACTTGATGACTAAACTGAAGATAGCCAATACTTTCTCTGAAAATTCTAAAAATAGAATCTAAACAAGATGATTAGACATTAGATAAATAGGCTGCTTCTGGGATGTGCAGTAGAAATGTGTAATGACCAAACACCTATTGAATGTAATGATGATGAACCTCAATGTGCTTGGCGTGAGTGTGATAAACTAGATTCTTCACCAACTTCAAATTATCCTAATTGTCATATAAAAGTGGATTTGTAGTCTGGAGAAGCAGGAGATCATGTAAAACTCGACACACATATTTCCTAACAACTGTACGGAGTCATATCAGTAGTTTAAACTTGTTAATTTTAAGTGATTAGATTAAGTAATTAATCAAAAAAGAACAAATAGATAAAAGAAACACAAGAGACAATGCATTTACCCTGGGAAAACCTCTAGGAGGAAAAACCCAGCATTCTGATCCGATTATTTATTGCTCTCAAAATTACAATTACAATGACTCACAGTAATATCGCTGTGGATTTGCTGAGGATCCCCGATCCACGAAGCAAATCAATATTTCGCCAAAAGTAGAAGACTGGTTTGAATCTAATTGGTTGTTCAATATGGTTGCCCAGAACTTATCTGCTGAATTATGAATCAGATCTCTGCCTTTGATATTTACTGTGTATGTAGGCCCAGATGTATATATTGCAGTACTGAATCTATGCTATACGCCCAGATTAGATCAGATCTATATATATGCTCAGATTACTATGACGTTACCTTTATGATGTTCACTGCCTTCTATAAATCGCTGTCTCATGAAAGGATAGTTCGCATATCAGATCGCATATCATGTAATTTACTGCCTTTCAAATATATATTCGCTGCCTTGATGTATTTCAAATATATATTCGCTGCCTTGATATATTTCGCATATATATTCACTGTCTTGATGTATTTCGCATATGTAATTTTCTTGTGAATAAATGAAGCCATATATAGGCGTCTAAGCTCTAGGGTTGGCCAGCATTTGAAATCATACGCCACTTAATAAACTTGGTGCCAATGTAAATAGGACAGGACCTATAGGAAACGCCTGGCTTCACATAGACGTTTTTAGGAAATACAAAGGGCCCAACCCTTAATCGATTTAATGATTAATTTAAATTAAATATATAAATTAATGATTAAGCCATTAGTAATAGCTAGAATTCGAAACTAGCTATCAAAAATTAACAAAACTTACATTGTGTAAGTTAACTTATTAGACATAATTAATGTGTGTTATGACAACCATCACAAGCAATAAATGTCTATATATATTAATCTAAACATTATATTATATCTATTAACAACTGATGAAATTGAGCGGTAATAGAAGCAGTCGAGGATTTTCAAACTCTGCTAAGGCAGAGGGGGAGGAGAATTCCGATGATGATAACGATTTTGGGGTTTTTGGTTGAGTTTGGGAGGTGTTGGATGCCACGACTATCCCTGCCGTGCCTTTGGGTGAAGGCATTTTTGGAAGGTGTTTAGTTGGGGATATCTATTTTGCCCCTCTGGCTGCTTTTGGTTCTTTCTCTAGATGTTGTTGGTTTGGGTTGCCTCGGTGTTGGTTCTTTCTCTAACGATTTCCATAATGATTAGTTAGACCTTGTAGCGGCTTTCATTAAAGAGATGTATTAATTTGTTATGATCCTGGTCAAGCATTAACAAAGAAACACGTATTCAAAGAAGGGTGTCTCTTTCTAGAAAGTAAGCATTAATTGTAGAGCGTCACCTCTCTTGGAGCAACCAAGTCATTTCACAAGAAGACATGAGAATTGTTCAACGATATAAGAGTGGGAATTTTACATTGTGGGGGGAATAATAACCAATGTTACATTCCCATTTGAACCATTCTTAGTGGGGAGATGATTCAAAGGGGAGATGTCTCTCAAATAATCTGAGAAGGTGTTTTCTGATTTGATGTATATGGACCTTCATTGAAGCAACTTGTGTCAAGGATGTTGATGCGCAGATAAGTAT
>MU226939.1:585503-605989 GCA_018584345.1 Thuja plicata
GTTTTGTAGCTTCCGTCGGATAAATCCTATGGGACTATTGAATATATATATATATATATATATATATAAAATAGTAATAGGAGACATTAATATAACAATGATTCAAAGATATCACGTGTATATATATATATATATAGTTACATAATCAATCATTATCTTAATCACATAATAATGAATAGACATGTCCCATGAAGGGACATGTCTCTTCTTGCCTCATCCTCAATATAAATGCAAGAGAGATCGCTGCATTTGGAAAACATAGAAAATAGAGTGCTATTACATTTGTAGCTATCCTAAAACTTAACAAGATCCAATAAATTATGGGATCCAATTATCAAGAAGAATGACCAAAAGATGGATTGTTGGAAAGGGAAATGGATGACAAATGCAGGACGTGTAACCATGAATAAGTCAGTCCTAGCCATTGTCCCAACCTATCAATTATCCTATCTTCCTTTAACACAACGAGCAAAAAATAAACTTGATAGGAAGCTTAAGAATTTCTATTGGCAAGGAGTATCAGAAAATAAGAAACTAAATCTAATTAAATGGGATGACATTTGTAAACCTCTCAAGTTTGGAGGATTAGGCATTAAAATTTTAAAAAGGCAAAGCTTAGCCTTAGGAGCCAAATTAGTTTGGAAAATGTATCAAGAACCAGATAAGAAAGGGGCTAAGATTCTCTTTAATAAATATCTACATAGTAATGATCTTTCTAGCATTTTTAGAAATATCAATCCTCCCAAAGGTTCAAGAGTTTGGAACTTTATACTAGAATGCAAAGAAATCATTCAAGAAAATCTTACTTGGGACATTGGTAATGGAGCTATAGCACTTTTTTGGGAAGATTCATGGGGGGGGGATATTGTTAGAAATTAATCATTCCTTAGTGAGCTATGTAATTAAAGGATAAACCAAGGTATCCTATATTGTTCTTGTCCTCTAGTCCAAGTGGGAGGACATATCACATTTTTGTATTTCCTTTATTAAGGAAATTAGATATTCCTCCTTAAGAGGATTCTCACACTTGGCACACACTTAATGTGAATGTGGCACTCATAGGGCATAGGAGTTACATGCAAACTCCTTCACTCACCTCTACTTAAGAGATGCCTCTACACACACTTCATAGTTGGAGGTTCTCACATGGTTCTCACAAGTAATCCTCACAATTTTCTCTCATTCTCAAACTTGCTCTCGCAATGTTGTAATGAGCTTCTTGCTCACTTTCTCTCTCCTTCTCTAGGCTTTTGTGCCTCATTTATTTTATATTCACAAGGGGTTTTTCTTAGTTTTCCACTTTCAAAAATATTGTCTCATTGTGTTGGTCTTGGTGATAGTTCTTGAAACATCTTTTTGGTTATGGTAAAATATTTCTTTTCTGCTCACTCTCTTGGATTCTTTCCTAAACTCCTTTCATTTTTTAATATTTCTTACATGTTATCAGAGCTAGCTGATCCTTGTTTGAGTGTTTGCAGGTTTCTCGTTTTTGCAGATCTATTTTCTAACTCTTCTTAGAAGGATTTGAAAAAAAATTAGGTTTGGACAATTCACCGCCAAACCCGGTTTCTATTTTGTTTATTTAGTTTTGCTTTTCACCTCTGTCGGGCAAACCGCAAGGTGTAACCGATTTAGATTTCTCTGATTTTTGCAGGTTTCTATTCATCAATACTTCATATTCTGTGTTTGTTTTGCAGGTGTTTATTACTCCATCATTGTTCATATTCTTGTGTTAAAACTTATCTCTCTTCTTGCAAGTCTTGACATTGGTTATATCTCTGGTTTTTATTAACATCTTTTTATTATTATTCATATCTCTACTATCCTTTTTCTACTGTGTCTCTTTTCTCTTCTCTTATCTCGTTCTATGCAGGGTTCTAACTTTTTGTTTGCTGTTTTTTAAACTATACAAGTTTCAGCAAGTATTATAATCTATTGTTTTAATAAATAATAATATCTCCTCTCTGTCTTCTCTCAGCACTGCTCTTCTAGCAAAACCGTGAACTCTGCCTCATATAATATGTTTCAGCGTTTTCTTGTTTAAGCATTTATTGCTGCTCTCATCTCTTCCCTTCTCCCCACACAGCACCTTACCCTTCCTTCTATCGCTGCACTCTCTCCCTTTATACGCTGCTCCTTCTCTCCCTACCAATGCAGTAATTTCTTGCTTGTCTTGCTGCCTCCTCCAGCGCAGCATCTCAAGCTTCCTCCTCGATGCATTAACCTTTCCACACTACATTAGCTTAGGTGGTGGCGTAGCTGGTATTGAGTGTAGTTTCTTATCTTGGGGTCAAAGGTTCGAATCTCTTGCATTGATAGCTTTCTCCTCCTTTCTCCCCTGTGCACTCTCCTCAACCTTCTCTTGCGCCCCTCTCATCCCTTTGTGTTTTGCTCTGCCTTTTTTCCTTTTCTTCCTTGCTGCGCAGCCTCTGCTTTTGGCTGGTAGCGTGATCCTCCCTCTGCACAGCTCAATCATTATTTCTTTCTCTTTCATTATTCTTTCTTTTGGTTTATGTACAAGTTTAATTATATCATTGCAGTGGTTTATATCATTTCCTTACTCAATTATAACGTTTTTTATCATTATAATATCTTGGATTGTTCTGGTTAATGCTATTTTCTTGCAAGTTAATGATTATTTTGTATTGCAGATTCCTTTCAGCTGTGCTTTCATCATTATATTCCATTTGGGAGCTTTTTTTATCATTAGATTCTGCTGGTTATCCAATTATTCAATCTTTTTAACAAAAAAATTAACTTTAAATCAAAATTTATTCATTTTTTTTAAACAAAAAAGTTTAAACTCTCAAACAAAACTTTCACTTAATATTTTTTAATTCGTTTGAAACCCATTTTCAATTTATCATTATAAACATAATTCATTTACCAATTCCTCATTTATTTGCAATAAAAATTAGTTTCACCGTTTAAACAAAATATTTAAATTTTTAAAATTCTTGCAATCTATCCGTTTACTATTCGCGTTAAATCACTTTTTTAGATTCATTTTTGCAATTTGCAACTTGTATTCCAGGTTATTTTAACTCATTATGTCAACTTCAATTCCTGAAATCAAATTAAATAATTCTAATTATCATGCTTGGAAGACACATAACTTTTATTTTTCGTTTTCAACATATTCTTGATGTTGCAACTAGTGCGGCTTTTGTTCCTGCAACTACTGCTTCTAAGGCAGACATTGATGCTTGGATTACTAAAAATGACGAGGCTTTAGGCCTAATAGGCATTTCATTAAGCCTGGAATTGTATGCTTTAATTGCTCATTGCACTGAAGCTCATGCAGCTTGGGATATTCTCAAAAACACCTACGACAGTGCCAATGAATCTCGAAAGATTCAACTCCAAGATCAATTGGAGGATCTCAGGTACAGTGATTTCAAAACCATAGATGACTTTTTACTTAATTTTGATTCTATTCGCAATCAATTAACTGGTTTACGAGTAACTTTAACTAATATTCGTTTAATTCATATTGTTTTGAAAAAATGTCTACCTAGACAATTCCAACAATTTATTACTAATATTCACTCTCAATTGGCAATTCCTACTTTAGCAGCTCAATTAAATTATGTTGTCTTTCAATCTCCATTACGTCAAGAAGAAGGTAAGTTAATTCAATTTGGCACACTTAAAACTAATGAACATGCTTTCATGTCTAGATCGCATAACAATAATCATAATTCTAATAATAATTATAGATCAAATAATAGTAATCATTCTAATAATCATACTTTTCGTCATAACAATAGTCATAATCATAATCATTCTAATGGTTATCATAATAATAGACCCCACTGTACTTATTGTGGGAAAGATGGTCATGTGACTAATAATTGTTTTAAGAAACAAAATCATGAGAATAATCAAACTAATCAAAGGACTCATAACTCTCGTCAAGCTTTTGTTGTCCATTATGTAATGTCTAATCCTCACTATGATATTTCTGTTATTTGGAATGAAAAATATGATGATGGCTATTCTTGGGATAACCCCCTAGATTACTATCTTCCTCAAGAAACAAATTTAAAAAAGGATAATATTGTCTCTCCATGTGATGCATTCAAGTATGATGATTCTTCTTATGCAGATTCTCCTTTTGTTGATATTTTAGAACAAGAAGAGGACATTATTTCTACCTTTCTTAATGTTACTTTGCCTTCTTGTGACTCTCTTAGTGGAGATATGTGTATTGCTAAAAATAAAGTTCATGATTTTTCTGAATATGGTACTAATCCTATGGTTGTTATGAAGGACAATACTGGTGATAATGGTGATGATACTAGCTCTACTCCTCTTGATGATGATTTCGTTACAAATTTGCTTTATGCAACTAATGATTGCATTATTTCTATGACTGATTCCTTTGATGATTCACAATCTGATTTTTCTCTTAAAGATTTTACTGATTCAGAACTAGGAGATCCCAATGATGGGAGATCTACTAGTTGTTATTGCCTTATTGCAGGCTCAAGTGCCATTTCTTCAGAAAGTACAGAATGTACACATGTAACTAAAGAATCTCTAAGGAATCAAAGTCAAGATTTGGGCTCTCCTCTACAAGCACCTACACCTTTGTATTGTCAACATGCTCCTTCCTTAACAAAGAATTACTTCCTTAACAAACAAGTTGAAGAGATGCAAGAGTCCCTCTTCCATTGCAAGAGAAATGATCCAGCTGTCTACATCTTCACAAAGACTCTTTCTATAGAGATATTTCAAAATCATTGTAAACATTTGGGTGTGATACCTATTGATCTACTCTCACCAAGTAAAGATTAAAGGGGGTGTTAGAAATTAATCTTTCCTTGGTGAACTATGTAATTAAAGGATAAACCAATGTCCTCTAGTCCAAGTGGGAGGACATGTCACATTTTTGTATTTCCTTTATTAAGGAAATTAGATATTCCTCCTTAAGAGGATTATCGCACTTTGCACACACCTAATGTGAATGTGGCACTCATAGGACATAGGAGTTGCATGCAAACTCCTTCACTCATCTCTACTTACAAGATGCCTCTACACACACTTCATAGTTGGAGGTTCTCACATGGTTCTCACAAGTAGTTCTTCTCACAATTTTCTCTCATTCTCAAACTTGCTCTCTCAATATTGTAATGAGCTTCTTGCTCACATTCTCTCTCCTTCTCTAGGCTTTTGTGCCTCATTCCCCTTTCAAAAACATTGTCTCATTGTGTTGATCTTGGAAAGATTTGATGATCTTGGTGATAGTTCTTGAAACATCTTTTCGGTTATGGTAAAATATTTCTTTTCTGCTCACTCTCTTGGATTCTTTCCTAAATTCTTTTCATTTTTTAATATTTCTTACAGATACGAATGCCTAGATAACGTCATATCCAACCCAGATATTAAAATTGCATTAGTTAACATGCAGGTGTCAAAGTTGCAAAACTATATTGAAATCATAGGAGACGACCCAAATCTAGGATGGAAATGGAAATCACTTCATGATAGTCCACTATCTCCATTAGAGAGATCTGAACTTCAAATCATTCTTAACTCTAGGCAAATAGTAATCAAGGATAGAATTGACAAATTAATTTGGGTAGGATCTAACACTAGTAAGTTAAAGATGGATATACTCTCTTGGTCAACAAACAACAATGGCAATTTAGTGATCTACCCCTAAATTTATGTTGGGATAAAGCATGTCTCCCCAAAGCTGGCATATTTTCATGGGCCGCCTTGCAAAAAAGAATTATGACTACCAAATGGTTTAAAATATAGGATTTGAAGGTCCATCTAGATGCCCCCTTTGCGAGAAATAGGAAGAATCGGTTGATCACTTATTATTAAATTGCCCCTTCACTAGAAAATGTTGGCTTTGGCTTTGCAATAAACTCCATTGGAAGGTTGCATTTCCATTTGATCTAGTTGATCATTTAAAAGCTTGGCCTACTATTCATAAAAATAGTCTTTACGGCATACTGTGGAAGATAGCTCCTTCGATTTTAATGTGGGAAGTTTGGAAAGAACGCAACAGAAGACTATTCCAGGAAAGGAAGATGAATAGGAAGTGCCTCGTAAAAAAAATTGAAGCTAGCATTATTGAGAATGCTAACATCAGACTTCGAAATACTAATCACACTAAAGTAATTTTCTCATGTTGGGGCAATGCAGTTCATAAAGAATGGTTTCGTTTAATTATCCCCCCTTTATATGGAAAGGGAAGCAAAGATAACAAAACTGCTTGAAAAGAATGTCAACGGACAAAACCTAAATATGGATGGTTTAACTCAACTTTGACGGTGCTTCTAGAGGCAATCCAGGTAATGTTGGTATAGGTTGTGTCATCCACAAATGGGATGGTAGTCAATATGGTAGTTTAGCAAAACCAATCGACCCTACAACCAATAACATAGCCAAAATAGAAGCTGTGGTATATGGATTACTTCTTTGCATTGATCTGGGTATCGAGAACTTAGAGATAGAGGGTGACTCTCAAATTATTATTAACACCCTTAGATCCGGTCACACCCTTAACTTGAAACTAAACTCCAGATTGGAAAGGGCCTTAGGACTTCTTAACTACTTTAATAATATTTAAATTAGCCATATCTATTGAGGGAAATAAAATTGTCGATGGACTTGCCAATATAGGTGTTGACGGCTGCAATATAACTAATCTTAACCATCGTTAATTTCCTATAATGATTCTCTTTTTATAGATATATATTTCCATTATTATTTTATCATTCTCGTTCCCCTTTCCTGGCTCTTACCTTTCCCACCCTCCCGATTTTCCTCATTTTTTTCTTCGCTCGTTTCCCACTTCTTTTAATTACGATTTCTCTCTCCTTTTCGGCTTCCTTTCTATGATTACTCCTAGAAGTTTCTCCCATCGCTTTCTTTATATTTGTCCTTTTCCTTTTATTCTTTTTTATCTGCTTCTGGTTGTTCTGGGTGATCTCAGGTATTCCCAGTTAGTAGCTTTGGGTGATTTCAGGGAGCTCTATTCTCTCCTTCCTTGGCTATCTTTCTCCCTTATCTGGTCTTTGCTTTGTCCCTTTCTTGTTTTTTCTTCTTTTTTCTATTTTTGGGGTTAAGTTATGTATCATTTATTAGATAGTATTTTCCCTTGTAGGTACAATGCAGACCAATGTGCATACTTCTCACATCTCTAGAAACATAGATATGGCGTTTCGGGGATGTATTAAACCTGAAAGGTGGAGCCGCATCCTCAAACCCCTAGACGACATGTCTCGGCAGGCTATTGGCTTGCATTTGGGGAAAACTATTTCAATTACAGTTTCACTCTTAGAACTAATGGAGAAATTGTAGGGACATTCGTCTCCTATATGATTATCGCAGGTATTAATAAGAGGGATATCATTGCTCTATGCAAAGAAATCTTTGTAGGAAAAATCCTATGGTGACTTGAACAAGCAGTCTTTAGTATTAATAGGAACCATGGGATACCGTACCCCGAGGACTACATGCTAGCCAATATCGGCGGCCTGGTAAATGACGAACACATCGCTAGAAGGCCAATTCTGAACTTCAAAGATAAAATCATCTTTGACACATTCATTGGCCTGAATTCAAAAGGAATATTCATTATCTCCTTCGCTAGACTCGTATCATCCCTACCACGAATATTGAGTGGCTTTATCATTATCTCACTGCAAAGGGTTACGATGTCCCTCCCTCATTCAAGCATATGGAGTTAGATAAAATTCAGATCATCCCTCCTGTGATTATCAAGAAGAGTTGGATCCGGAAAAGCCCCGGCAAGAACGATGCCAAAGGCAAAGCGAAAATGGCCCTGGAGGAAGAGGAAGTGAATAGTTCTGATGAAGATGCAGTTATCATTAAAGGTAAAAAAGTTTAGCTTTGACATAAGTTTTATTATATACAGTTTATGTAATTAAAACACTACTCCGTCAGCACTCTTTTATTATCAAACTATCGATAATAACTCTCCAAGCTATTTACCTTTTGGGACTTAGATATGTTTTTATTATACATAATCAGCTAATAGACTAATGAAACAGTTGTTATGGTTCACTATACTTACTATGTGGATAGAATATATCTGGGTGTTATATGATTGACCAAAATTATTTTTCATCGCTTGGATTATTACTTCCCTAGCTTGTCATTTTCTTTCTCTGTTTATAGTTATCAATCATATAAAATTCTAATTTAAATGTTGGATTCTCTTTAAATACATATATATTTTGCCTTACATATATACATATTTATAAACATTTATCTATCTATATATGTGTGTGTGTGTGTGTGTGTGTGTATTCTTTGGTTTTCTTCTAACTTTCTGCTACTTCGTTTATATTTTTGGTCTATTCTTGGTTCTTCGTGTCCCCTGTTTCTTTCTTCGTTGTTTCCGTGCTTTTTGATCCTTTCCTGCTTTTCGGTCTTTCTTCCTTATTCTTCGCTCATGGTTTTTGTTCCGGCTCCTTGCTACTTTCCTTTGATTTGGTCTTACTTAGACTTGGATTCCATGTGGCAGAAATATCTGGGTTTAATATCTAACATTTATTATTTTCCGTTTGGGCTATAATTCCAAATGGCAGAATCAATTGAGTTTCCATTAGGTATCAATGTTATCTCTCTGCTTCTTTCACAGCATGATTATATATCTTTTAATCTTTCATTACTAGATAAAGTCGGTAGTTTCTTCTTTATATATTATCACACTAACATGAAAGGTGGAAGTAGCAGAGTTTTTGGTTTTGTTTGTCTTATTGGCTTACAGGATGGACCCCTTCTATCTCTTCTTAATTGGAGGACAACATCATCAAAATCCTATTAAAGGCCGGTGTGCTTTTGAGAACAAATACCTATTTGGAATCCTGAAGACTTCAGAAAGGGACTCAAATTACTGGCATTTATGTATAATTCAATCCTACTAGTTGTAAATCTGTATTGTTTGTAATTATCCAACTAATACTTAGATACCTGACGTAATATCAAACCCAAAATGGGTTAAGATTATAATCTGCAAGAGCACTTGCAAGAATGTAATGTAATACAAGTCAATATTTTGCATCTGAGGAATCATATCCTCATAAACTCTCGTCTTTCACAACGGGATCTGCAATTTTATTTAATAGGACTATATAGTCCCGGGCAATACCGGAGGTTTTTCTTTCCTCTGTTCTTTTCCTCCGGTGCCCGCACCGAACGGAGGTGTAAAATTATATTTTATTTAATAAAAATATCATTGCCTTGGTCGTTGACCGATAAAAAAAAATTTTAAATAGAAAAGAATTAAAAAATTAAATTAAAAATATAAAATAATTAAATTAAAATATAAAATAATTAAATTTAGTTAAGTTAATGAAGGGTCAAAAGGCATGAAAAGAAAAGTTGTGACTCCCTCAAACATGAGATATAAAAAGGGAGAAGAGAACGTCTTTGAAAAGGGCAACGAGGAAGGAAGAGAAAAGGGAAGGTGTAGCATCGAAGAATTAATAGAAGAGGAAAAATAAGGAAATGAGAAGAAAATAAGGAAGTGACACCTTCAAAGGGCAAAAGTTATGAAGGGTTGTAACTCTTTGAAAAGGTGGTAATTATGAAGGTTTGTGAGTCTTTCAAAAAGGGACAATTATGAAGGGTTGTGACTATTTCAAATGGCATAAATGATGAAGGGTTGTGACCTATGCAAAGGGCAGCCATGATGAAGCGGTGTGACTCTCTCCCACATTGGTAGATATAAAGGGGAGATTGTTTCATTTGAGGACATCCAAGGGAGAGCAATTTGGTGAATAATATATTCTTCTCAAAGGCAACAATGAAAATTGGTTACTCAATTCTAATGAAAGGTGGCAACCCCCTTTCACCAATAAATTATAAAGGAGATTTCATTCCAAGCAAAAAAAGGAGCAACAATAAAAGAGTATTATTCAGATTTTGAGAGCAGACTGAGCAGAAGAATTCCATTTGATAAAGGAGATCGGTCTAAGAGATCCACTTGATATGAGAAATCAGACTTCAGATATTTATACAGCTTATCTCAATCTTATTTGAGTAAGAATTACATCTGTAACTACATTTTTGCTCCTGTTTCATTTTGGATTTGTGAATTTTGGGCAAAGTATAAGGTGATCCTGAAAGGGGACAATTAAATGAATGAAACAAAAGTTAATTGTTAATATAAGTAAAAGAGCATAATATAGTTTGTTATTGTTTCAAAATAATAGTATTTTATATTGTACATTTTATAATTTTATTCCTGAATTATGTTTTATAGCTTTGATGAAGAGCATTTCAAGGTGATCATTCATTGCAATGTTTTTCGTTTGAATAAACTTGGGTAGAAATATAACTCACTTTCTAAATTTGTACCAAAAATCAAGATAGACAGTAAAAAGTCTGACATTTGACTCCCTTGCTTAGCATGAAAGCACTTAGCCTGCATGGAGATGTTCTAGTAGAAAGATTTATGGTTTTAAGAACAAATAATTATAATCAGAAAATCTTATGATGATTCACAGAGGTAAAATGAGAACAATCGAGTAAACCCCTTATTTACTCTTGTGCATTGCTATCTGTCAGATATGTCCTTTTAATTTGCATCTTAAGGTCCAAGTGCCTCTTCCAAGAAATTAACAATAGAGTAATGTAAGCCATTTTTTAATGCAACTAAGGATATTTAGGGAGAGTATAACAAATAACTCGAAAATTTATATTGATTCATAGAGGTAAAAAGAAAGGAATGAGTTAACCCTTTACTTACAACTCTATGTTGTTATCTGTCAAATCTGCCTTTTCAAATTGCAACCAAAGGCCCATGTGCATGTTGGACATATTAGCAGTGGAATGATGGAAACCACAAAAAATTGCAACAAAGAATCTGAGAGACAAAAATTTCCTGTTTCCTCAAAAAATTGCAACAAAGAATCTGAGAGACAAAAATTTCCTGTTTCCTCTCATTTAATCTAAAACTTGGGCATCCATTATCCTTGAGAAGGATAGTTGTTAAGGAGTCAAAACATTCAAACTGCCTTTAAGAAGAAATCATTGAAGTGGCTACTTCTCCAGAAAAGCTCACCAGACAAGAAAGGAGGGTCAAACTCAGGTTTTACAAATGCATCTGTTTGCATCAGCAAGAAATAAGTGTTATATCTCTCTCTCACAATGCAAACAGTTTTACTATTTTGCAGTCTATTGAAAAAGAAAACAAGGGTTTATAGGTCCCTTCTATTGGAACGGAAAACTTTTATGAAACACATAATGATCAAAGCCTAGGGGAGAGAATTATGGACAACTTATGTGTCCAATCTATCAGGGAGATCTCTCTCCCTTTGAAAGATCCCCAACCAGATCTGACCAATTTTTCTGATTTTGTTTGTTTGTGATGGGAGATGTTTTTGAGTTATTTGCAGTGATTCTTTATTTAAGTTTCAAAGCCAATGTTTGTTTGAACTTTGCCAGGTGAAGTATGCAAATATGTATGATTTTTTGAACTTAAAATGCAAAATATCAATGACTGATATGAAAGATCAGAATCCTGATTTATTGTCCACAACAAGAATGGGCATACCCAGAAGTTCAATGCTCACTCCAAGAATGGGGTTTTTATTGATAAAATCACAATAAGAATGGTGTCCAGCTAACTAGGTGGCACCAATGTGTTTTTATTTGCAATGCTGATAATTACTAAGACAAAATAAGCAGGAAACTCTAAACCCTGTGCCTGGTCTGCAGGCAAGATCATCATGTCAACTGACAACCCTCAATGTGCATCAAACTGATCCATCATAATCCTCTGTTGTCTGAATGAATCTCACAAATGATCTGCTGATAA
Organism: Thuja plicata; assembly: GCA_018584345.1. Taxonomy (NCBI): domain Eukaryota; kingdom Viridiplantae; phylum Streptophyta; class Pinopsida; order Cupressales; family Cupressaceae; genus Thuja; species Thuja plicata. The sequence goes on from MU226939.1 coordinate 597,313, forward strand.
ATCTAATCTGGAAGTTGCTGCAGAAATTCCAACACCTGATTTAGGATGTACGGCTACGGGAGAATGAAATCGTCCCTAAGCAAATGTACGTTTGTAGAGATGAAACCAGCCTTCTCAAACCTGCCGAAATTGCCCTCTAACTACTGCAATTTCAGTCAATATTGCTGTCAATCTGCCCAATGGTGAATCCTGGATGAATTCACCTCCCAAGAAAAGCTGGGGTTTCATCCAACCTTCTAATCCTTGGGGAGTTTTCGTTCCCAGAAGCTTCAATCTGCTTCTCAAACTCTTCCTCGGAGCTCAAACTCAATTCTCAATTGTAAAAATGAATGAATGGATGCTCAAATGAAACCCCTCAATGTCTTTTTATTAGCCTCCAAACCCTACCCGTCCACTTTAGGGTTTCCAACTTATTTTTTACTAAAGTTTATTTAAACTTTATTTCCTCCTAAATAGTTTGGCCCATTTGAGGGTCTTATTTATCATTCATAAAATGTCCACCTTTTAAAAACAACTTTATGCAATCTACGAATGTGTGCCAAGGGGGGTTTTTTTAATATTTTATTATTTCCATAAGGTTACCCCCTTTAATTTATTAATAATAAAATACTAAAGTAATAACTTCAATATTTTATATTTATTCATAGCTCCATCACCTAGACTCCAAACTGACAACTGCCAATGCCCATGCCATTCCAATGATGTCTAAATATAGCAGGTGAACTGACAGTCCCCTCATAAAATAAGGATCCTCCCTAAAAAATAGGAACTGCAACCAAAGCCTCCAGACTGATCCCTGAGGTATCTTTACGTGTTCCAGTCAACTCCCAGTCAATCTCTAAAACAAAGGAATCCCTCCTTAAAAATAGGAGACTATCTCAAACTGTCCAAAATGGTTATAAAGCTCCCTGCTAAGCTCCACAACCCCCAGTTGGATCCCCTAACCACTCTGCTAACCTACAGGAACCCTTGATTATAGGCTAACCTTTGTTGTATACTAAATTACCTATGGAAGGGACATTACAGTCCTCCCTTCCTGGGATTGCTTGCCCACAAGCAAACACCAAACAACTCACTGCTCCACCCCAATTAAAATACCCAAACACCACAAATCATGAAGCAATGTATTGGAATCCATGTGAAATAATGTACCAAGCAAATTAATACCCGGACCCCAAATCAAAATAAAGAACTCGTATGAGATGTAGAAGAAGTATCTCAACCAATCACGACAAAGTAACCATCCATGAATGTAGAACATCAAAACAATGTGAAAATGAACTCCCAAATGCCAAGGAACCAACATAAATGGCTACCATGCCTTGATATCGTAACTTTGTTCAGCAACATGGATGATAACAAACATGTCATCAAACCAATGCCAATCAAAGAATATCCAAGAAAAATACCCCTCAACATTCTCAGACTGAATTGCTAATGTAGTCAATGCCAAATTAGGAAGTGTTATATGATTCCAACCAAGACAACCACTAGTCCATAAGGAATCAAAGACTATGAAGTAACCAATCAACAAAGATATCGCTGCTATATCAAGAGAAATAGGTGACTAACTCAAAAATGGAGTATGTATGCCATCACTGCTCAACAAAGACAACTCTGGAGTGACTAGCCTACTAAGAGAAACATCAACAGAATCACTATCAACCTCGTGAAAATGATCAACTACCTCAACTAAAGTTTCTGGATTAGGCAACGCATGTCTCTCATCATCAAAAGAATGGTTAATTAACATTATCAGATTTCCACAATCCATTTTTAATGCATAAATTTGTTTCTGAATTCGATTGTGTCTGTTTTTTTAGCATCAACGTTTCGAATCACACTCCGCGATCCATCATCAAGATGAGAGTGTAGGATTTGAATAGCAGAATATACATAATCAAATCTAGAAACAAATTTATGCATTAAGAATGGTTAATCTCACAAACATGTTGAAGGTGAAGCTTGGCTTGTTGAGCCACAAAATTAGCTTGCTCAACTCTTCCCAAACATTCTTTGTTCAAAACTTGGTCATGTTCTACATCACCTGTATCAAAATGTATAAACTCAGTCCTATGAAAAGAGACATCAACAAAATTATCAGGTACCATACTTTCCTCTTGTAGTCCATCAATAGTAGGAATGATACCATTACTTCCTTCATAACTATTACCGGTAATGTTATGAGAAGGGTGGAGTGTATTACTGCTGTTCCCAAACTGAAAGTTAAGACTGATTTCAACCTTTGTCTCTTTGCCTATGAGATCTTCCTTTGCCCGCTCAACTTGTATACATTCTTCCCTTGGAAGAAATATGGATCTAAAGTAGGTTTCCCTCTGTTATCTCGTTTGCTCCATGAATTTGCAGTGATCTTTGACTTCTTGGAAGTGTTGTTTTGCTTGGGCAGCAAGTGCCTTAGCCTCCATTGCTCTTTGTCTCCACTTATTGCACGTCCTATGTCTTTTCCACGTCACCCATTGTTAAAGTACAAAAAATCAGATCTTCGGTGGCTTATATACCCATCAATGGGAGATATTGTGTTGTTGTTACCATTATGGGTGAAGGAAGACTCCAACCCACGTGCTGAGATTACCACAGGCCCACCATCTGAAAGCACGTTCAGCACTACCTTCTTACCATCAGCCATAAACTCTAACTCCATCCTCCTGAAATCCTACATATACCTACCAAGAGACTATAACCACTGAATGCCCAACACTGCATCAATCTCACTGAGTCCTACAACATAGAAATCATCTTTCAGAGACTGTAACCACTAAATGCCCAACACTGCATCAATCTCACCGAGTCCTACAACATAGAAATCATCATTCAAGGTGTAATCCTCCATCTATATGCTAAGCTGCAAAACCCTCCTAGTCAATCTCATAGAGAACCTATCTGCAACTGTCACACTGAAACCAAGAAAATCCTTTGTCTACAATCCATGCCTAGCTACCAATCCCTCGTCAATAAAATTGTGTGTGTCACCACTGTCAACAAGGCAAGTCACACATTGTCCCGTAATCACTCAAATCAAGCGAAAGGGATGGATTCTAGGCAATCCTGAGAGTGAGGCTATTATTACATTGGACGTGGCCAATGCATCTTCCTCTCCTGGCTCCACTCACAAAGGCTCATGCTCGACCTCACCAATGTTGCCCTCAAAGTGTGTAACCTGAATATGCTCATCTTCCACCTCTGAATGAACCTCAATGAGATGCGCCTTGCCTTTCCCAAGGCGTCGATGTCCAGGCTCCCAGAGCTCCTTACACGAGAAGCGTGGCTTCCTCCTCAACTCATTACATGTCTCCTGATCCATCCTGGGAAAGGGGTGGTGCACTTTGGTGCTATGTAGAAGACCTTTGAAGAAGCTTGGGGCCTTCGGAAAACTTATTATTCGACTAATAAGAAGGTGGCGGTGAGGTATCAAGGTCCAAGGTAGTCTGAATAGCCCCCTGCAAAGTCCTGGGAATAAAAATCCTGATCAAACCCCGTAACTTGTCATGTAAACCTTCAATGAACAACATCACCATATGTCTAGCAGGCATCTCTGGAACCATAATAGCGATGCATTAAAGCTCATTAATATAAGTTTCAATGTATCCAGTCGGTCGCAGTAGTGCTAATCCCTGTAGTACAACTCAACATCCTTACGATCTGCTACTCCCGTAGCTCCTTGCAACCGATACTGATATGCTATGCTTGTCATGCCTGTCACGCCTATCCCTAGGGCGATCTAAATCCAATTCGTCAAGACTCCCACTTATCCGCTCTAAGGCCTATGCAATCAGTGGTTGTGTATTGATGAAAGTTCTAAATAACTCACGATCTGATTTTGTCTTCCCTTTGTCGGGGACTCCTACTACCCTCATGCATATCACCCATAACTGCACCTGCTAGAGTATCTGTATCAAGATTCAATTGTCCCTATACTCACTTGCGAACATAATATCTGTATGATTCAATCTTTCCAAGATGCATAGAAGTAATCACAATACTCTTAGGGTGGCAGGATCATGCTCTAATACCACTGAAATATCCCCAAACAAATCTGACCACTTTTTCCTAATTTTGTTTGTTGCTGATGGGAGATATTTTTGAGTTGTTTGCAGTGATTTTTAGTTTAAGTTTCAATGCCAATGTTTGTTTGAACTTCGTCAGGTGACGTATGCAAATAGGTATGATTTTTAAAACTTAAAATGCAAAATATAAATGATTGATATGAAAGATCAGAATTCTGATTTATTGTGAATAGCAATGCATTTATTCAAATGAAAGAACTAAAAACCACAACAAGAATAGGCATATCCAGAAGTCTAGCACTCACTCCAAGAATGGTTTTTTTTACTATGTTGCATGCGTACTCGTACCCATACCCCTGCTACGTGTACCGGGTACGGGTATACGTACCCAAGTACCGGGTACTCAGTGGGTACTCGGTGGAGAGCATCATAGCTAAGGACCTTGATTAAGATTTCTGATTTTTGTTTCAATTTTTTGTTTGCGTATCAGCTTGCTGTTTATCAAGCTTAATTCATATGTAATCAGTTTGAAACTTTGATACAATACTGATTAATAGTAAACTTTATCATTGTTCAAGCTAGAAGTTTAACATTTGCAATATGTCATTGTTATATGATTTATAATCTTCTTGTTCATGTTTAAATTTTGCCTTCTCTGTTATGCATCTAAACATTTAGCATGTATTATTATTACAAACACATTGCAAATCTGAAACTGAAAACAATACATTACATCAGCAAACTGTATCACTGTTCTTGTTTTGAAAACTCATTGTCATGACTCATATTTTCAGATTTTCTATAAAATATTAAATGATGTCAAGAAAAAGTTTTGACGTATCCAAGTACCCCTGTCCACTATTTTAAAAAATAGTCATACCCGTACCTGTATCCGTACCCAAAGTACCCAAGTACCCCCGTCCCCGTGCAACCTTGGTTTTTTATTGATAAAATCACAATAAGAATGGCGTCCCAGCGAACTAGGTGGCGCCAATGTAATTTTATTTGCAATGTTGATAATTGCTAAAAAAAATATGCAAGAAACTCTAAACCCTACACCTGGCATGCAGGCAAGATCATCCTGTCAATTGACAACCCTCAATGTGCATCAAAATGATCCATCATAATCCTTTGTTGTCTAAATGAATCTCACAAATGATCTACTAATAAATCTGAAATGGAAGTTGCTGCACAAATTCCAATGCATGATTCAGGATGTACAGCTGCAGGAGAATTAAATCAACCCTAAGAAAATGTACAGTTGATGTAGAGGAAGGTACAACTGGTAGAGATTAACCCAGCCTTCTCAAATCTGCCCAAATTGCCCTTTAACTGCTGCAATCTCAGTCGATATTGCTGTCAATCTGCCCAATGGTGAATCCTAGATGAATTCACCTCCCAAAGAAAGTTGGGGTTTCATCCAACCTTCTAAGCTTCAGGGAGTTCCCGTTCCTAGAAGCTTCAATCTGCTGGTCAAACTCTTCCTTAGAGCTCAAACTCAATTCTCATCTGTAAAAATGAATGAATGGATGCTCAAATGAAACCCCTCAATGTCTTTTTATTGGCCTCCAAACCCTAGCCGTCCACTTTAGGGTTTCCAATTATTTTTTAATAAAGTTTGTTTAAACTTTATTTCCTACTAAATAGTTCGGCCCATCTGACGGTCTTATTTATCATTTAAAATGTCCACCTTTTAAAAACAACTTTATGCAATCTAGGAATGCATTTCAGTCAACTCTCAGTCAATCCATAAAAAATAGGAATCCCTCCTAAAAAATAAGAGACTGTCTCAAACTATCCAAAATGGCTATAAAGCTCCCTGCTAAGCTCCACAACCCCTAGGTGGATCGCCTAACCACTCTACTGACCTATAGGAAACCTTGATTATAGGCCAAACTCTGTTGTATATTGAACTGCCCAAGGAAGGTACATTACACCCTTTTGATTCCAATGAATAAAGTTAACTTTAGAAAAGATTTCGTTAAGAATATAATATCTAAATTGGATGTGATAAAAAAGGATGTTGATAGTTTCCCTGTGGCAATGAAAATAGAGATCCTCACTACGATGATTATTTTGTTCCTAGACAACTTTCTTGTATTTAATGAAAGAATTTAAGACACAAGATTTCGGAAATAAAATTAGTTTCCACAATTTCCACTGTCATTAAATTGACATCTCTTTCTCTGTCATTGTTGCACGGAGAAAATATTATCACAATAACCACACTGCAAGGGAACTATTTTAACTGTTACATGCAGAGCATTATATGTTCCCTTCCTTAAAGAACTTGATAGGAAAGAAGATATTATTATGAACTATGTGGTGAACTGCAGTTACTGCACTGAGTTTATTTAAAACCGTATTGACCCATTCCCATAGTGCAAGAGATTGCTATATTATTCCCTTTTTATACCCTAGAATGAGAGAAGGGAAAAGAAATGAGGAAAAACTTTTGCATTAGCTAAAAAAATTCCTCCAGTATAAAAAACTTACCTTGTCATTCCAAATTCTAAAGGCCTCATCATCATCCTTAAAAATGCTAATCCACAGCCTCTCAGCAGGAAGCTTGAACCTGGCAAACAAAATTAATATTAAATTGTCAAAAAGATGCTCTCAAGAAATTAGTAAAAGTGCCCAATATTTCATTTATATATTTGAGTTATTGGAACTACTTTCAAGAATTTCAAATCAGATACGCTCCTGTCACAGATATTACATGTCAATGCCAAACCTATCATAATACAATAAAAAAGCAATGAAACTTGGCATGACCAATAGTTTTGTGCAATGCATGAAAGCATTGTAGACTTATAGCCTAACACTTATACAGAGGTTAATCTATTTTCCAGTGCAAAGGACAAATTCCCAGTGATATCCACATGTCATAATATTTTACTGATTTTGTGAAATTTTGATGATTATATGACTTTGCACATATCATTTACATATTTGCCTACTTCCCTAATTGCTTACTTACCTGCTTGATTGCTTGCCTGCGTCCTTGCTTTCTCACTCCCTCACTTCTGTGCTTGCTTGCTTACTGACTCACTCCTTCACTCACTCATTACCTACGTACTTAGTTAATCACCTAATAATTGTGTACTTACTCGCTTAATCGCTTATTCATTTCCTTACATACTTGCTCACTCACTCACCCATTCAATCAGTCACCCACTTGCTGACTCACACATTCATGCACATATGTACTTTTGCTCACTCACACACACAAATGCAGATATGTATACACAAAAATACATCCACACACGCACGCACACAAGTGCATGCACATAGCCATTCAAACATAGAGAAATGGGCACATAGAGAAGCATAAAGACTCACTTGGTGACTCACTCCCTCACTCACTCATTACCTATGTACTTAGTTAATCACTTAATAATTGTGTACTTGCTCGCTTAATCGCTTATTCATTTCCTTACATACTTGCTCACTCACTCACCCACTTGCTGACTCACACATTCATGCACATATGTACTTTTACTCATTCACGCACACAAATGCAGATATGTATACAAAAAAATACATCCACAGACGCACGCACACAAGTGCATGCACATAGCCATTCAAACATAGAGAAATGGGCACATAGAGACACATAAAGACACAGTGCTAATTGGCCTGCTCGGACACACATACAGAGTTTAGAGATGTACCAACCAACACACACTGATATGTAGTTAATCCCGTTATAGTGGCATATAATTCATTAGCATGAATTTACTTAGTCCTAAAACTTGTGCAGAATTATAAGCAAGTTTAGTGCAATGAATAGACAGCATATTTGTAATCATTTGTAATGTCTATATTATGTAATTAGACTTTATAATGATTTTATCTTAATGTGTATGTTAATAAGAGTAGTTTACTTAGTAGCTAAACAGTTATGGTATAGCAAAAATGCCTCTCAGTTGACTTTTGTCTATGTCGACTGATGATACTCTCCTTTACCATTGCTGTTGATGCACACATTATATTGATAAAATTGCAGCTTTATATCAATTTGAGTGTTGTGTGTATTTACTATTACCTGGTCTTATTCTCAGCTAATACAATGTATTCTTTAGTGGTAAACAATTTTGGCATCATTGACCCTGTGAAGTTGAGTCACATAAACATACAGCCAACATTAGTCATAGACAATGCACCAAAGAGGAGGAATAATTTTGTGTGAAGGGCGCAAATAGTCGCAACAAAAGAAGCACTTTATTCGAGACCTCTCAATCTAAGGGCAGATACAAAAGGACTCTTGGCAGATTCAGATATCTCAAGATGCTTCCTGGCACAGCCTGCCCATTAGCAAACAAGTTGAACAATTGATGTACAATCTCCAAAGACTTTTAGCAAGGCACTATAGTATTCTACAATATCTCCATTCCATAGAAGAACAAGAGGAGAGGAATAAGAAACATCTCAAAGAAGAACTATCTATGGAGCATCACTAAAAAAAGATTAATGCCCCTAAGCCAGAAAAAGATCCTGCCCTGTCAAGGAGGTGAAAAAGAAATATTATCAATTCAGTTGGTACAGTAAAGAGAGCAAAGACATAGGCTTTAGGAGGCAGCAAAGAACTTGCCACTAGGGAATCAAAAAGTGAATAAGCATGGTTGCCAAAGACCAATATGGAAGACTGG
>MU226939.1:606229-617124 GCA_018584345.1 Thuja plicata
AGACCAATATGGAAGACTGGTACTGGTACCAATACATCTGTTTTTGAAAAATAGGAGACGGGGGTACTTGAGACGCCATTTTTTAATATAATTTAAAATTTTATTAGAATTAAAATATAGGCAAAACTACATTCAGCACTTTAAAATCGCTGTTAATCTTCAAAAACATGGAGTTTTACCTGCCAAAAACTATCTGTAAATCAGTCAAAATTGCAGGTTTTTTTCCAACCTAGAAACTTAGAGAAACACATGCAGGATGTTTTTTTTCGCAAACATAGACGTCTCCGCACACATTTTCGGTACGAGAAACACATCCCAATCCCCAAGACGCATCTTAGGGGTTCAGAGACATGATTCCTTGCCACACAAAAAATAAGAGTGAAGATAAAGCTGGAATGTCAAACCATTCATTTATAATCAGTCAATTGAGATTGTGTGGTGAATGTTGAACACACCTCAAGATTGGGAGGGGTGCATGACTCAGTCTCATAAACTTCTTAATTCAAACTCACAGTAAATTAATCTTTATTGTGAGTAGCAGCAAAGAAGATAAAGCAGTGAACATCATGGACAAGAATACACTAGATTTACATGGAAAACCCAAGAAGCAAAAAACCACGTTGAGAGTTAACTGATAGTATATGAAACAAGTATTACAATGTTTGTTTTAGGTTCACTGCCAAGGAAGCCCACTGCTCCCTAAACTTGCAGGCTAAGGAGCACTGCCCTAGGGCAAGATACAAAAGGACTTGCAGACCAAGATGTACTGCCTCAAGGCAAGATACATAACTTTCAGGAAGACATGCTAACTCTGAGCAAGGTACATGAACATTTGAATCAAGATGAACAAGCCTTCAGCACACTGCCTCAAGCAAATCTCTAAACATGAAGCTATCCTTGAATTTCTGCCTCAAGCGACCAACTTCATATGGCATCACCACCCACTATTTCTGCCACAAATCTGTAACTCTTTATTCTGCACTATTCCATCTGATCCACACACTCTTGCACACCATCAGCATCAACTTGATCTTCTATATATACTATCTTCTTCATTGCAAACTTCAACTGGGTCGGCCAAAGCAAAGGACATTAGTCCCATCAAGTCGGCCACTAACGCATAATTGTGATGAAGGTGGCCCAATCCAAGAGATAGAGAGGACTTAAAAATATCATAATACATCTTACATTGCTTTAGAAACATTTCACACGCTATCACACATCTTACAAGGTCAGCAATAAGACAACGTGTACATACACCAAGCAATACATCATAAGTCGGCCCAAAACACATCTTCCAGATGGTTACTCCCAATGCAGATTCTCACATGCCAAGGTAGGACCCAAAAACAATGCAAAACCATCTTCAAGCCAGGTGAAGACACCCAAGGATTCATCACAAGATGAAGAACAACATTTTTCAGATGGACCAAAGCAGTTACCTTAAAACACACATTTCAATTATGATGCATCAACAAGCAGAACATTTAGCAACATGCACAGAACACCAAGACTTTCCTTGAAAAACCAAAGGCTTCTCAAATCTTTCTTTCTTCTTACTTCAAGATCAAACTGACACAACATATCTGATAGAATCATTTCATTCTGAAGAGTCAAACATACACGGATCATCACTGCCACTATTTGCAGACAACACCAGCTTCTGAAAGTTGAATTGAGACACAGCACAGAAATTATTAACAGTCCTCCAAGCCACAACACCTGAAACATCAATGCAGAGAAACACAAAGCATTTTCTAGACCACTTTTGACAGACAACCAGGTAGTTAGCCAACTGCATATACCAACCATATTAGCTGCAACACCAAGGACGTGAAAAGATGGTAGTGCAATGTACACAGATCATACACAATGTGCTCAAAACTGCAAGACCAAATTCTCCACTGCGGAGGAATGCGGAGCATTCATTTAGACTGTCTACAACATACTCTTCTACAAATCCTCACTTCACTAGACCTCTAGAGACCAGAAAGCTCTAGAACCCAAAACTCTATTATAATGTCATCTTGTCTCAATGCTTCTGATCTCCACTATTACATCTTGCACCAAGAGAGAGGAAAGCAATGTTCTTTCCTTCCATATCATGCAATGTTCTCTCCTTCAATATTACCAACCGCAATGTTCTCTCCTTCCATATCATGCAATGTTCTTTCCTTCCATATCAGCAACCCCTTTCATACATTGTTGTAATGTCCCCTTTTTGGCTAAGTTAGGAAAGTTGGGACAATTAATTCAACTTCCTCCTTTTACTATGTCAATTGAATATAAATTAAGCAAGTAATATAACCAATATCAACTGAAAACTCTGATTAAATCAAATAGAGATATATGCAAATGATGGCAAATTATATAGTAATTGTAATCTCTAATGTGCTGTTATAAAATATACAATGTAGAAGATATTCTATCACTTATAATGATAGATCGATTATGCAATATCTGATTTACAATGCGAGTATGCAATCAATATTTATTGCTTTCAGCAATGGTGTGATATCTGATTTGTCAATAATAATATGAAACTTATAGATGTAATTGCTACAAGCGATAGTGCTGTCTCTAATTGTCAAATTGATCCTTGCACTCAAGAATGTATGTTGTCTCTGATATGTGATCTATAAATTATGCAATCCCTTAGATGCTGTTTCTGATCTGTACTATTTATACTTGCACCAGTAATGCCGATTGGGCAATTCGCTCTAAACAAAGCAGATCCAGTGAGAACAAATAAACAAGATAAGATGTATTCGATGATATGAGAAGACAAGTCGAATGCCTCCTTATACCCGTGTTAATGAATGAAGAGACGTAAGGATAGGATGTGTCCCATCTCTTTAAATATAATTAACACTTAATTACACCCCTTCGATTATGACCATTGTGTAGTCACATAACCGATTGTTATTATTAAACACATCCTTTGCAAATGATAATCGCTATTTGTTAAGTTCACTTTACACTTAGCCGATTACTTAGTAATCAGTTCTCTGGATTGTGATTTGCTCATAGTGAAGTTGATATGTACATGCCATCAGGGAGGATGATATATTAGTTATGATCGATCTCTCTCTCTTAATGGATTGATACCACTGTGTGGTTATCATTAAGGATGTTTGTCCATGTTAAGTCGATACATTGCCAATAGACTTATCATTGATCGACCTTTGTTATGGATACTTGACCAGAATTGATGCTATAAGTCAATCTACTAATCACTCCTTGATATTGCTGTATCTTATCTCTGATCATTGGAACCTTATTCTAGGAAACTGTCTTATTTATAAGACTTCACTTCCTTCTTTTTATTATCTAAGTATACTAACTTCTATCGAATCTACTAACTACTACTGATAGTAGGAGCAAGGATTGCCACACCTTGTCCATTCTCACATTGTATTACTTTGAATGAGAATAATTCAAGAATGGGCATATTACAATAGTTCTCTCCTTTCATATCAGTAACCCTTGTACAGACATCTCTCGAAAACAACACTGTCCAATACAACAAACATTAATCTCATACTATCAACTGTACTCAACAATCTTCATTCACCAATCATTACAGTTGTTCCAAAACAACACTATCCAATACAACAGACTGTAATCTCCTACTATCAACTGTACTCAACTATCTTCATACACCGACCATTATAGTTGTTCTTCAACCATCTTCATCATCAATGACCACAGCACATATTGTCAGATATCAGGTTGACATCAATGACAACACATAATGCCAACAGTGAATACCCCTTCCAAATGGAGGTGCAAACCTTAATGAATTAATTTGATTGGTGGCATTGTAAAGGAGTTGACTGAGAGTCAATCCTCTTGTCAAGAGAGAAGTTGTTCCGAGGTGGAGGGTAAAAACTTTCTCGCAAACAAGGAGAGAGACACTTTTGCGGCAAACATAAGGAATATTGAGGATTTTCTTATATGCAACGAAGAGGATCCTAGAACTTTAGGGCAACCGAGAGGGAAAAGTAGAGTAGTTAACCAAAAAGGATGAGAAGACAAGAAGAGTGTTGAATGCATTTCTTAGAACAAGAAGGATTGGAGGTGAGAAAACCATGTCAGAAAAAGTTGAAAGAGCATTATTAACTAAAAGAAAGATTTTCTTGAGGAGAAAGAAGAGCACCATCCTAGAGACTAACAAAATCATGGTTCACTCTTTGAGACATAATTTCAAGAAGCAACACCACCGGTACAGGGAACTTAGATGGTAATTGCAAGTGATGCATCACAATTTCAACCACCGATGGATAGACCAAAATGCATTAATTTGTCATTTCTAGCCACATAGAGATCAACTAGCCCATGGACATACCATGCAAGGAGCAGAAATGAGAAATTTTTAAAATCCTTCAAGAAGGAATTTAAGTTGCTTGAAAATGATAACTAAAATGTAGCTGAAATTCACATCACTCGACAAGGTAGGCATGAACCTAAGCAAGCATTTAACGGGAGAATCAAAAAATTCTTGGAAGCCGACAAAAAGGAATTGGTCAACAGGTTAAAGATATAGAGGTTCATAAGGAGTTGAAACCCGACCTACAAAAGAAGATGATGGAGGTCCCTCTTTCATCTTACATGTATGCATACAATCAACAAATGGCTATTGAAAGCAAAACAAAACATCCATGCAATCAAGAATGCTAAGTGATAGCTCTAATGTCAACAACAACAATGAACATATGTTAGAAAAGGCCCTTTGGAAAGATATATCAAGAACAATGAGAATTGAAAAATATCCACAAAGAACATGTTGTGAGGTTTTCTCATCATCGCCCCATTGCAAATGGGGACCCCCTCTTTTCATTCATAGCTGTTAGGTTTTGGCAGTTGAGGTGATAGTTCAAAGCTCAAAAGGTTAAGGAGTGATCAAGTGATTAAGTCATCAAGTTGCAAGTGCAGATAGGAGTGTACATGTTGTAGTGGTTTGAGGTAAAATTAGTCAGTGCATTAATATTTTGGCTAGTCAAATAGTCCAGAATACACTATAATGACAAATTTTATACATAGGGGCTTGAAAATCCTTATAAAAATTGCTTTTACATACTTAAAATATGTAAAAACCTTATGAAAGTCAAATTTTACTTATAAAAATGCACTTAGTCCCTATGGAAATAGAATTTCCACTCGGAAAATAAACCAAACCCCTATGGAAATAGAATTTCCAGTCCGAAATGGTCGAAATCCCTATGAGGGTGAGTTTCCACTCCAAAAAAGCACAAAATCCCTATGGAAATAGAATTTTCACTTGCAAAATTATGAAAGTCCCTATAGAGGTCGTTTTTCCACTCATGAGGAAATATTTGCAATAAAAAACCAAATCATGAAAGTCTCTATAGGGGTCGTTTTTCTACTCATGAGGAGATATTTACAATAAAAAAACTAAGCGTTGGACCAATTTGTCCCTATGAGGGTCGTTTTTCCCCTCCTGGACACGAGGAACAAGGGTAAAGTGTAAGAGTCCCTATACATATAGATTTTCCACTAGAATCTATACTTGTATACTAAGTCACAAGGTTCGAGTTCGTGTTCGTGTTCGACAACTATAAAATTCAGATGAAGTTCGGCACTGGCAAAAAGTTCAAAAAAAAATTCGTGATTAAATTTGCTTTATATAAATATAATTTTTTAAAATATGAGTAATAGATACCAATTCACATATATATATATATATAAAGAAATAATATTAAAAATATATAAACAATTTTTTTAACAATTTACATATATATTTAAAGATATATTTATATTAAATTATATCTACTATGTATAAATAATAAAAATAATATTAACATAAGAAAATAATATTATGTAAATATGAAAAAATACAATATAAATAAATAACGTTAATAACATTAAAAATAAAAAATAGAGATAAATGGCACGATATTGCAAATATTATTTGCCGAAAACACAATATAAATAAATAGGTAATGTTAATGACATTAAAATTTTAAAAAGCAGTGATACGTGATAAATGGTGATACATGGCATGGCACTGCAAATATTCAAAGAACGACACTCTGCGAATCATTTGTTTTCTCCATATCCATGGCACTCGTGAATACTTTGCTCGATGGATAAAACGTAGTCCTTCCCACTCGGCTAAGAGAGGATAAAACGATTCAAAAAAAACCTCTTTGTCCAGGGAGCGGAAAAAAACACGGAAAACCCTAAAAACATTTTTTAAAGACAGTGCTAGGTATATATCCATACGAATTTTAGGCAAATTTCAACGAATTTTTTATACAGTTTTGAAGTTCGCCGAATTTCGAACCTCGTGGCCGAAATTCAACGAACCCTGTGACTTAGCTTCTATATGAGGGTCATTTTTCCCCTCCTGGACACGAGGAACAAGGGCAAAGTGTAAGAGTCCCTATGCAAGTAGATTTTCCACTAAACTCTATACTTGTATATTTTTGAGTATGGAAGTAAAGAAAGTCCTTATGAATGAAGAATCTCCACTTGTCCTCATGCATATCAAATTTTCCCTAGTCCCTGTGAGGGTTGTTTTTCCCTTGGGGGTCATTTTGATAGAATGAAAATGTTAAGTGATGGGATTACAGTTGTCCTTATGAGGGTTGATTCTCCCCCCATGGACAAGGAAGAAGAATAAAATGGAGTCCTTGTAAAGATCTAATTTTCCCTTTGGGGATGAATTAAGGAAATAAGGCAGATTTGGAGGATTTCAACTATCCCTACAAGGATTGATTTTCCCCTTTGCGGGATGATGTGGATTAATTTACGAAGTGAAACAAATAACAATCCCTATGATGATAGATTTTCCTTTGGAGTAATGGAGAATACAAGTAACTTGAGACAATCCTCAAGCTGGTCGATTTTCTCATGTTGAAAACATAAAATGAAATTTAATAAAATACAAGGGAAATTAATTAAATTGCCATTACACAAATTTTAAGGTGATATTTTTTAATCCCACATTTGTTGTGTGGGTGTGATTTCAACTAAAAACTCCTCTGAAAAGAACCACCAATAGCCATTAAGAAAAACAAAGTGGTGGATTGACTTCAAAGATCAAAAGTGGTCAAAGAAAGAAGCAAGGAACCAACCAGTAAATCGTCCAAGGAGAAGAGGAGCTGAAGTTCGAACCATATAAGGAGAAAGACATGAATCTTGGTCCAGAAAATATAAGATAGTACGAGTGCTGAAGGAAGAAAAATCAGAATTTCCTTGGCTCCAAAGAGAGAATCCAAAGGGTGAGTTGATAGAAAATACAAGTGTGTTCAGACTAGAATCTGAGATTTTTCCTCAGACTGATTTTTGCAAAATTTATTAAAAATTCTCTATCCACCAAATCACATCAAAATTGGTTGCAGGTTGTTTGGAAGACAGAACCCAGTGTTTCAAGACCAAATTTGAGCAACCAAGTGGCTGAGAGTGCATCTATTTTCAGAATTAGGTCTGAAATTTTCCCAGGAAATTTGATTTTATCAAAAATTCATAGCAAATTCTCAAGTTGTTTAATCAAATCAGACTTCATTGCTGAATGTTAATCAAATCAGACTTCATTGCTGAGTGTTAAGCAATTATTCTTGCACAAGAACATTGAGTTTTGAGTACAAAATCATCAAAGAGAGGTGTGTTTCAGACTGTCTTCAGAAAATCAGAATTACATATTATGGCAAAAGGGCCTGTTTCTCATGTTTGACTCATCAGATGCCTTCATACTCTTGTTAAAACTCATGGTCATTGATTGGATTGCACTTATCATGGAGATTAGACTGATTTCAGGGACACTTTCAGACATATTATAGGGCAGTCCTCAGAAAAATCAGAATTAATGTTTTAGTTGAGAAGCCTGATATTGTCATTTTGATGTCAAAATTTAGTCATCTGAGGCATGGTTTTCATGATTTTGAAGTTTGATTATGCCTAGTTGCAGACTTAGTCTTCAGACTAAGTCCTCAAACTTAGTTTTCAGACTTAGTCCTTAAAAAAAAACTAAAAACTTCATGGCTTCAAGATTTTGATTTTTTGCAAGTTTGGGGCAATTAAGGATCATTTTGTTCATTATTCTTAGCACTTCAATTCCAAGTTTCATTTGCAGCCAATAGCTATGAATTTTCTAAGTCTTGGAATCAAGTTTAAAGATAAAATCAAAGGTTAGAAAAGTTTGAAATCGGTCCCTTTATTTATGCTATGCTAACTTCGATCTTTGAACAGGGACATGGCAGAGATACAGGGGTAGCAGCAAGGAAGGTCCTGATAAAGAAGTTATCAAGGGGATTCTATCCTAAGTCCCTGATATCTTCCAAGTGGAAGAAGGTTGTGGACACTAACATGGAGCACTTGAACATGAGAAGAATAAAACAAAAGATGTTTGTGTTAATGTTTTGGCCTTTACGGCAAAGATCAACGCATTGGACAAAGTGGCAATAATAATAATTAATATATTGGATATATTATTGATATATTTAATTATGATAAAATCGGTTAGATAATAATAATAAATATAAAAGGTTATATTTATTATTAAGGATTGATTTTAATAATTAAATACAGTGTTACCCCAAGTTTCTGGGACAGGGACGGGGACGGGGGACGGGTTTTCGGGACGGCAAATTTTTTATCCGATTTTGGGGACGGCAAGGGACGGCAATGGAGACGGCTATGCAAATATAGGGAAAATTTAAAATATATAAGGAAATTTGCAAGTATACATTACATTCATATGAAAATATGGACAATGCATGCTTTTTAAACATCATATAACCTTAACATAGAACATTGCAATGCCATTTAGTAAATACTCAAAGTAAATAGTAACCGACTCAGTACTCAAGAGTCAATATGCATTAAAATTTAACAATTATGCATTCATAAAACTGAAAATTTGAAATTTCAATTCATTGTCGGATTGTCAATATGCATATGCTAACAAAAATATAAGTTTAACATAGAAACTAAGAAAAGTAAAACTAAAAATGCTCAAAGGCTTAGCTGCTGTCATAGAGTTTCATCATCATGTTCACAGTTCAACATAAAAATCAAAATATAGAAAATAAAAATGAAGCACATTGCTGCTCCTATTCTTCTATTGCCAACATGGCATCAAAATCAGAGTCCTCTGAGTCACTGCCACTATCATGCTGCACTGGAAATGTACTCTCATCCAATGGAACCCCAACCAATCCTGGTGTTGTCTCATCCTCGTCAATCTGGGCTGCATCTTCAGGATCAACATCCCACCGTAAAGTTGGAGTCTGACGATCCTGAAGTCGAAGAGCACTATGCACAGCCACTAGCTTCTCCGCTTGTCTAGAGGTAAGTCTATTCCTCCTGAGGGGGTGGATAAAGCCATATGTAGACCAATTCCTCTCTGCAGCTGAGGAACTAGCAACCTGTGCAAGGAAGTGAGAGGCAAGCACTTTCAACTCTGGTGTATCCCTCCCATGCCATGTCCACCATCCAATAGGATCCCTCTATGCCAAAATCACTATATCCAACCTCACCTGTGGTTTACTCAAGTTTTGGGCCACGAAGTTGTGTGAAGTCAAGGAACTATGTGCGAAGAATGGAGGCATCTCGCCCTGGATACATCTTATCAATGGCTTGTGTGAAACCATCTAATACCTCAGGATCATCACATGGGAGGACCCTTCCATCCAATTTTGCATACCATTTGGGATTTAGAGCGTAGGCTGCCATATGAAGTGGGGTATTCATTATGTTCCACCTCCAAGTCACAATAGGCCTAATATGCTGCTCATAAAACCCCAAAGTAGGATCCTTTGCTGCAATTGTTTTCTTTATCCTCCCCACCATACTGTCAAATGTCTCATATATCTCTCCAAGACTAGGAGAGTCAGTATCGGCATATCTAATGACCTCTACGATGGGTGAGATGACAGAGCAAAGATATCTACAAGATGCAAACAAAAATCAAAATCAGAAATTTTAATTTAATATGAAAATCAGCAAGCAAAAGACTAACATTTAATTTTAATTTTTAAATAAAATCAGCAACTTACTTTATTGTGGACCACCAATTGTTATCAAGGATCTTTTGCTTCACCGATTTTCCTTCAGAGTGTAGTCGGCTTGTATCAGCCGACGGGTAGACTAGTGTCATGTAGCCGACAGGACCTTCGGGAACTTTCCGGAAGGCCTCCAGGATTAGTATAAGTACACCCTTCGGGGCCATTGTAATCATCATCTGAAGCATAATGTAATGTCTTTGGCCTATGCGAATAATATAAGGAGTTCTGCTATTCTTATCTATTGTCTGTGTGCATTCATTTACCTATACGGTAAACATTTGGCGCCGCTGCCCGATGGACCTGGATCGACAAAACCGAAGCGGGCGGAATGAGGACTAATGCCGAATCAGCTGAACAAAAATAAGAAGCTACAGGAGAAGGATGAAATACGCACTGCGCACGAAATTTTAATTTCCGCACAACAGGCCGAACGCAGACGGAGATTTCAGCTAATTGCCGACGGACGCCGGAGCACAGAAGAATTGTTGGAGGAAACCCGCCAGGGCCGGGAGTTGGTGGAAGAAGCGAGGGAAGAGTTTCTGAACCTGCATACGCCGAGGGAAGAGAACCCTGACGGAAGGGCATCGACTCGCACGGCTCGAAGTGCCGAGGGAGCACGAGCGTGGAGTGAACTCTTCATTCGAGATACACTTCTGGATCGGATAGATTCGGTTGACGAAAACCCTTCTTTCCCAACTAGCCCGACTGTCGGTAATAGTGCAGGTGTGCAGAACAATGCGGGTGTACAGAACAGCGCGGGTGTTCACAACAGCACCGGTGTGCCCAACAGCACAGCTACACAATCTCGAATAGTGATGGCTGGACCAAAGGAAAAATTACCAAAGTTTGATGGTGAGGGAACGG
>MU226939.1:624787-640214 GCA_018584345.1 Thuja plicata
GCCCTAAAGGTCAAATTAGGGCAGAATTAGAGCACCCTAAAAGGGCGAATTAAGGCAGATCAAGAAGGGCGAACTAGGGCAAATTGGAGCAGCCCTAGAAGAGCAAATTGAAGACCTTCAAGAGCTGATTCATAACAGTCATTGAGGACAACATTGAGGAACTAATTTGAAGAATACAAAGTGCAGATTTGAAGCCAACAAAAGGATAAATTCAGACCTTCAAATCCAGGTATTATCTTTCTTTATTTGAGAATATTTATTATATCTTGTGTCTTAGTATTTGAAAGACCTCTATAGATTGTATATTCCTTTCTATAATCTGAAAACATTAACAGTTTGGAACAAAGGGTCATTTACCTTCTTCTCCTATGGCAATCAACATAATGAGAAGTAGCATTTACCATGAAGTTGGATTCCCATCAGCCATTCAGTGCAAGGAGCTCTTTGCGGAATGTGCAAGGCATTATGATCCAGAATCTAGGACAAATAAATGTAAAGAGAAGGTGTTTGCATTCCTAAGGGAGGAGGCAGTGAGAGTGACCTTTGGGATTCCATATTACCCAAGGATGCAAATAAGGACTAAGGAAGAGGCACAATCCCTATTCAAGAAGAAGCCCGAAGCTTGCATGGACATCATCAATAAGGGTTGGATTAATGAACCAAGGAGACATCATTCCATGTTACCCAAGAGGCTTGCACGTGAAGATTTCAAGGATGAGTACAATGATATGATTTTCATGCTAAATAGGATCATGGGAATATTAGAGTTAAATATCTCTCTATTTATGTTTCTCTCTCTTCCGTAGATTTGTTTCTAGTCTAATGGTCACTCTTCTTCCATGTTTCCATATTCTCTCTGGTCAATATGCAAACTTCCTTTTGCTTCTATTTCTCTCTTAAGAATGTTTCTATTTCTCTATGTTCGTTATAGAAACATTCTCTTGTACACTTGTATATATAGATCATTCTTGATCTCTGTTTAATAACACATTCATTATTTTACCATTATATGGTATTAGAGCTATAGGTTAACTTTTTCGAAAATTTTGTAATTCTCCATTGAGTGGAAATTTTGAAATAGTTTTAGTTATTTTTCCTTGCTATTGTGTTCATTATTAATTTTCGAAAAATTAATATAATTTCTTTTTTGAAATTATTCAAGATTGTTAATTTTTCAAAATTTATCTGCTACCCGAGGAATCTTCCAACGGCTCATTTTTTTTACTGCACACAGTTTTGGGCCCATTAATGGCCGCCTAGGGTATCTGCACTTTCGACTAGGGTTTTGACCCTTCAATTTCAGTCGAAAATTTATTTTTCTTGCAGACTCTTGGTGGGTTTTTCAAGCCCTCAACTGGGTCATATTAAAAAATTTATGGGTGCCTCAATTTCTGTGCCAGCGGATTTCAAATCTGACTTCAGATTCCTTTGAGGTTTTTTGAGCTTTCTTCTGGGTCTTCTTTCAATTTTTTGGGTCTTCTGCCAATTTGCCTCGGAATCTGTGCTCTGGATTCATTTAACGCCTTTTCAAATTTTTAATGGCGTCTCTCACCAACATTATGTTGGAAGGCAGTCCAAGATTTACCACACCCGAAAGCAGGGAGGGTCTCAGCTGGTTTTGATCAATTTTTCACCTCAAAAATCATGACTAGTTTTGATCGATTTTCACCTCAAAAATCATGTCTGATTTTTTCGGTTTTTCACCACAAAAATCATGACTACTGAGTCTCATTTCTTTCGTGCACAACCAAATTTTTTATTGCAATTTTCGCAAGGTTATTTTACTTCTCGTGGCGCCTTTTGAGGATTCACTTGCAGACTTTTGTTTTGAAGTTAGATTGACCATTAAGGGAGGGTATTAGAGTTAAACATCTCTCTATTTATGTTTCTCTCTCTTCCGTAGATTTGTTTCTATTTTAATGGTCACTCTTCTTCCATGTTTCCATATTCTCTCTCTGGTCAATATGCAAACTTCCTTTTGCTTCTATTTCTCTCTTGAGAATGTTTCTATTTCTCTATCTTTGTTCGTTATGGAGACATTCTCTTGTACGCTTGTATATATAGATCATTCTTGATCTCTGTTTAATAACACATTCATTATTTTACCATAATAGGGAACGCCCCAAGGAGCTATGTTCAAGAGTTGGATGTTTTACTTCATACAGAAAGTGTCAGCAGGAACAGAGATGATTAATTGGGCCAAAACGATTAGTGATTATTCGGACACCCAATTGAGGAACTTGGGAAAAACAAGGGCAGTCTATGAGTTCCTATGTAATTTATATATTGGCAAGAAGCATCAAGTATCCAAGTCTTATATGCAAGGGCATGGTAGGAAATGACAAGGGACAGGGAAATGACAAGGGGCAGTTCAAAGTGTATGATTGTCATCCTGAGCTCCAGCTTCATGAAAGGGCAAGTTATAGAAGAGTTAATGATGCTTTCGCCATGAACATCACACGATCCAAGGAGACTATGACATTGATTAAGAAATATGGATCCTAGTTCATACACTTTCCTACATTCACTTATATAAGGATCTAAAGATTCACTTCAGAACCTTACAAGCTTCCAAAATATCCTATGGATAAGATGGTGTTACTTGAAGTGGTAAGGCAATTGTCAAAATTTGATCACATTCAGAAGAAGCATAGACAGGGTATGCCTTCCTCTATCACATTGAGGAAAATCCTTGAGATATGTCCTTCAGCCCAAGAAGCATAAACAGTTAATACAAAATTGCATTTTTATCAGCTTGGATCCTATAAGGCAAGGAAGGAGTTTGATCCATTCCTGAAAATCCACACTTAAAAGGGAAAGAGATACAAGCACAAGATAGACATAGAGGACTATTGGGTGAATTTAGTGGATGAATATGCAATAAGGAGAAAGATGTGGTCTAGGATGTCAGTGGATTTCATAAGGAATTGTTGCATTTTCCCTATTCCTGACCAAGTCAAAGATGATGGGAATCATATCCACCCCCATTATGAGTATGAAAAAGGCAAGTCAATCCAACCACCTAATTGGTCACAGGTCAATAAACTTACAAAATTGGACATCTTGATGAGGGAGGTGGTTGGTAGATCGAGAGCATGGGTCGAAAAGCAAATAAACAAGTTAAGGAAGCAAGGTATTAACTTCACATATGGAAGGATGCAGAATGAGAAATCTACCTCAAGAGGTGATGAGAGGACAATCAACACTTTAGGCTTGAACAATAATGAAGAAGAACAAACCTCAAGGAAAAGGGATAATGTGGTAGAGACATCACAAGCAACAAGTGAGCGGACTACTAGTAAGGGTTCCAAGAGTGAAAAGCACAAGTCTACCAAATCTACTTCCGCTACTAATTCTTCATCAATAAAGGAAGTAGAGATGCAGGATAAGGTGCAAAGTTCAGAGCAAGGGGGAGATACAAACATTCTACCTCAAGAGGATCAAGGAGGGGCTTCACCATCACAATCAGTACAGCAAGGGACAGAGATATAACCAGCATCTCCTACTATGCAGTTGGTGGTTGGTTTGGGAAATGATATGCAACAACCTAGTCTCAACACACAAGAGATTGATGATAAAATTGTTTCAGCTTTGAAAGGACTTAATGAGGATGAACAGTTGGATGATGGCATGGATTTGTCCACAGTCCCTGATTGGCTGAGAGAGAGCATAAAGAAAAAGAGAAGAGAGGAGGAAGTACTCCCAATGGATGACATTGACACATTCCTGAACAAGAGTGGAAAGGTAAAGGAAACTTCACAAGCAAAAAAAAACCATAAGATTACTAGAGATGCATCAGGATCTCGCACTTTGCACATGGCTATCCCAGTGCGTGATAAGAAAAGGGATGAGGTCACTCCAAATGATTATCACATCACTCTATAGGCCCATCCACTAAAAAGTAGGAGTTCCAGGAATTAAGGGATACTACATATGCAATTGAAGAAAGAATGGATAAGTTGGAGAAGAAAAATGAAATGTTAGAATTGGAGAATATGAAGTTGAAAGAATACATACGCATACATGTGAATCCAGCAGGGCAAGAAAGTGTTGCACTTGTTCCATATGTCCCCACTTCTCAGGAGTCGCATGATACTTATGAAGTAATGAGGAACACTTACCAGGAGGTAAGGGAATGGGCTAGTGATATCAAGAAACAAATGGAGGATTTCCTTTCTAGGATGGTCCAAGCATATGGGAGGACTACATTGTTGATGGATAAGGTCCAAGAATTGGAGGAGACATGGAAAGAATTTCAGCCAATTGGAGACAAGATGATTCCTCGTCTTAAGGCATTGAAGAGTGTCCATATATCAATTTTGATTCAAGGAGTAATTGAGAGAGGACGTGCATATGACTTTGGTCATTGGTACCGTTCCTTGTCCATGAGGAGGTCTACAATTGAGCATGCACAGGCTGATTGTCTTGATAATGTATTCTAAATTATCATATGACTGAAGCTACAAACATTAACACTCCCTCTTAGCTAGGGAGGATGATCAAATAGAATGTATAATACTCTTGTTGGCACATGTATTAAGATAAATCCTTGCTGACTTCAATTACAAAACATAAAAGTGATGTATTAAGATAAATCCTTGCTGACTTCAAATAGATTATTGCATTTGGAAAACACATACCATATACAATCTAGGCAGTGCTATTACATTTGCAGCTATCTTAAAACTTAACACCAGCATATCACCTCATAACAATTGAGTGAAGTCCACGAATTCAAGGAACCTTGGAGTCGCCCCTATGATCTTTTCATGCAATCTTTAGCATACGTGGTGTCTTTATTCAAGAGAGGATTCAATATTCAGTGTTTCATCCTGCATGTTGTAGTGGCACAAAACTCACATCTACAAGACAAAATATTGAAGGATATGCTAAGAATGATGAGAGACTTGAAGGAACACAAAGACCAAAAAAAAAAAATGCAATAAATGCAAAGTTGAAGGTCACATAAGAGCCCATTGCCAAATGATGATTTTCAATATTTGTCAAGTATTGGGTCATTGTTCCATACAGAGGTACTCTTCAAACATGGTTAACTAACAAGCAAACCATCCAAGTCGTAGAATAACTAGAAAAGTAAGGGAATAAGTTCAAGCAAATACAAAAACAAAGAAATCATAACAAATTCCAAAATAAAATCAATGGAGGCAAGAAATATGAAATGGTTCTAAAGGTCTTTCAATTGTGTAGCACTAGAAGTGCAAGTGGGAATATATTTCCCAAGACTATCCCATCAAACAAATAAATACAGTACTTCCTTAACAATAGTTCGCCCCACAAGGATCATAGTGATGTCACTTGCCTTAAACAAGCTTCATGAGTCAATGTCAATATGATCAACATTTTGCAAGATGCATTCATGGTAATCAATGTCTCAAGTGAGGAAAACCAGTGAAACCCAAGGACTCGCAACCCTACCAAAACCTCGAAGTACCCGTCCTCGGGATGTCCCCGCACCGGGTTCTTGGAGTACCCGAGTACCCCCACCTCCGCCATTCCACAACCACGCCGCCGCCGGGATGGATACTTGAATTTCTATCTGAATATTGATTTATGAATGTTACCATTGGCTATGTGCTATGTTACTATGTTGAATGTTCAATGGTTCTAAATCGTGTTGCAATTTTGCTATGTTCAAGTATTTCAATTTGGTATGTTATACAAAAACATCAGCTCATAACTAGCATTTCAAGTTCTATATGTAATATGTATAGTATGCAGCACCCCCTTCCCCACCCCCCATTGTTGTCCCCCCGCCGTCTCGAAATTGAGGCCCTTTGTCCCCCCAACCCGGCATCCCCCCGTCCTGGAAACTCGTCCCGGCGTTCCCTTGTCCCGACGTCCCCCCATGCCAGTGTTACACTGAGGAAAACATAACACCAAGCCCCAAGGGTAGAGGAGAGATTGGTTAAAGCTAGAATAGAGATTGAGAAAGCAAAGCTGGAAGAGCAAAGGAGTTCCATCTCCTTGGAACCTAAAAAAATCAGCTCAATGTTACTACCACAAGTTCTTTGGGGTTTCATGTAGTCATCATAAATTCTGCTTCAGCTCCTCCTTAGTCACAGGAAGTCTGTATTCCACATTTCTCTGCATACTCTTCAAGTTTCTACAAAAATATGCATCAACAAGGACACCAACTTGGATAAAGAGGGGGATAAATGTGGAAAGCAACTGTAATCACTTTTATGTTTTGTAATTGAAGTCAGCAAGGATTTATCTTAATACATGTGCCAACAAGAGTATTGTACTCCATCGTGCTTCATTTGAATTGTTTACTAAGGTGTGGTCTAAACAAAGTACCCCTCATTATTGATTATTGACCTCTCAAAATGTAGGATGATAATATTCAAGGAATGTAGCTCTTGCATTTTCATACTCTCCTTGTACAATACATATTGATGTATGTTACATATAAACAATAATTTTGCCATTATATATCCATTTTTGTGTTATATGCAATATTTGGTGGGTTACTATATTCTAGTACTTCATGTTATTTAACTGCCCCCCTTCATCTTAGGGATTACACTATAAGAATTTTTCTATCATTCTAGGCCCCTTTCCCATACTATAGGCATGTGGCTTTTTAATTTCCTTTCATAGTCTTTGGCTTGATCTTCATCTACTCCTTAAGGGGCACTCCGTTTACAAGGCCATTTATACTTGTACCATCTCCTATAGCTCAAGATTTAATCAATTTGTAGGTCCATTGTATCCTTCTTTCTTACTATTCTTTTGTAATTTGTGTTTAATTACTTTTCATAACCTAGGTTTGTTTACCCCTGTACTTCTCCTTTATAATTAAATATAGTTTCCATTTTGATTGTTCATGGACACTCATATAAATTTTCTTTCTTTCTTTCTTTCTTTACATATTTTCTAACTACTATCAAACTCCAAATGTATGTATTGACAAGTTCATCCTCCTTCCAAGGATGATTTTTAACCAAAGCATGCTCAAATTTTGATACAAGTTCATTTTGAGACAAAAATGCCACACATTCACCCAAATGGCTTCAGTCCCACACCAACTGCCCCTATGACTTCTACAAAAATAAATCATGTAGTAAGCTTCACCAAGCCTCTTTGGTCTTTCCTAGTTGATTCCCAAGCCATTTTATGGTGTTCTGTTTTCTGAACACCTATACATTACAGCTTTAGCTGATCATAAGCCTTGACAGAACAAATAACAAGGAAGAATATGTTCTAAGAGTCATGAAAACTCTTAAAATCTCTTACCATTAAGGAAAGGTATTAGAACAATATTGTGATATTTAGCTTATAATGGTCATTCAAGCCATTTAAGTAGTTTAGTTACTAATTTTCTATTTTGTAAGTCAGTCAGTCAGTTTTAGTAACTTCCATTTATTTATTTCGTTCTCGATCATTTCCATTATGGAAAGATCTTTTGTAATCTTCTATATAAGGAACATTCATCTCCTTTGTTAATACAACATTCAATTACCATTTTAAAATTCAAATATATATAACAGACCAACTTTAGCGCTTTACAGCCTTCTAAGATATCAACCTTTGACAGTGTTGTGGAGGGGACTCAGCTATGCCAAACCAACTAACACCAACCGGTAATTGATAAGTGTTAGAATTAATAGCCTATAGGTTAATTATGTATAGCTACAATTGTGACAAAATATAGACAAGCAATTAGCCCTGTGTAACCATGACCGGGCTTAATATTCCCTGCTTTTTGATGTAATGAGATCGGATAGTGAATATGAAAGGCCAGTTTTTGCATGATAAGCAAGGATGGCAGTTTAATCTGTACAATTGAGATGGATCTAGAGAATTACATGTTACTAGAACCGGAGAGGCTCTTTTTCTCAGTATCCTAAGGGCCCAGCCTAGGTTTTATCAGCAGAACAATATATAATCTTCATATGTGTCTGTGTGTGTATCAAAATCCAGGTATAAAAAATTCCACATTAGAAACTTATTCCTCTGTCTCTATGTCATCCCCTCACCTGAAACTTCATGGCACATTGAAAGAAACAAGCTATAAGAAAGGACTTGATCTTGTAAAGAATTGTTGTTTAGGCTGAGACCCCATGATGACTAAGCTTTGCCTAAATACAACACCCACACTTGCCTTGGAAGCTCCCTAGAGCTGAATTGGTGTTCATGCATTATCATCACACAATTTACTTCTTGCCTTATCCATTGTTCAAATTGTTGTTTTAAATGATACTGAAATTATTTTGGTGGTTTCAGTTAGTCTTGATTTCTTCTATCTTCTTGTTCAAATAGGTAAGATAAGTTTAATATACTCCGAATCAGTTCGAAAAGGAAAAATAAATTTTGGCATTAAAACTCTAGGCTCTATTTGTTCAGTTCAGATTCCAGCTTAAATAGCAGCAAACATAGTAGAAAATTGCTCCATCAGAAGCAGATTTTAGCATTCAAATTCACGTATTCTGGCCAGATTTTAGCTGCAGACTTTTTCTATGGTTAACAGATTTGACTCCTTTAAGATTTTATTATTTCGAGTCTAATATGCCCAGACTTGACGACAAACATGTAACAAACAGTTGGGTAAGTTAGTAGTTAATTTCCTCTAATTTCCTCTAAGTTTTTGAATATTTAAAGTGAGGTATACTTTTAACAAGAAATAATAAAGTGAGACTAACATTTGTTCATAGCCATGATACAAATGCAATATAAAGTATTTAAAACAAATAGAATGATTTTTAAAAATCAATTTCTAATGCACAGGTTGAAAGACTTCTGAAAAATAGACACCACCAGTATCCAATACAAAGATTGAAATAGCAATGATAAATAGATAACTTGAGATTATAAATTTTACTGAATCCCAAAAGAAGATGATAGCCACTTACATGAATATCACATTTACAAAGAAAGGCAATATTCAGATATCTATTCAAGCTCACAAACTAAAAATAAATATTGAAGCAAAACATTCAAATCCAATGCACATAAACAAAAGACTTCTTCAGCAACAGGCAAAATTTTATTTATCCCTCTTTGATTGTGTCTCACACTTGCACTACAATGCAACGTGAATCAAAAATAGGACCCTTCAACAGTCCTTCAATTACATATTTATAACTTCTCAAAATGTAACTGTCAAATAGTCTTTAAATCTGATTCTTTAAAAGAATCGTTAATAATAAAGTTTTAAATACATTTTGAATTTTATAAATATTAAAACTTTACAAAAGAGAGTTGGGCGTCTAAGGTTGAGGTGGCTGATTATATGGAGCCGCGTTGGTTCCATCCACCTGGACTTGTTCTGCTGCCACTCCCCATGCCTTATAATCTTTTAGAGCTTGTATCACAGTTGAAATCTCGGCATGCTGAGGGATGAGTACATTTTGAATCATGAGTTTCCATAGGGCTTTGTTTGCACGTACTTTGTCCATTTTGTCAATATAGCTAGCCAGATTACTGTCATGCCACGCCAACAATGAATCTATTCTTGCCAACTTCTTCGAAGTATCTTTGTTAAAAAACTTTTCATCAGAGAAAGCATCGATTGTCTTCCGGAATTAATCTTCAACTCATCCATTGTGGGATATCCACCATTGTCCTTCTTCTTGAGCTGACATTCAAAGTCTGTGAATTCTTTGATGATAAAAGTCATCATATGCTTACATTCTCTGAGCAGTTTACCTTGTTCTTCAATATTTGTATTGAGGAAAGAATCCCTCCTTTAATACATCTGGTGTCATTCACATTTCGAACGATATTTTCTGTTGCATATTTATCTGTGCACATGTCTATGATTTCTTTCAGCTCCTGATCAGTCTGCAGCCAATTTGTTTCCTCTTGCTTTGTACTGACAACCACTATATTAACAACATTTCTCACCAAGATTACATTACCATAACTTTTATTAACCTCTGAAATCCTTGATCCATTCTTGTGTGGTCCTCCCAAAGTAACTGTCTTTTTGTACCTTAACTACCATCTCCTTTCCAGCTTCAAAATTTGGGTCAAAAGAGGCCTATTACTAACTGACAGGCTGTGCTGAGGGATCCACTAGTGAGCAGCTCCACTGCTTTTTTAAACTCATCTTTATCTTGTTTATCTTTCTCAGTTCTTCTCACCAACCTAGAGGCAGTCACCCGGAGAGATTATGGACGTCTCCATCTCTGCTTGGAGGTCCCCAGTCCACTTTAGTCAAATTAAAGTCGGCTGCAGTAGCCTAACTATGCTCTTTTTGCATTGATGGGTGTGCAATCTCTAGAAACAAGTTCTCATTGCCATCCTCAATTAACCTTGAGGTGGTCTTCAACTTTTTGGGCCTAGGGGACCTTTGAAGTAGCTGTCCCAAAATACTGTCCTCTGGTAGGCTAACTGGTTTCCTTGTTCTCTTTGGACAATGTGTTTTCTAGCCATGAGGGTGAAGAGGTTGTACCAATAGCTCAAGAAGATGAATCGCGAGATCAAAATTGAAGAGCTCTCTTCAATGGAGGTGTTTTTGTCAAATTTTGCAAATTAAATGGGAAAGTAGGAGGGGCCATACCCTTTTGAGGAGTTTTATCAAACACAAATTTCAGAAGAACATTGTAATGGGGTGGAGGAGTCTACACCCATTACCTCTATTTCCTATTCTTGTTCAACTTCTCTCCCCTTTCCCTTATCATTCTCAGCTTCTTTATCATTTTTTTCAGCCTGCTCCTCTGCTCCTGTTTTCTCAGGTGGGCCATGCCCACAAGTCTTTTCAGGAGTCTTCTATTGATAAGTAGGAGGTGTTTTCCACAGCAAATCAAATTGTGATATTACTATCAGGATTCAAATTGTGATATTGCTAAGTGTTCCAATCATTCTCATGAGAGATGGATTCTTGGGAACAACTACTCATGAAACATGGGTCAATGAGTTTGACTCGAAAACTAAACAGTTAAATCCTGACAGCAATATCACAATCTTCCTTTTCTCAGGTGGCTCATCTCCACCTTCACTTCACCCTGTGGCAGCCATCTATCGGGTAGGAGTTGAATTGTTATCCTATTTTCTACCCTCCCTTGGTGTATATCTTGGAGGTTTCTGATTTCTTCTTGGCCAACAAGATTTGATTTTCTTAATACCACAACAGTCCTTGTCTGACGATCTTTGCGCTCTCTAAGGATCCAATCAATTGGAACTATGGGCTACATTTGAATATAAGAAATGTAGATGGGATCAATTAAATGAAAATCAGATTCATCATCTTCTACTCCATCAATATCCCAACCCTGTTTGAATGTTACAATCTGCCTGAGGGTCATTCTCGTCCAACTTCTTTTTCTTATCTCATTGTCATCTGACCAATTTGTCCAATAATCTTCCATGTGTAGACTATGATGAAATGTGGGGCCAAGATGCAAATTATTCTTTACAACTTTTTTGCTATCAAAAGGAAACCTCTTGTCATATGTTGAGATGGCATATTTAATAAGGTCTCTCTCAATGTTGAGAGCATTAAACTAAGACTTGAATGAATAATACCCAAGTCCAATGCGAAATGGGATTCTTGCCTTCATCCTCTCTACACATCTCTTATTGACTTTTGAAACTTGCCTACATATCTCAATTGGGATGTATTTATCCCCTGCATACTTGGGCAACTTGTGGGGCAGCCCATCTATAATATACACCCCCAAATCTACGCTTTTGCAAAATCTGAGTTTTATGGCCAATTCTGATTTTTTCCAGAATTCTAATTTCTTGGTCTCTTTTTGTTTGTGTTTTTTTGCTTTTTTTGAGATTTTGAGTGATGATTGAATGCAATGCAAAAATAACTAAATTCTGAAATAAAACACTTAACATTTAACTAGCCGCCAATACAAGGATAAATTGATTTATTCAATTCTCACAACCAATTACAACTCATAACCATACCAGGTTTTTATAATTTGATCTGTGCATCAAAATGTCATGAATTGGTGGTGCCAACTGTAGCAGCTCCTGTCCTCCAACACCAACAACCTGGGAATGTTTCTAAAGTCGCCCAATTCAATTTTAAATGACCAATCTCTGCTTTCTAGTTGCTGCCGCCTCAGATCTGAGGTTTTCAATTGCAAACAATACTGTACAGCTGGTATTTCACAATATAAGACTGCCTGGTAATTGGCTGAGGGACGTACAGGTCTGCAAAAACACCTTTTCTCTCTGTCAAACACCTAATTTTCAAATCTAATTCTGCAATTTACTGAATCTGCGTCTGCTCTGGAACTGTGTTGAGACTTCTAGGAATGGTACGGCAGACCTGGTACAATTCCATAATGTAATAATTGCATCCAACCCAAATCTGCAGTTGCACTACATACTCCAGAATTCTACCTTACAAATCAGATCTGTTATTTGCTTCCACTGAAAATTGTCTTTTCTTCACCTTTCAAATCAATGTATGTGGAAATTCGAACCACGAGGGGTGGGTTTTCGTCCACCACTTAATCACTTCAAGAGGCTATGTTCCTGAAGGATCAAATCTGCTGAAGAACTCTCTGCCAGTGCTCTCTCATCAAAAAGCCATGAATAGAAAAATCTGGAATGAATGTTTCTTTTCCCATTTCCCTCCTTTTATGTCTTTTGCTTTTCCCTCCAAAGAAAATCGACCCACTTAGGGTTTCATCATATTATTTTACCAAACATAAAAAATGTTTTATTTTCAAATCGAGCCTCCTCAAGACCCACTAGTCATCATGGCAAAAATGGCCCTCCTTTAAGTTATAATTTTATTTATGACCTAGGGACTTGGGCCAATTATTTAAATAGATTATTATATCATCACTTCTATTATTAAATTATTAAAACTAACTTAGGAAATAATTAAATTATTCATAGCTTGCTCATCTAGATCCCGATCTGGATACTATCTTATGCCCCCTGTCCATTAACGTTGTCTGACCACAACGAGCTAACAGACAATCCTGTCCTAAAATTTAGGAACTCTCCTAAAAAATAAGAATTGTGCCAGAAATCTCCAGGCTGATCTTGTTGGTCTCCTGGTGTGTCCTTGCCAACTCCCAGTCCATCCCTAAAAAATAGGGATTCCTCCTAAACTCTAGGAGACTACCCAAAACTGGTTAAACTAGCTCTCAAAGCCCTGATATGTCTCCATAAACCCCTAAAGGATCCCCTACACAATATGCTAGCCTATGGGAACCGAATAATAGACCAACCCTGCTAGGAACACTAGCACTAAAGCACAATATTGGGGACATTGCACCATCATAACCTCCTAACCTGATGTAGGTGAATCTTTGGAACTGAATGAAATCATTTCCATAGTGATTTATCAATTGGATGACCTCAAGAGAAATCCTTTGGCCCAAATCTCCTTGTAGCTCCCGGGTCAATCTCATGGTGAATACATCATTCACCCTCCTGTACTTGTGATAACTTTTCTCCATTGTGATATTGCTATCAAGATTTAACTGTGTAGTTTTTGAGTCAAACTCATTGACCCATGTTTCATGACTAGTAGTTCACAAGAACCCATCTCTCGTGAGAATGAATAGAACACTTAGCACTCATTGCATCTAGGTGATGCTCACAGAGGTGAAGCACTGGGACTTCCCGAGAGATCACCCATCCCAGTACTACTCCAACTTAAGCGCGCTTAACTACGGAGTTTCCTCCATGGTTAAGCCCACTTTGCTTACAACCCCATTTGCAAAACCTTCAACAAATGTTGTGCCTTATAAACCATTCATTTTAAAGCCCATTAAGTTTATCATTGACCCATGTTTCATGAGTAGTAGTTCACAAGAACCCATCTCTCATGAGAATGAATAGAACACTTAGCACTCATTGCATCTAGGTGATGCTCACAGAGGTGAAGCACCAGGACTTCCCAAGAGGTCACCCATCCCAGTACTACTCCAACTCAAGCGCGCTTAACTACGGAGTTTCCTCCATGGTTAAGCCCACTTTGCTTGCAACCCCATTTGCAAAACCTTCAACTAATGTTGAGCCTTATAAACCATTCATTTTAAAGCCCATTAAGTTTATCAATTGATAAGTAGGAGATAATTTCCACAGCAAGTCAAATTGTGATATTTCTATCAAGATTTAACTGTGTAGTTTTTGAGTCAAACTCATTGACCCATGTTTCATGAGTAGTGGTTCACAAGAGCCCATCTCTCATGAGAATGAATGGAATACTAAGCACTCAATGCATCTAGGTGATGCTCACAGAGGTGAAGCATCAGGACTTCTCGAGAGGTCACCCATCCCAGTACTACTCCAACTCAAGCGCACTTAACTACGGAGTTTCCTCCATGGTTAAGCCCACTTTGCTTGCAACCCCACTTGCAAAACCTTCAACAAGTGTTGTGCCTTATGAGCCATCGTTAGAAAGCCCCTTGAGCTCATCAATTTATAAGTAGGAGATATTTTCCACAGCAAGTCAAATTGTTATATAGTCAAACTCATTGACCCATGTTTCATGAGTCATTGTGGTTCACAAGAACCCATCCCTCATGAGAATGAAACTGTGGAGGAAACTCCGTAGTTAAGCACGCTTGGGTTGTAGTACAGAGATGGGTGACCTCCCGGGAAGTCCTGGTGCTTCACCTCTATGAGCATCACCTAGATGCAATGAGTGTTAAGTGTTCCATTCATTCTCATGAGAGATGGGTTCTTGTGAAGCACTACTCATGAAACATGTGTCAATGAGTTTGACTCAAATACTACATAGTTAAATCCTGATAGCAATATCACAATTTGACTTGTAGAAAATATCTCCAACTTATTAGCTTTTCTCCAACTATAGATCATGATAGTACTTATAAATTTGAATTTGGTCATCAAAATCTTCAACATGCATGAGTCCTAGCCATGGTCTTGTCATGCGCCATAATTGATGTATATAATACAAGATATATGCACATAGGAATTGCTTGAAGACATAATTCATTTCCTATTTGAAATGTATTCAGAGATAATTATTAATATAAAATGATAATATTTCCTATGAGATATACAATTCCTATATGAAATATTAATATAATATTAAATATTTTTTTATATAATAAATTATCGTATAAATATGTATGTGGTCTATGATACTAATATATTATCATATGAATTAATATAAAAGTTATTAATATTTTTATCATATAATATTATATTATATTCACCTAAATGATGAGACATGACCATTACCTCTAATACCAAACCATTGACCATCAAAATGATGGGACATGACCATATAGTCGATTCAACCCCACCCCCCACATCAGTGACAACATATATATCCGAATGGTGGGGGGGATCGAAAAGGATGGAAGGAAAAATAATGTATAGTTAGTCGCTGTAGTAAGACAGCGATCTCTGCATCCAATTAAGGATAAATTATAAATAGCAGAGAAAATACATATTCATATTACCTCTAATACTGTCGACCATCAAAATGATGGGACATGACCATATAGTCGAT
>MU226939.1:648750-669447 GCA_018584345.1 Thuja plicata
TATATTAAGGATAGATTATATTTTTATTTATTGAATATTTCTTTTATTATTATTCTTTATCAAATAAAACTACCTTTGTCTCGTTACTATTTATGATTAAATCATATTTCAAAACGGGGACATGACATAGATGTGATTGTCACATTAAAATGCATGTTGAGATGAAATAATAATGTGATTTTGATTTAAGATGCTTGATATATTAATGTAGATGTTGAAATTAAATAAACATGTGTTTAACTCAGTTAAATGAAGTGAAAGTTATCAATGTGATATTTGACCCCATTCAAGAAAGTCGTATGTATTATGGCTATCATATATATATGCACAAGTACCTTGATGTGTGTTGAGTTGTTGTAGGTACCATTTAACAACTTCACTTGGCTACAAATGTTTGAGCATATCCACACAGTGGTTAAGAGGAGATGTCACATTAGTTGTATATGTTTATGACGCAAGGAGGGTAGGAAACCAGGGCCCAGGGCACTCCCAGCTATCCAAACCAACTTGCAGAACAACTTGGAAGCAACAATACAGAAAGGGAGAGAAGAACAACAGAACATTTATTTTATTTCATCAAACTTATTACATGTCTTCCCGGTTTCGGCCATATACATTCAGATGTTTACTGAGTAATCTTCATACATGCGAGGTCACTGACCTGCCATCCAAATCTGTTAATACTATATCTTTTGTTCCAAAAAACTGATCCCTAATCTAAGAACAGAAAACCAAATATATACAAGAGTCCACCAAAGAGGTCGGCACTCAGATCCTAAAGATCCAACATAGGACACAGCAAAGACCCAGACTTAGGTCAACACACATCCCAATGAGAGATCCCAACATTAATTACGCTACAGAAATTAAATGCAATAGTCGGACTAAAGATCCAAGTTCAAAAACACAACTCAGTAAGAAATCCAACCGAGCACCGAGACCAGTCGGTGAAAACCCACCGACTAGCCAAACAACTACCCAGACTCGTCGGTAAAGCACGCCACTGAGTAGTCAAAACGACCACCGACACCCGTCGATAAAGCAAGACCGAAACAAGTAACCGAGCCCGAGCGGAGAACAACAAGTCTTCAACCAAGCGAACAAAAGAAGTTACCAAGCACTTTACCGAGCAGTCTCCAACAAGCTACCGAACCAAAACAAACATATTTTTGGTTGATACAGGATTGCCAAGAACCCAAGATGCTCCTGCATCAGACACCTAGGGTTAAAAGAAATGATTCTCCGAATCATGAGCTAGGTACAACCTGAATTGAATCCAACTCAGATTGAGAAATCCAAGATGAGTCCTCAATCGGTCTGTTCTTCCATTTTACCAGATATTCTATGTAATCCCTTCCTCTTGTACTTCTGCCAACTCTTTGTTACTTCCTCTATCTATTTCTTAGCATAATCACTCGATACTGTCACTTCTTCATCAGGTTCATGATACTCATACAAATCTTAAATATTGAATATAGGTGATATATCCATGTCATCAGGTAATTCTACTTCATCAGCAGTTCCACTATCAAATCTTCTCAATATCTTGCAAGGACCAAATTTCTTCATTTTCAATTTACCATATGTTGCAATAGGAAATCTGCCTTTCTTCAAATGAACCATAACTACATCACCAACTTCAAAAGCTTTATGTCTCCTTGATCAATCTGCACTATCCTTGTATTTCTAATTACTTTGCTCCAACTTATGTTTCACTTCCTCATGCAATGTCATCATAAACTCAGCAAATCTTTCTCCTTCATCACTCCTCTTCTCTTCCCCAACAATATCTCTCAAGTATGATATACCTCTCGGTTGTGTGTCATTAACAATCTCAAAAGCAGTCTTTCCAGTACTTCTATTTACTGAACTATTATATGCAAACTCTGCTTGTACCAATATCAAATCTCAATTACTCGGTGTGTCTCCAAATAAGCATCTTAACAAGTTACCCAAACTTCGGTTTGCAACCTCTGTTTGTCCATCAGTCTGTGGATGAAATGTAGAACTATACTTCAACTCGGTGTCCAACTTCTTCCAAAGTGTTTTCCAAAAATAGTTGACAAACTTACTGTCTCAGTAAGAGATGATACTCCTCGGTAATCCATGCAATCTGGCAAGCTCCGTAAAGAAAAGATCTGCTATATGTACTACATCTAATGTTTTTCTACATGGTATGAAATGTGTCATCTTAGAGAATCTATCCACAACAACAAATATGGAATCATTACCTCTTGTTGTCCTCGGTAAGCCAAGAACAAAATCCATGTTGATATCACTCCAAGGTTTCTCAAGAATAGAAATCGGTTTATACAATCCAGTATTCTGACTTACTCCTTTTGCAACTTGACAAACCACAACTTTTCACAAATTTCTGAACATCCTTATACAACTAAGGCCAAAAATACCTTTCCTTGAGTAAATTCAAAGTCTTATCAATACCAAAATGTCTAGTCAAACCACTACTATGTTTTTCCTTTATCAAATTAGTTCTCATTGATCCTCTCGGTATGCACAACTGAATACCTTTGAACAACATATCTTCTTGAATGAAATAGTCTTCATACTTACTCGGTTGATTTGGAATAGGTGCTCTACACACTCTCCACTGCTTAGAAGAATCAGGATCATTTTCATACAAATGCTTCATGTCATCAAAAGCAAGAACCTCAATTCTCATTTCAGTCAACAAAGATCTTCTTCTACTCAATGCATCAGAACCTCGGTTAGAAATTCCACTCTTATGCTTTATCACAAATGTGAAACTCTGCAAATACTCTACCCATTTCATATGTCTATGATTCAACTTATTATGACTACCCAAATACTGTAAAGCCTTGCGATCAATATATAGCACAAATTCACTTGGCATCCAATAATGTCTCCATTTCTTTAGAGCTTGAACAATAGCATAGAATTCTTGATCATAGACAGAATATTTCCTTTTGGCATCATTCAACTTTTCACTAAAGAAAGCAACAGGTTTCCCTTCTCAAGTCAACACAGCTCCTATTGCACTTCCACTTGCCTCACATTCAACTTGAAATACCTTATTGAAATCGGGTAAGGCTAATACAGGCAATTCAACAACCTTCTACTTCAAAGTCTCAAAACTCTTATCAGCTCCATGTGTCCATTTGAATTCTCTTTTGTCTCCTCTCATTGTCTCGGTCATAGCATTACAAATAGAACTGAAATTTCTGATAAACTTCCTGTAAAAACTTGCCAATCCATGAAACAATCCTACCTCACTAACATTCTCATGTGTAGGCCAACTAAGTATAGCTTCAACCTTCTCAGGATTCATCTTCAAACGGTCTGCTGATATCACAAAACCTAAATACACAAGTTCGTCTTTCATGAAGGAACACTTTTTCAAATTTATCAACAACTTTTCCTCTTTCAATCTCTGCAATACTTGTCTTATATGCATCAAATGCTCTTCTCTAGTCTAACTGAATATCAAAATATCATCCAAGTATACAATCACACATTTATTCAAGAATTTCTTCAGAACTCCATTCATCAATCTCATAAATGTACTTGGTGCATTAGTTAAACCAAAAGGCATAACCAACCACTCATACAAACCTTCTTTTGTCTTGAAAGCAGTCTTACATTCATCACCTTCTCTGATTCTAATCTAATGATATCAACTCTTCAAATCAATTTTGGTAAAATATTTTGCTCCACTCAAACAATCCATTATATCATCCATCCTCAGTATAGGAAACCTATACTTAACTGTGATCTTATTGATTGCTCTTGAATCAGTGCACATTCGCCATTCTCCATTCTCTTAGGTGCCAATACAGCTGGTACTATACATGGACTCAAACTTTCTTTGATTAAACCCTTGTTCAACAACTCATGAACTTGTTGGTTGAGTTCTTCATTCTCGGTCGGTGTCAACCGGTGTGGTGCCTTGTTTGGTAAACTAGCTCCAGGAATCAGATCCATACAATGACTAATATCTCTCATCGGTGGCAAACTATCAAGTGCATTATCTGAAATGATCTCCTTGTACTCAGTAAGCAATTTCTCAACTTCTGC
Organism: Thuja plicata; assembly: GCA_018584345.1. Taxonomy (NCBI): domain Eukaryota; kingdom Viridiplantae; phylum Streptophyta; class Pinopsida; order Cupressales; family Cupressaceae; genus Thuja; species Thuja plicata. Next base: position 652,804 of record MU226939.1, read on the forward strand.
AGGAACTTTATCTTTGGTGTTCTTACTCGGTTTGTTAGGAATCAAAGCATAACAAATATCATTTCTTTTCAAATCCTTAATAAATTGTCTACCTTCCATCAAACAAACTTTCACAGATGTACATATCTCATCAACAGATTCTTCAACCAAAGGTAACAAGATTTGCTTCTTACCATCAACCCAAATAGTATATCTATTCACTCTTCCATCATGTATAGCATGTCTATCATATTGACAAGGTCTACCCAACAAAATATGACAACAATCCATTGCCATAATATCACACAACACCTTATCATAATACTTTCCAATTTTCAGATTCATAAAACATTGTTCACTCACCATTAATGTATGCTCATCCTTGATCCATGAAATCTGATAGGGCTTAGGATGCTTCATTCTTTCCAACTGCAACTTTGTGACCATCTCCTCAAATGCCAGATTCTTCGAAGTTCCACTATCAACAATTACTTTCCAAACTTTGTCTACAACTCTGCATCAATTACTTTCCAAACTTTGTCTACAACTCTGCATCTAGACTTGAACAAACTTTTCCTTACAGGATCTTGCTTATCTTTCTCACTCCAAAGTATCCTTCTGATCATTAGATTTCCTTCCTTCTTAGGTTCATTCGGTGACTCCTCTGGCACCAAAGCATTTCTGCTACTACCGACTTTCTTGCTTGCATGTGTACACTCAAAAGATCTATGTCCTTCACCACAATTGTAACAAGTTCCTTGGAACCCTCTTCTACTATAACCACCTTGGGAGTAGTTGCCTCTTCCTCAGAGTGAACTTCCACCTTTCCATTTGGTCTTTCCTTTGTCTTGATATGTGTCTGGATTTGTCTTGTCTAGTTCAGATCTACTATTTTCACCATGAGATCTACATCTTCCTCTAGGGAATCTACCACCTCTTCCTCTTTGCCTTTGTTCATATCTTTTGTTCAATTTCTCCTCAACTTTTAGGGCAAACTGATATGCCTCTTCAATACTCTCCATCTTTACCAAGCTGATCTCATCTTGTATAGAACTTGTTAACCCATTCAGATATCTTGCTATTCTTTCCACTTCATCTTTAGCATGTCCAGATCTGATGTCTAATCTGTAGAATTCCTCGGTGTAATCTTTTACCGAGCTATCTTTCTGCTTCAAACTTTGCATTCTCCTTACTAGGTTAATCTAGTAATCACAAGGTAGAAACTTGCCTTTCAATTTGTTTATCATCTTATCCCATACCTTGATCTTGTCTTTACCCTTCTTCCGATCCAATTGCAAATGCTCCCACCACAAGGATGCATGACCTTTCAACTTTGTACTTGCAATCTTTACTTCTCCTCTAATACATTCTCATACTCAAAGTATTTTTCCATCTCGTTTATCCAGTCTATCAACTCACCAGAATCTAACTTTCCACTATACTCAGGAGGATTAAACTGAGGTGTGGACTTCAAGCTTGTCAAAGCTCGCAGGAATCTCTCTTCTTCCTGATCCATCACAAGTGCAGGTGCAGCTTCTCCTTGCACTTCTTCAAATTCATCATCACTAACATCTTCAAGATGTCTTCCTCTGCGCTGGGCTGTCTCAACAACTTCTAATCTTGCAGCAATTTGTCTTAGCATATCAGCTAGACCTGGATCTGCATTTCCTCTCCCACGAACCATCTTGAAACCCTCTACAATTGTAGGTCAGATCGCAATTTGCTACCCCACAACAATATCAACCAAGTCGGGTTAGGGCTTACAAGAAGGAACCTAGATCTCACCTTCACTCTGATACCACCTGACGCAAGGAGGGTAGGAAACCAGGGCCCAAGGCACTCCCAGCTATCCAAACTAACTTGCAGAACAACTCAGAAGCAACAATACAAAAAGGGAGAGAAGAAACAGCGGAACATTTATTTTATTTCACCAAACTTATTACATGTCGGGTTGTAAGGCCTGCTCGGTTTCAGCCATATACATTCAGATGTTTACAGAGTAATCTTCATACGTGTGAGGTCACAGACCTGCCATCCAAATTTGCTAATACTATATCTTCTATTCCAAAAAACTAATCCCTAATCTAAGTACAGAAAACCAAATATATACAAGTGTCCACCAAAGAGGTCGGCACTAGGATCCTAAAGATCCAACATAAGAAACAACAAAGCCCCAAATTTACGTCCACACACATCCCAATGAGAGATCCCAACATTAATTACGCTACGGAAATTAAATGCAGAAGTCGGCCAGAAGATCCAACTTCAAAAACACAACTCGGTAAGAAAGCCAACCAAGCACCGAGACCAGTCAGTGAAAACCCACCGAGTAGCCAAACAACTACCGAGACCCGTCGGTAAAGCACGCCACTAAGTAGTCAAAATGACCACCGAGACCCGTCGGTAAAGCAAGACCGAAACAAGTAACTGAGCCCAAGCGGAGAACAACAAGTCTTCAACCGAGCGAACAAAAGCAGTTACTCAGCACTTTACCGAGCAGTCTCCAACAAGCTACCGAACCAAAACAAACATATTTTTGGTTGATACAGGATTGCCAAGAACCCAAGATGCTCTTGCATCAGTTTAGCACTCACACGTCATACTCAATCAAGTGTGAATTTCCGTGTTATGACCATGTTCTATGCCAAATACTGTGATTGTTAATATTCCAGAAAACCTTAATTCCATATGTGATTGACCCGTGAAGAGTGTCTGGTTGTTTATGTTATTTGCATTTTTTGTAAAATTTAATGTTGATATGAGTCTTATGGTATTAATGGTTATTTAATGTTTTGAGAGCTTAAATGTGGCTATTTATATTCGTTTTAATTGCATTGCATAAGTAGGGTAAATTTATGAATGTGGGAGTTAAAAGTTTTATTTATTTAGTTTATTTGATCATTTTATATTCAAAAATTGAAGTGGGTTTCAAAAAGGAATATGATCTATTTTGACACTTTATCAATTTTGGAGTTTTTGTAGAGCATGAAACCCTTTGGAGTTTTTGTAGAACATGATCTCTTTTGACACTTAATCAATTTTGGAGTTTTTGTAGAGCATGAAACCTTCTTTGTGCTTGAAGTTTTGAATTTGAATTGGGAAGCCAATTTTGCATGGAATTGGATAAGACTTGTTGCAATGGGATAGGAATGGGAAGGAGTTTTTGCTGCTCCAAGGATTTTGGCTCTTGATTGGCATGCTTAGAGATTTCGTATTTCAGATTTGGAGAAAATTTGGGGCAGGAACCTCATATCTCTCTCTCTCTCTCTCTCGTTGTTTCTAATTGGATGTAAATAGTTTGTCTAATGAAAAGAAGCATTTCCTTAGTTTATGGAATTTCATTTGATTGTTTGATTTAATTATTGTGAAGAACACTTGTGAAATTTCCATTTTATACCTTTCTCATGCCCAATTTTCTTTGGATTGATTGAATTGTGGATTTTATGATGAGAAAGGATGTTGGGCACCTAAGGACCAAAAGGGTATTCTTAGATTTTCTAATTTTAAAGTTTGAATTTTTCATGGTTTTTGAAGCTATTTTAATGGTGGATTTCTCTCTTCATTGGTTTTAAAGAATTTTGGAAAATGTTTAAAAAGTGGATGTTGTGTAAAATTCTGTTGGATAATTGTGGAAAGATGAAATTATAGTATGAAATTTGATTTGGATCAATTTGGATCCCGTTTCTTATGGCTATTGCAATTTGAGAAATTATGTCTATGTGGTGAATAGTTGTTAAAATGAGAAATTTGTATCATTTGAATTGTTGATTTTGGATTTCGATTCCACCTTTGTTGGAACATAATGGGCCTAAGGGTAGGTATTACAGTCAATGATGGGAGTTGCTCCCAACGTGTCAACGACCCAAAGTGGTGCGTTGGCAATCACAGTGTGGCGAGTTACTTAATCAAGAGAACTCTTGAAAACATGGGTAATAAAATTAACCAAGATAATTGGATGCCCCTCGCATGCCTTGAGTGCTCATATATGTAATGTCCCTTCTTGTAGATGCCCTAGTTTTTGCCCTAAATGACAATTTCCAAGAAGAACAAAAGTAGAATAGAATTAGTAGCGTTATGTACCTGGTTGAGATCTTGCAATATGTTAGGAAATCATGGAAACATAATCCACAAGATAGATCTTCCTTATTAGAGATATTAAAAACATAGATTATTTCAACTAGGGTTAGGAACATTAAATTAACCACAAGGTATATTCAGTTTATTAATGGAGTCCAACCAAAGGAGAGGCAGGATAAGGGGTGTACTACGGTGCCTTAATAAATCCTCTACCCTAGGCGAAAGAGCCAATTATTATCCTTCTTGGCCTCATGTGGCTCTTGCCATCCACATGAGGGGGTGTACCTAGTGAGGTGTCCATAATCTATATCCTTTATCCTAAGCCCAAGCGTCGATTATAATCTCTCTTGGCCTCATGTGGCTCTTTCCATCCATGGGAGGGGGTGTACCTAGCGAGGTGTCCATAATCCATTTATCCTCTAACCTAGGCCCAAAAGCCGATTATTATCCCTCTTGGCCTCATGTGGCTCTTGCCATCCATATGACAGGGTGTACCTAGTGAGGTGTCCATAATCTATTAATCCTCTACCCTAGGCTCAACAATCGATTATTATCCCTCTTGGCCTCATGTGGCTCTTGCCATCTACATAAGTGGGTGTACCTAGTAAGGAGTCCATAACCATTAATCCTCTACCCTAGGCCCAAGGGTCGATTATTATCCCTCTTCGCCTCATGTGGCTCTTGCCATCCATATAAGGGATTGTACCTAACGAGAAGTCCATAACCATTCCACTATTCCATTTCCACCCTTACCCTCTTCCCATGATTGGAGTTCCCCATCATAAAGAACAATATTACACAAAATATGTGTATATTCTTCAAATGGAGATCACACAATAATAATATCATATTTAAACATGTTATTCATACGCAAGAATCAATCATAAGAAATCATAAATGAGAATACACCATGCTACTCATTATCAAAATTGATAATTCATATCGATTTATAGATAATACTCAAACACTTGAGAGTGATTGTTGTAGATTAAACTTGCTTGGGATTTAATGCCTTCTTTAAATGCTATCCTTTGACTTAAATACCTCTTCCTTGTAGTGGAAGAGTTGAATCCCTTCCAATATCATATATTTTTGCATCCCGTAATTCGCACATCTTCACAAACCGTTCCTTTTGTTAACATTAATCAAGTTCGTACCTTGCCACCTTTTGGAATGTAATTACTAAACACACCGATCATTTCTCATTTTCGTATCATACTTCCTTGGAGGATAATTGTTGTATATCAATCTAATGTGATCCTACTTGTCATCGCAGCACAAAGACTCATATTATTTATGGATTGGGATTTTCAGAAAATTGTGAGGTCTTATGAATAAAAAGATTTTTTGATGTTTGTTTGGCCCGAACTCCTTAGAGTACATACAACGCATCCATCTTCTTTTCTTCTACTGCTGCTAATTTCTCTTCCAGGCCAGCTTTTTCCATCTTCCATTTTCCTTCCCAAACAGCCCTTTCATCTTTCCACTCCCTTTTCCTTCAGTTTGTCAGTTCCTTTTCCTGTTGAAGTTCCAAGTATGTCCTTCTAAATGCTACCTCCATTTCTGCAAGTGTGTGTAGGAGGGGTGGTTGCTCCTCTACGAGAGGTATGGTACAGCGGGCTGTCCAACTTTCAACTAATTCCTCCTGCCTATACCCACTTTGCTGAAGTAGTCTTCAATTTGTATGGCATTTCCCCTTCATGAATGTTGCCAAGGATTTCGTTGCTCTGACTATTGCCTCTAGGTTTTGATTCTTAGCCTGTTGTATAATATCCTTGGTAGTATGTTCCATAGCTTGTAACTCTCTGAGAAATCTTTCTGTTGTGTCTTCCAATGAGAGGGCCTCGGAAAGTCCCACTTGCGCACTTGGCCTTTCTATTACGTTTTCCCCTTCTACCTCCAAGGGGGTCGGCAAGGGTGGAGGTACCATCCCAAATTCTTCAAGCAGTCTATCTGCCTCTTCTAGTACTGCATCCTCAACCAGTATATCCTCCCCTAATGTGTCTTGATTTTCAATGTTGGGTTCTTCCCCGTACTTTTCATGTTGTGCATCCATTTTTCTAGCGGGTTGTACCACCAAGGCAAGAGGGTGTGCTACTTCTATACCTTGCGGTGTGTGTCGTCTTATCTTGTGTCCACATTTTTTCTGACATCTGAGATCTATCACCTTGGTTCGAATCTGCTGATCTGGAGGAACCAAGTTTGCTACTCCTGGCAAGGAAAGTTGTCGCCCCCCATTGAGGAACCTTTTGTTGTCTGCCTTCCCCCTTTGTACTATCGTTCTCCTCCTCTGTACGACTACCAACTATGGTACGGACATATGCCCGCGTACTAGGCATGGTACGGATGCCTTCCTCTGTACTAATAGTGGTACGTCCCTCCTACGTACTAGGCATAGTACAGACGCCTTCCTTCATACTAGTGGTGGTACATTCCTCTTTTGTTGCACCTGTGCGACAACCTGGTACGTTCCTCTTCCTCCGGATATGTTGCTCATACCATGTTTTAAAAACTCATACGCTTACCTCCTCTATACCCGTGCCTGGACTTACCTCCACCCCTCTAGTTCGTACGTTGTTTCGTACGAGTCCAATCCTTCTCCGCCAACCTCCGAAATTTTTGATTGCTCGTACTCCCAAGCGTACATAGGTTCCTACTACTTATGCTCGTACGGCAGCAACTACTGATGTTTTTGCAGCCCGTACGTTGGTAACTCCTCCTGTGCCTCCCACTCATACGAATGTCTCCAACTCGTATGTATGCCTCCAATTCGTTCATATGCCTCCACCCCGTACGCCCTTCGTTTGGACTCTTTTGTCTTCTCGATGTTTTACCTCGTGCACGTCCACTGCAGGCCTATTTGTATTTATTGTCTGTAGCTTAGCCTCCTTGTATTCCACTTTCTTCTCCTTGCTAAATATATGTGATGGTTTATTATTGAGGGTGGTTGTACTCTTCCTATACTCCTTATAACCTTTTGGATACTTTTCTTCCGATTCAGATTCTTTGATTTGCAACATATTACATTCTGGCTGGAATACTTCGTCTCCTATTTGCCAGTGAAACAGGCTGTTGAGAGAGCATATTTCATCTTCTGAGCACTCCCCAAGCTGGAGTATTCCTTCTTCGTCCGGTTCTACTCCTCCATCCTCTCCTACCTCTGAATCAAATGCCAGATCCTGACTTACAGCCTAATTCCTTAGATCAATTGTGTACTTTCAGCCGTCTACTTCTATGGAAAGGGTATTTCTCTTCCAATTATTGGTGGCCTTTGTTGTGACCAGCCATCCTCTTCCCAACAATGCATCATATCCTTTCTTTTCCAGGGAAATCACCACAAAGTCCAAGTGAAACTGTTGTGTACCAATTACTACCTTTTGTCCCATCAGAGTTCCTATCGGCTTAATTCCATGCTGGTCTGCACCCACCAGTTGGAATGTGGGCGGCCAAAGTGTAGGTTTCCCTAGTGCCTTCCAAGTTTCCTCAGGTAGGACCTTCACACCCGACCCTCCGTCCACTATAGTATTTGTGAGTTTGCATCCCATTATCTCCATTTCTACAATTGCAGGTGTCCTTCCCATTCCTAGGGTGAAAAGGGTGCTAGTCTCTTTTCCCCCTTGTGCTTCTTCTTCCTCCTCCTCCGCCGGCGGTACTCCTTTGAGACTTGCTCCTTGTGTTATTGCTACCCGTAACTGGGGTAGTGTTTCTAGTAGAAACGCAATTCTCACGGGAATGGTGGTCTCCAGTACTTGTTTCATGATGTTTGGTACAGGCCAGGTGGTTTTAGCCGTACTTGCTTTCCCTTCCTCTGCCATGTTATCTCGAATGTCTTTTCTAGCTTTTTGGAATCTTTCCTTCTCTGTAGCTGCATCAGGATATACAAGTTTCCTAGCCTGCATTCTTGTGATGGCCAATACTTCCCTTTCTGGATCTGCAATGTCGAGCATGTTCACCCCTTTTTCTCTGGGACAATTGGCATCCTCGTGTTTACTTGGTCCGCACCATTTACACAACATTCCTCCGTTCTGCCCTCCACCATTCTGGCAGTCCCGCCCAAAATGCCCCCATTCGTTGCATTGCCTACATTGAATCATGGGTCTTCCTTTGGAATCGTATTGGATTGATCTCCTGGGTGTGTTATTATTGTTGTTGTTGTTGCTTCCTCGCCTATTGTTTCTATACCCTCCCAGCGAGGCTTCCGTATTTGTGTTTCGTGGAGGGGTGGAAGGCAGTGTGGATTGTTCTCCTTGGGTAAAAAATACTTGCGCATTCCGTGCCTTTAGATTGTAGGGACAGTCCTTAATTGTATGGCCCAACACCTAACATATGTCACAGAATGTTTTGCGCGGGCATGTTCCTTTTGTGTGTCCTTCCTTTTCGCAATCTGTGCACCACAGTTCCCTCTCCTCTCTTTTCTCCTCCTTACTTCTTGTTACTTCCTTCATTAGCCTCATCATGTCTTTCCTCAGGGCTTGGATGGTCTTAGATTCATCCCCGCTCTCTTTTGAACTTTCACTCCCGCTTCCATGTCTCTTGGCTTTGGAAGTTTTGTTCTCACTCTCTATATCCATTGCACGGGTGCAAGCCTCCGCAAAGGATGATGGTGGTACTATCTTCATTTTTCTTCTTAAGGACGAAGTTAACCCTTCAATTTTTTTTAATCCGTCGGTAGGTTTGTTGTCTAGCTTCCCTATCAATTCCTTGAGTCTCCTGCTATGCCCTGACAGATTCATTTTTCCTTTCCTAGTATTATAAATTTTTGTGACTATCTCGTCATCATCACGTAGAAGTCTGAATTCCTCCTCAAAGGCGGTACAGAGGTCCTGCCATGTGGTCTTCTTCGCAACTTCCAAGTCTGTATACCAATGAATAGCTATACCTCTTAGTGTGGCAGGGAAGGCTTTTAACCATTCATCCGCATTGTTTTCTCCATTGGCTTGCCATATAGTTATACATGTTTTACAATGACAAGCAAGGTCCTCCGATCCTTCTGCAAATCTAGGGAGTTTTTGTTTGTCCAATGCCATTCTCCTTCCGCTCTTCCCTCTTGCCGGGACGCTCCCTCCTGCCGAGTTGCTCCCTCCTTGTGGGACGCTCCCTCCTGTCGGGACGCTCCCTCTTGCTGGGTTGGGCTGCTCCTTCCTACTGGGACGCTCCTTCCTGCCGAACTAGTAATATCTCCTTCCCCTTGTGGTTCTTCTGTCTAGCTGGAGCTTTGTTCCTGTCGCTGCTCTCTTCGTGCGGGGGTTTCAGGATTCTTCCACCCTTCCTTCCTGATGTTTCTGAAATAGCCAAGTTGGCTATACCTTCTATTGTGTTTTCAATCAGCCTTTCCTCAATTTGACTTGCACTTTGAGGTCGGTTCACCAATCCTCTTAAATGGTGACGTCTTTCCTCCTGTTGTTGTAGACCCAGAATTCGCAGGACGGCTTCCCCCTCAGTTTCTTCTTCTGGCCTTCGCCTGGGATATTTATTTGGAAGTAAGGGCATGAATTGTTTTAGTGTCTAGTTATCTTCCTTGGATTGTCACGCTCCTCCAATTCCTGTGTACTTCTTTCGGCCAACTGTGGAGCACTTGTTGTCTTCTCCGCTCTTGTTTTGTTTCGGCTATTTCTTCCTCCACACGTACCAAATTTCTTGTCAATAGTCAAGGAATTTGTCCAAGTAGATGGTACACCGCTAGTGGTACTGAAAGCTCGTCTCGTACCGTGCTCTCTGGAACTGCTCTCTCGGGCTTCCCTTTGCACATACTAGTCGATTGAAACTTCCTAGGCCACCACCAGATCTCGTATCACCTAATCTTCTCTTGTTATTTCCTCCTCTTCTCCATCACTATTTGTTATTTGTATACGTAGTAGGAAGGGTCTTCCCATTACTTCATCCTGCCCAGTCAACGACCTCCAAGTTCGGACTTAGGCAGTGTCGCCAAAATGTAGAATGATTATTAATGCACAATATACATAATAATACATGGATTCAATAGTACCAATATGACATTCATTACCAATAGCAGAATACCAGAATACCAAAATGGCGAGGAAATGTTATTACTTTATTGATTACCCAAAAACATGAGTCCAACGTCCATATTCCAAAGTTCTTATATAATGGTCGGTTGGTTGGAAAAACCAACGGACGCATCCCCTCGCTTCCTAACTACCCTCTCCCGACAAAGCATAACTAATTCTAATTACAATATTACTTTATTACATACTACATGCTTTCCAATTATTTCTATGCAATGTATTTGTTTATTGTAAAGTAATCCTCACTTTGGACCTTGTAGTGTAAGGATATGTATTTGGTTGGACCATGATAATGAATGTACATTAATTTGTGTCTCAACGTTAAATCGAGCATAATTGCTTTGTATTTGATCAAAATGCTTATGTATGGTTAAAGTAAACAATTGCATGAATATCCTTTTTGGATTTTAAATAAATCTAGTGTATGGTTAAAGTAAACGATTGTATTAATATCCTTTTTGGATTTAAAATAAATCTACTGTATGTTAGAGACATCTTGGAGGGTATTTTAGATTTCTCATGTCGTCATGCTAACTCTTAGTGGTGATTAAGTCATGTTTGGATGTTTTCGGGTCCACTGGAGGCTTTTCAAAGCGTCTAGTAAAGTGTTGTAAACGTGAGTAAGCACCACTCTCGTGTGTCTTTACGTGTTTTGTCCTACAGGAGAAATTTAGGATGTTGGTGAAACCATTACACATCTCCCCATCCTCTCCTTTTGCACATCGGTGGTGCCTAGTGTCTAGGGGATTCATTTTTACTTCCTTCTTCCTTGAGTTTTGTTGGCTATTTCATGTTCCTAAGGCTTCTTGGGCACCTTTAGAATAGACCACTGCGCTCGTGAATTCCTTGTGACCAATCCCTAACTTTGGATTGCTCACTAGTCAAGACAAATGCACATTCTGCGGATGACAACATGGGTGCTAGTCTTCAAGGACACTAGCACAAACATTGGTCATCGGTGCACCCAAATCAGCTAAGGTGCTAGTGTCCTCAGTTGTTTGTCGATTGGGTTTACGGGACCTCTGATGGGGTGCATTTGTGTATCCAATGTTAGGTTGTGGTGTCAATTGCATTGGTTTGCTCGTGCCCTAGTTCACTAGAGGTCGAGCATTGCACCTAGGACCGAGGAGATGGTCAAGTTTGCCGAGAGAACTCTTGTATCACATTGTGAAGTCTTGTAAGGGTCAAAACCCCTTTTTCATCATCACCGTAGTGTCTTGGGTCTTCCCCTCTAGTTGGTTAGCTTTCAGGGACCTCTGTCTTCCGCTTGTGCTTAATCAAGTTGCGGCAAGATATCATAAGTTTGTCGTTTGAGCTAGTGAACTCCTACATGTGTTGTAGGAGTTTGGGCTTGAATTGGTCAGCCTATTTTGATTTGGATTGGAGGTTGATAAATCCCTCATCCCATCTCGATGTCATTTTTTAGAGCACACGATTGTGGTTTGTGTCAAACATCGTTGAGAACTCTCTCTCTCTCTCTCTCATTTCACCATGGTGAGTAGTTCCGCATTGTTAGCCTTCCACTGTTGTCACCTTGCTTGTGCATTGAAGAGGCCTTGTATAGTTGTTCTTGTGTGTCAAAATTGTGACACTTATGTGCACATTATGGTGAAAATACGCATATTGTGTCATATCTTTGGCTTGAGGTTGCTAAGTTGTTCTGGAATGTTTCAAATAAAAACACTCCAGGTTTCTTGGCTTGTTTCCACAAGGGCTCCTTGGTGAGCCATTATAGAATAAAACAACAAAAACAATGTTCACATGGTTATGCTGTTGTTTCTGGAATTTGATTGTGTTTTCCTTTCTTGCAAAAAGAGGAAAACACAATCAAATTCCAGAAACAACAGCATAACTATACGATGGATTGTGGAAAACTACTATATTCAAATGTTCACATGGTAAAACTTCCAAAACATTGATATTTTGCAATAGTTTTAACTTTTAATGCCATATTTTATCCACTGTTAAAGGGATTGTTAAGAATAAGACTGATAGGTATTCATTTGGATGTATGTTACTTACTCCTGAAGATTAGAAAGCATTTTTACAGGGCATTCAAGAGTAATCCAGGTGACGGCAGGGGCTGATGGTGTTATTAGAGATTGGCATGGTAAATTCATAGAAGGCCTCTCTCTTGACAACCCTCATGGCATCGACTCTACATCTCATTTACTCATCATCTCCAACTCATTTGCAAAACCATCATTCTGCACCTCGCCTTTTCTGACCTAATGTTCTGTAATAGGCATCGTAGGTGGGGTTGGTATTATGGTCCCCATGCATTTATTGTTTTACATGATATCTGAGTCAATCCTATGCTTTATAGTATTATACTATATCATATTCTTATATTAGTTGTCCTTTTATTGATTTTTGTATCAATTGTCTTCTCAAGGATTTACTCAAACCCAGAATTTGCTTAGATGCTTCATCATTGGTTATTTGAGACCCTTTTTTTATGTCCTGATTAGTTGCTGTAACTTTTCATACTTATGCATCCAATTGAACCTACTTAGTTCATTTGTAGGCAATAAAATTTCTTTCTTTGTTTCAGGACATAAGCAATGCACTAAGGCTATGCTTGAAACCCTACAACAATATCTTACCTGCTTATATATCTATGCAACACTGGCAAAATCATATTCAATAAAATCACCCAAAGAGCAATTCAAGCAATGGAGAAAAATAGTCTCTGGAAACAGGGTCTACTATTTACGAGTTTGGATAAGGTACTGTTGTTACCAAACTTCAAAATCAAAATCCATAAAGGAGGGAAAAAATTACAAAACTTTAGATTTCCAGATAAACTTGGAGAGTCTCATTCAATGAAAAAAGTATTTTTATGTATTTGTGTGTCAAAATCTTATATAATATGAACATGTTGGGCTAAGGAGAAAAAGTTTTCTCAGGTGTGGATTTGTAGAGGAAAGAAGATCAATTTTTAAGATAGAATAAGTGATTTGAAATCTCCAGATTGTATTAAGACTGACTTGATGTGTCTGAAGAATCTGGATCCAAAAGGAAACAATGTAGACCTATATGCTAGATATTATAGGATCGGTAACTATGTTATGTATTATTTCCAGCTTCCTTCCATTTTATCAGCAATATTTTCCAGAATGCAATATTGTTAACTATCCACCATCCCTAAATCCCTCAAGTTCTGAAATCAGAATTCTTTGGACTTGAAACATATCTTATCAATCTATAGTGGAGATCTGCAATGAATTATACTTTTATAATTCTAAAATAGAGATCATTATTCATAATGCACCATGCATGTGAAATGCTAAATAACAGAAGATGGGAGTTAGCTACCATGGACTTATCCACAACTTTGGTTACAATTAAATAAGACACTCAAAGCAATAAATTGTTCCAATCACAAGCAATCAAATTAGTAGAAGACAGAAGTAAACTCACAATGGTCATTTTGTCCACCCACTGAACCTTTAAAATCATAACAGACACAAAAGTAATAATGCTCCAATGGTCCAACCAGTAACTCTTTATAAGAAAACAGTAAAAACATCTAACCACAAATCAGTAACTCTTGCAACTAAACAGGTTTATCCACGTTTGCGGTACAATTAAGCATTTAAACAAGTAACAACATGGAATTTAAATTCATTCACAAAGCATTGAGTGGGAGCATTGGTGTAGATTTCGTATGAACCCTCATCTATATTCCCAGTGCATATAAGGTAACACAATTTTGGAGAAAACTGTTATTTCAGTATATTAGAACATAACAGTTTATCATCTGAAATAGCAATTCTCTGTTCTCCATAATCACTAAAAGTTTAAACCGCATTTCGGGAGTTTATGGATGTTGCATACTGAAATTATAGAGATGCACATAAGAATATCAATAAACTGCATAAATCTTATTCAGGGGTCAACTGTTTAGCTGTATTAGGCTCTAATAAAATTATGCAGTTGACCCCAGAAGAACATTACAATTTGATACTGTGAACAAAATGCTCTCAAATACAAGCTGCATATGATTATAGAATTATAGTGTTAGTAATAACTGAGAGGGGGGGTGGAATCAGTGGCCTCAAAAATATTCCAATTAATCAACCCAAAAACTTAGTAACACAATATTAAGCCTCTAGTTATCTTCAGTCCTATAAGATGAATGCCTTTAAATATAATTATCAAATAACTACTGCTCCGAGTTATCTTTTAAACCTTATCCTTTATGTTTACCAAATAGCAGTCTTTCAATTTACTGAAAAACAGTAAATAGCTTAATGTATACCGATCAATCCAGATTAGTTATGTGTAATGCAAAACACTAAAGTAATGACTCATAAACACATTGACACATGGATTTTTAACGTGGAAACCCTGTTAAAGGAAAAAACACTTGGGACCGATAACCCAAAATTTTCACTCTTCTGAACTGAGCTTGGTGAAGAATCAACCCTGTTAAAGGTTACAAACACATTGTTAGGTGTGACCTTATTAGAGGATTTAAAAGATTAGTTTGTCACTTGATATCGAGCATCTCTATGCTACCATCTATGACCAAACCCTGATTTGTCAAATGGTATCTGGCATCCCATGCTATCTTCATGATCAAACTTTTTGATACTCCTTGGGATGTATCTCAATATAGAAAGGATCTTCAAATCTTGCTCGGTTAAGAGACTTTCTGAATCAATGGTTAAACTGAAACAGTATGATCTGTTCACATATACAACTTATACTTGCAGATTTTCAGATCTATTGTAAGCTTATTAAACCATTCTGATCAATATATCTTTTCAATACCTTTGCTCCACTTTTGTTTTTGCTCGGTGATGCTGTGCTTTGTTGCTCGGCGTCCACAGAAATCTTTAGCTCTTTCTTCAGCTTGATTGATCAGGACTGTATGAAATTGTTCTTCATCAGTTTCTCTCCAGCATCCTCTTTTTCATTCACTCCCCTTAATTCATAATGAATTAAGTTGTCTCTTTATAGACATGATATCACCGTTTCTCTCTTCTTGATTTTCTTGTTCTTGGCGTGATCCGCAATCTTAGCCAATCCTTATTTAAAGCATAACTCTTGTTTTATCTTGTAGAAATCTTCTTGCCAACTATACAAAATAGCTTTAAATCCTTTACTTATCTCTGGCTTTATCTTGTCGATAAAAACAATGATAACTACCAATTAAGTCTATTTTTAGCTCTGCCAGCTAGATATTTTGTCGTTTCTGAACTCATGTTAACTTCGTTGTTTTAACTCTTTGATAGCTTCGGTCAACACTTTAGTTCTCCTCGGGCTTCTCCGTCGGGGTTGTCTGTCTGTCGGGGTTGTCTGCAAAGTTCTGCTCATTGGTTAACACTGTTATTTTGGCCGTCGGTAATGCTTGTGATTCTGCTCTTTGGTAATGCTCATCGATTTCTTTGCTCGGGCATCACTGTGACTTAACTTTCGATTATCTCTGTCCGTCGGGTTCCACTAGTCGTCGGTGTTTGAAGTCACTTAGTAAATGCTTGTCTTTTATGCATTACTGAAAGCATAATCTTTATCTCTCTGATTCTCTAAAGTCTTTGACACTTTGATTATAACCGTTTAGACTATATCAAGTTGACATCAATGACAATACAATCCATTAACTGATTTAATGTCTTGCATTATCTTTCTGTATTTCGGTGATCAACTTAACATCTTCAAACATTCAATCAGTTATATGTCATCAATCTCTCTCTTTGGCATTGATGGCAACACACTACATTATCATACTATATTATTACTAGTACAATATGAGATATAACAGTTTCATCAATCTCTCCTATTGTAATTATTAGAAATGTCGAGCTCTCGGTAAGCTCAAATAGCTTAGATTTGTTTCTTGCAGAGTGGATTTCTTCAATCTTCAATCCCTTCATTGGATAGATGTGGCAACTTTTGTCTCTGTTCTGATATGTGCTCTGCCTTGACTGTTCCTCTTCTTGATAATCTCTTTTTCCTTTGACAGCAATCTCTCCCTTTGTATGAACTCTCTCCCTTTGTTTCTTCTCTCCTTTAGATGGATATTTCATATGTAACCAATCTCTCCCTTTGAATATTGATTAACTCTTCTTTTTGATTTCTTAGGAACTTCTCTTCATGGATAATGATATAATCTTTTCCTGATAATGAGATCATCTCTCCCTTATAATAATGAGAATCTCTCTTCCTTTTTGATAATGAGATAATCTCTCCCTTTGACAACAATGCCAAACAATGCTTCTATATCATCTTCCATCCCTTTATATAATATATTCTTTGAATTTCCCTATCCATCAGCAATACAATGTCTCTGGTGTTCGGTGCTGATTTGTACCTTGCTGTGTACAGATGTATCTGTGTTGTTCATCTCGGTGCTTGCATCAACATGAATGATCTTCTGATTGTGTGTAGGCTGATGCAGCCTCCTAGTCATCTTACTGACCGATAGATAAGGGTTGTACCCCTAGTCTCTGTCTCAAGTACTCAAATGTATCTTTCGGTAATGGCTTGGTGAATATATCAGCTAATTGTTCCTTTGATTGAACATATTCCAGTATCACCTCTTTTGCTTGCACTT
>MU226939.1:676724-690864 GCA_018584345.1 Thuja plicata
TCTTTTATGAGCTCTTCACTCTTCTTCTTGTTGCTGTTGCAAACACAAAAAAACCATAAAATGAATGCAAATGAAGCCCTATTTAGTTTTCTATCATTTTAGCACAAGAAGTGGGCCCCACATTGCCAAGGGTTAAAAAAGGACACACTTAGCAATTAAATAATGTTGTGTTTTTTTTTTAAAATTGCTTTTTTTATGTGCTTTGACGGGGGACGGCCGTACGTCCCCTTTTGGGGTCAAGGGACGTCTGGAAGTTCCCGTTCCCAAAAGGGGGACGTGGGGACGTCCCCAACGATTGGTGGCTGATTGGTGGCGCCGCTGGGAACGCAGGAATGGCGTCCCCCCGTCTCGGGTGTGTCCCCGTCCCGGGTGCGTTTGGGATTCGGGGGGGGCGACGCGTCCCCGTGTTACACTGGTAATAACTGAAACGGGGGGGGGTGGATCAGTGGCCTTAAAAATATTCCAATTAATCAACCCAAAAACTTAGTACCACAATATTAAGCCTCTAGTTATCTTCAGTCCTATAAGATGAATGCCTTCAAATATACTTAGCAAATAACTACTGCTCGGAGTTATCTTTTAAACCTTATCCTTTATGTTTACCAAATAGCAGTCTTTCAATTTACCGAAAAAACAGTAAATGCTTAGTGTATACCGATCAATCCAGATTAATTATGTGTAATGCAAAACACTAAAGTAATGACTCATAAACACATTGACACATGGATTTTTAACGTGGAAACCTTGTTAAGGGAAAAACCACTTGGGACCGGTAACCCAAAATTTTCACTCTTCTGAACTGAGCTCGGTGAAGAGCCAACCCTGTTAAAGGTTACAAACACACTGTTAGGTGTGACCTTGTTAGAGGATTTAAAAGATTAGTTTGTCACTTGATATCGGGCATCTCTATGCTACCTTCTATGACCAAACCCTAGTTTGTCAAATGGCATTTGGCATCTCATGCTATCTTCGTGATCAAACTTTTTGATACTCCTTGGGATGTATCTCAATATAGAAAGGATCTTTAAATCCTGCTCGGTTAAGAGACATCTGAATCAATGGTTAAACTGAAACAGTATGATCTGTTCACATATACAACTTATACTTGCAGATTTTCAGATCTATTGTAAGCTTATTAAACCATTCTGACCAATATATCTTTTCAATACCTTTGCTCCACTTTTGTTACTGCTCGGTGATGTTGTGCTCTGTTGCTCGGTGTCAGCAGAAATCTTTAGCTCTTTCCTCAGCTTGATTGATCAGGACTATATGAAGTTGCTCTTCATCACTTTCTCTCCAGCATCATCTTTTTCATTCAGTTGTCTCTTTATAGACATGATATCATCGTTTCTCTCTTCTTGATTTTCTTGTTCTTGGCGTGATTCGCAATCTTAGCCAATCCTAATTTAAAGCATAACTCTTGTTTTATCTCGTAGAAATCTTCTTGCCAACTGGACAAAACAGCTTTAAATCCTTTACTTATCTTTGGCTTTATCTTGTCGATAAAAACAATGATAACTACCAGTTAAGTATATTTTTAGCTCTGCCACCTAGATATTTTATCGTTTCTGAACTCCAGTTTACTTTGGTGTTTTAACTCTTTGATAGCTTCGGTCAACACTTCAATTCTCCTCGGGCTTCTCCGTCGGGGTTGTCTGTCCTTCGAGCTTCACTGCAAAGTTCTGCTCGTCGGTTAACACTATTATTCTGGCCGTCGGTAATGCTTGTGATTCTACTCTTCGGTAATGCTCGTCGGTTTCTTTGCTCGGGCATCACTGTGACTTAACTTTCGGTTATCTCTGTCCGTCGGGTTCCACTAGTCATCGGTGTTTGAAGTCACTTAGTGAATGCTTGTCTTTTATGCATTACTGAAAGCATAATCTTTATCTCTCTAATTCTCTGAAGTCTTTGACACTTTGATTATAACCGTTTAGATTATATCAAATTGACATCAATGACAATACAATCCATTAACTGATTTAATGTCTTGCATTATCTTTCTGCATTTCGGTGATCAACTTAACATCTTCAAACATTCAATCAGTTACATGTCATCATTATAGATGTGCACAATAAATAAAGAAGCTAACTTGTAACTTTGTATTATAAGTAGTAGTTACCACAAATCTCTTTCACTAGTCCATTTTAAAAATGAATGAGGAAAGATGCCTCATCTAATCAGCATTTGATAACAACTTGGATTTGATCTCCACATATTCCTTGAAGAAGATCCAGATAAAGACTCTTCAGGAACCTCTAATCACAATTTATTCTCACCCTTAGCATAGATATGAGTCTACTTTATTTTTATTTATAGTAATATAATTTGTGTTTTTTTTTGTACTTATAGCATATATGGACTCTGCACTTCAAGATCAAGCAACAAGTTCATTTTGACTATCATATGCTAAAAGCCTAAACACAACTCTAAGATTATTATGGAACTTCTTATATGATTTTGGCAAAATGTAACTGTTATGATTCATCATAAGTTTATTACTATTTTAACTATAAAACTAATGTGATTTCAAAGTTAGAAAACTTGGCGGACTCACCAAAACTCGCGAGTCCTATGGCTGGCCGAGTTGACTCACCGCAGACTCGCGAGCCGAAACCCTAGCAAGTCCAAGTCAAGGACTCGTGAGTTTTTAGGAAGGACTCCCAATTTTTTAGGAAACACCAAACACAAACATCAACCCCCTTTTTTTGTTTTTTCTTTGCCGAGTCCGAGTTTTTAAACTATGAATAGTATCATTTCTGTGGGAAGATTTGAATCTGCCTCAGTTTCAATACTTTTCTACTAAAACAACATTGAGATCTGCGTTTGACTATATGATTGA
Source organism: Thuja plicata (assembly GCA_018584345.1). Classification (NCBI taxonomy): domain Eukaryota; kingdom Viridiplantae; phylum Streptophyta; class Pinopsida; order Cupressales; family Cupressaceae; genus Thuja; species Thuja plicata. The sequence goes on from MU226939.1 coordinate 679,565, forward strand.
TTGTTTAAACATAATTCATCGCTTTAATCAGATAAAAAGATTATTTGGAACAGTTTAAATTATTGTATTTTCTTTAAAGTTGAGTTCATAAAAAGCTATTTATGATAGATTTGACTGCAAAAACTTTGTAAACTGGTGAGACTGACCTGACCAAGAAAAATAGGCTTAAACTGAAGCATGCCTGCAATTGTAAGCAGAACCGTAGGATCATCTGGCACGAGAGAGGAACCAGGCAGAATCTTATGACCATGTGATGCATAGAACTCAAGAAATCTATGGCGAATGGCATCCCCACTCACTGATTGATCCTTAGACAATGCCTTTCCAGTGGGTTCTTCTCTGTTAGTTTCTGCCAGTGCTAAGAGAAACAAATGACAGAATCAATTGTGAACTATAATGCCAAATGAAAGTACACCACCTAAAAGCTGCTTTAATGACTAATTTGCAAAGCGAGTACCCAAATTTTAATAAAAAGATAGAAAGCATAACAAATGAACCTGAACTATTTCTGACTGACAGCTTGACTTTCTCTGGAGCTTTTAAATTAGCATATGTGCTCTTTGCATAGTTTTGAGAAATTAAGAAGAAAAAGCTTCCTTGGCGTGAACCTACACTCAACTTGCTACCTGCAGTCAGTCATGCAATATTTGAAGTTAGTGATAAAAACAATTACAATGGTGTGAATTGCTATATATACTTATGCATTTGTTAAATCAGTAATTAAATAAGAGTGGCAATTCTTCACTATTGCACAAAGCAATAGAATAGAATCAAAATGCGGGAAATAGTAAAACAGAATAATAAGATACAATTTTACAAAATAATGGCAACCAAGTATCAACAATTTTGGACTTTCAATAGACTCTTCAAAAGGTATTGTAACTTTAGACTCTTCAAAAGGTATTGTAACTTTCTGCTGTTTACTCTTTGATCTGATAAAACTAGTAGTTGAAATGATGAACCAAAATAATAATGCGTACCAAATAGAGTACAATAGAAAATATCTTTGCTCACGTTAAGTTCTTATAGAAGTAGACCAGAGATAATTAACCAAGGATCAGACTGCTTTCCCTGACCCCACAAAGTCTATACAGAGCACGGAACAATTGCCAAACAAACCACAACCATTGACAAACAACTAACTACCTAAAGCTGACATGTGAATAATACACAATTAGGCACAAAACACAACAAAGGTGTGTTATTCTAACTACATCATATACTGCAAAACAAAAAGTCAGCTTCCAGACGGCAATTGAAACAAAACAATAAATCAAGTAATATCAGGTAAAGTTATCCAAATGCGAGATGGTACTATCGAGGAAAGACCTTCATGTCAACACTTCCTGCCAGCAACCAAGATAGCTTGATCATAATCTCAATGTTTCACAACCAATAAACATTCCATAGCAAAATATGGGCAAAGATCTATAGTGATTGCTTCAACTAGAAGTAGAAAGTAAATTCGACTGAACCAGCATATCTAGAACATAGGTCAGAGTACAAACTATAGTACAATGCACTCACAATGGTTATACAATTTAATGAAGAATGGAGAAGGACCAAACAAACGGGTAGTCAAGTTGGAATGTGCACTGCACTCTGAAAAGGCTTTGTCAAGTTGATCACTGAACAAACAGTACTTTAGGCTCTTTAAAAATATTCTAATCAAGAAAATCCTTTGTGATTCGTCCAAAGGCCTGAGATGTGCCTTCACCCAATTCACCAACTTGTAGAAAGGATTCCATGTTGTGAAACTTATAGTCTAAAGAAAAGCTAATTGCAAAAGGTTATAGAGATGTAATAGAAGAATCGCCTTTGCCTTCAAAGGCAATGTCACAAGATAGTCAACAAGAGATAAATGAGGAAGCCATACAATAGCAATAATGTGGAAATTACCCAATCATACAATAGAAGAGAGAAGTGAACGGTAATGAGGGGCTAAAAAATGCATTCATTGTGAGTTGCTAGCTCAGGCTATATGGTCGCTATTCACTTCATATGCTAAGTCCAAATCAAAGTCAAATGTACAGCAAAATAGGGAAGGTTGTGTTGGCACCCCAATATTGTTGTGTCTCATTTTGCTTTATTCTACTCCATGAGTTGTTCATTTTTGTTCTACCATCCAGATTTGGCTCTGGCTATTTTTATTCTTCATTTTTTCCATTGTTTAAGCACCCTTTGTTACAGCTTAGTTTGCATGAGTCTTTTGTCTGTAATGTCCCCAATTTTTAAAAAGTGACTTAATTAAATAAGTTAATTAAGTGGTCCCAAAATTTAAATAATATTATAAAGGACTTCTTTAATTAATTAATTTAGTTATAAAATAAAAGGGGGCCAAAATAATAAAATAATAAATAAAGTATGTCGGCCTATTTGTAACCCTTCGGGAAACTTCCTAGGGCTCTTTATAAGGCCATGGTTGACATTGTAGGAGGGGATAAAGGAGCTATCTTTTCTTGTGTATTTGCGATTCCAAATGGAATTAAGTCCTTGTTGCAGTTTCGAAGGTGTAAGACCCTCCCTAATTTGTAATTGCAGTTTCGGTTGTTAGTAGCCACCCTAGTCTGTCTTTGGAGATATCGATTCAGATATTTCATTTGTGCATGATTGTTCAACTTTGTGAAGTCTTCAGTTGAAGACAATCTGATGTAATCTAAGATACATAATCTGAAAATACAAATTCTCGTCTTCGCAATTCATTCTGGTTGTTGGTGAGTGACCTGTGTTAGAATTTACTCATCAATAATATATTTGGCATTTGTGAACCATATAGTTGACTCATATCAATTAAGAGTGCCGAAGGGTGTCGCGTGTTGAAGGGTGTCGAGTACCGAAGGGGGCCGAAGGATGCCAAGTGTCGAAGGGTATCAAGTACCGAAGGGTGTCGAGTGTCGTCGGGCACATCACCTGCGTTGTTGTCAGGCACATCACCAACTTTGTTGTCAGGCACATGACCTGCATTGTCGTAGGGTACATCTCCCGCATTGTCGTCGGGCACATCACCTATGTGTCGTCGGGCACATCACCTGCGTGTCGGCAGGCACATCACCTGCGCTGTCATCGGGCACATCACTTGTGCTGCCATCGGGAACATCACCTGTGTTGCCATCGAGAACATCACTTGCGTGTTGTCGGGCACATCACCTGCATGTCGTCGGGCACATTACCTGTGTTGTCGTTGAGCACAACTCTTGTGTTGTCGTAAGGCACATCACCCGCGTTGTCATCGGGCACACTACCTGCGTTGTCGTCGGGCACACTACCCGCGTTGTCGTCGGGCACACCACCTGATTTGCTACTGGGAACATCAACCACGTTGTCGTCGGGTACATCACCGACTTACTGTCAGGTTCATTATCATTCGCGGTCGGGTACAATTGGTCGTTCGGGTACATTACAGTGGTATTAGAGCTGGTGATCTTGCCAGCCTGTTGGGAAATTAAAATCCAATCATGGCACCCAATGATGGAATGGAAGATGCATGTGTGGCTATGATAGTCTTGTTGAGGGAGCTAAGATCCTAGCAAGAGGACAACAAATTGGCGAGACTCTCAAGTGCTTGGCAAATGGAAGAACGAAGGGCAACATATCACCCACACATCAGACTAATACAAGACCGACGATGTCGACTTTCCCTCCAAGGATCCAACAACAACCCTCTTTGGTCGAGTCCCTAAAGCAATTCAAGCAGGGTTGGATTGATGGTGGATGGCAGACAGACATATCTCTCAAGGACTACATATACCTGCGAATGAAGTATCCATCCTCCGAGGGCAATAGAGTCTACAACAATAATTTGAAGCAGTGATTGACAATGGGCTACACGATAACTTAAATCCTAAAGAGGATAAAGACATGCTCATAGATCCACTTCAACAATAAGAGGATATGGACAAGCAAGAATCAACAATTGTCCCTTCAAGTGGGGAACACCTAAACCTTCAAGCCAGCCGCAAGGATGAAAATGTTTGTATGAGTTTTGTCAAGCTAACAATAGTTGATCAACTTCGTGGAGATGGAGACCCTACCGATGATTCCTTGCAAGAGCAATCTCTACAGTTGGTTGAATATGGAGTTTACCCTTTGGTTGGGCATGAGGCGTGCATGATTGCCATCTCTTCATGTGAGTGGCTTCCTCATAGGAAGAACCAGTTGCATCTAAGCATTGAGATTCCAGACCATCATTTTTTGCAAGAGATTGATTGGCATGATAGCATCGATGTGTTTGATGATTAGCTTCAGTGGGATCCTAATGACTCCGGGCATGGCAAGGTTTATATCAGAGCGGAGCAGTGGAAGCTTGATGGAGATTCACTCCTCTCGCCTACATCCAGGTGCGTGCACGTGGTCATGTTGCGGCATAGAGAAATGAGCGGATATGGCTATCGGTGTCTACGCATGGTTTGGGATCCTGAGCTTGTCAGACGGCGGACAATTTGCGGATTGCTTGAGGGCAAGCAATCTTTGGGTCGAGAGTACTGTAATGTCCCCAATTTTAATAAAGTGACTTAATTAAATTAGTTAATTAAGTGGTCCCAAAATTTAAATAATATTATAAAGGACTTCTTTAATTAATTAATTTAGTTATAAAATAAAAGGGGGCAAAAATAATAAATTAATAAATAAAGTATGCCGGCCTATTTGTAACCCTTTGGGAAACTTCTTGGAGCTCTTTATAAGGCCATGGTTGACATTGTAGGAGGGGATTATGGAGTTATCTTTTCTTGTGTATTTGTGATTCCAATTGGAATTAAGTCCTTGATGTAGTTTCGGAGGTGTAAGACCCTCCCTAGTCTGTAATTGCAGTTTTGGTGGTTAGCAGCCACCCTAGTCTATCATTAGAGATATCAATTCAGATATTTCAGTTGTGCATGATTGTTCAACTTTTTGAAGTCTTCAATTGAAGACAATCTAATGTGATCTGAGATATATAATCTGAAAAATACAAATTCTCTTGTCTTTGCAATTCATTCTGGCTTTTGGTGAGTGCCCTGTGTTAGAATTTATTCATCAATAATACATTTGGCATCTGTGAACCATATAGTTGACTCATATCAATTAAGAGCGTCGAAGGGCGTCGCGTGTTGAAGGGTTTCAAGTACCAAAGGGGGCCAAAGGGTGCCAAGTGTCGAAGGGTGTTGAGTACCAAAGGGTGCCGAGTGTCGTCGGGCACATCACCTGTGTTGTCGTCGGGCACATCACCTACGTTGTCGTCGGGCACATCTCCTGTGTTGTTTTCGGGCACATCACCTGCATTGTCGTCAGGAACATCACCTACATTGTCGTCAGGCACATCACCTGTGTTGTCCTCGGGCACATCACCTGCATTGTCGTTGGGCACATCACCTGTGTTGTTGTTGGGCACATCACCTGTGTGTCGTCGGGCACATCACCCACGTTGTCATTGGGCACATCACCTGTGTTGTCATCGGGCACATCACCCGCATTGTTGTCGGGCACATCACTTGCGTTGCCGTTGGGAACATCATCCGCATTGTAATCGGGCACAACACCTGTGTTACCGTCGAGCACATCACCTGTGTTGTCGTCGAGTACATCACCTGATTTGCCATTGGGTACATCACCCGCGATGTCGTTGGGTACATCACCAATTTACAGTCGGGTTCATTATCATTCGCGATCGGGTACAATTAGTCGTTCGGGTACATTACAATGTCGACTTCCAACAATCCTTTCCTAACCTTGTTAGAACCCAAAGGGGTGTTTTCTAAACTCTTCATTTTCAAAGTGAAAACCTTGTAACTTTTGTTGACAATTTATGTGTTTCAAAACTTTTGTCTGAAGTCAACAAGGTTTTTCTAATCTTGTTATAATCCGTAAGGTTTTTTGAAACTTTTCAGAGGAAGAGGCAGGCACGTGTTCTTTTAGTTTTGACAGAGGATTGAGACGGTTCTACAACCACCTAAGGTTGTTGAAACAAGTTAGACTTCCAAAAGGTTTCGCCAAAAGCAATTGCACGAAAAAATGTTGAGTCTATGTGTCGACGATTAAAACAAGTTCTTTTTCTAACCTTGTCGGACCCCAACAATGTTTTTGGAACCTTTATTATTATGAAGATATGTGATTTCAAAGTGGGCATAGATAAAGCGAGGAGGTTTTGAAACCTCCATCAGCTTTCGACAAGGTTTCCTTAACCTTGGGTTTCCTTAACCTTGTTGAAGCCCAATGAATGTTTTATAACTTTTGAAGTAACCTACAAGCATAGTATTTGTCAAAACTTTGTGGTTGTTCCAAAACCACCACAAGTACTCGAAACAAGTTTGTTTGCCAACAAGTTTTGTTAACACACAAAGAGAAGGGATGTATCACAGAGGAACTAAATAAAAGAGAAAGTGAGGAAGTGTTTTGATGGAGGTTGGGGGTGGTTCTAGAACGACCCCAGGATGTAGATTCAGGTTTGATCATTGATACCAAGCATCAACAAGAAAGAGATGAAGGGTCATGTTTTGATTGTCGAGGGTTTGGGTTGGTTTTATAACCACACCCAAATGCCAACAACATTTTGTTTTCTTACCAAAAGTCCAACATAGTGGATAAAGGAAAAGATATAATGAACATGCACACTGTGGTAGTTTGCAAACCTTGCCCAACAAACAACATATAAAGAAATGTCGAGGAGCCACAAGGGAAGCTTGTAACATCCATTACGGAGCTAGTTTGAGATTTGACAAAAAAGATTTCTCACTCAATGCATATAATTTTGGTTTAATTCCAACAAGAGGCCATTACATTTCAGATAAAAGCTTTTATGCTGCCAAGGTCTCTGCAAAATTTATTAATTTGTTTCTTCTATCAAGAAATTTGCCTAAAGAAAATACATAGAAGAAAATTATTGTCTGTATATGCTCTGGATGGCTGTCCCGTTGCCGTTATTGAGAAGAAATTTTTTATGTTACCAAGGTCTCTGTGTTACTTTTTCTTCTACAACACAATATGGTTGCAACAAAATACTTGAGGAAAATCATTGTCCTTGAATGCATCTGAATGGCCCATTTCCAATACGCAACTGAAATTGATAATGCAAGACTATAACAGGTACAAGTTTTTCACAGTCCATGAAATGTAGATGCAAACTTCTGGATAAAAATTGTGTGATTATTTTTCTATCGACTTCCCCCCCCATGAAGGGCATCAATAACAGGCATAAGTTTCCACAGGTGCAATTACACAAACGAAATTTGTCACATACCTAGGTTCTGTGCATGATTGATGTGGTATGAAAAGCTTAAATGTGTAGTAAACAATTGTCAGGTATAAGTTTTCCACAGCTGCAATTACATAAATGAAATTTATCACATTACCTAGGGTTTGTGCATCATTGACATGGTATGAAAAACTTAAATGTGTAGTAAGCAATTGCCTGAATATTCTGAACGGCTCATTGCCGTAGTTTGTTGGCAATTTTCATGATGCCTACAGTTTCTGTGTAATCCATTTACTTTCCAATACTGAAATCAGTTGTGTGAAGATTTCAATGGAAAACTTTTCTCTGTACGTGCAATCTAAGCCCTACATTGACATTTTTTTATGACGTTTACAAGTTTTCATGTGAACAAGAGTTTCTGAATGATTTGTATGTTCTGTAAAACTTTCAATTTCTTGCAAGCGAATATTTGATGGAAAAATCTTGTGTCCAAGTGCGTCTTAAAAACATAGTCATAAATTCAATGAATTTTTTTTCAGCACATCTAGAGTAAGCTTCTACTTTGTTTTAAGTAAATATTGAAAATTTCATTAATTTAATTTAATTTTTCACCGCGTCTAGGATAAGCTTGAAATTCATTTGACGCAAATATCGAATGGAAAAATTAGTCTGCTTTGTGTATTGAACGCCCTTTAGTTATTATTTTCGTGAAATTTTTATTTTCATTAAAAATATCACGACATCGTGGTTTATGAGCAATCTACTTCTTCTACAAAGAAGATGTGATCCAAGCAAGAAAATTATTGTCTGTATGAACATCTGAATAGCGTATTACTATTTGACGCAAATATCGAATGGAAAAATTAGTCTGCTTTGTGTATAGAACGCCCTTTAGTTATTATTTTCGTGAAATTTTTATTTTCATTAAAAATATCACGAGATCGTGGTTTCTGAGCAATCTACTTCTTCTACAAAGAAGATGTGATCCAAGCAAGAAAATTATTGTCTGTATGAACATCTGAATAGCGTATTACTATTATATGATGGTAAACTCTATCGTGCAAGCTAGGGTTTCCGGAAAATATATTTTGTTCTGCAAAGCTTAAAATTGTTGCAGTCAAAACATGAAAAGGAAAAAATTAACTGGCCTGGAAATGCTTGAGAAATTGTTCTTAGGTTGTGAAGCTTAGCTTGACAGCTTCCATGATTTAACCTGCTTGTGGCCATCAAAAGGACTGTAGTTGCACAGTAATTATGAGCCCATGAGAGTATATGGCTTCTCTGCAGACACTCCATCTTTGGGATCTTCTAGTTCGCCAAAGTGCCTTGAAACTATTGTGCACTTGGGTTTAAAGATGTTTTAATCAGACGGAGGATATGTTTTTTTGGGGAGCCTACAAAGCAAAAAGCAGGCCTCATGTTTAAATGATTGAGATAACGTATACAAATTACATTATTATAAACTTTTACGCATCCAAACTTATTGAAATGGTGAAAAATGCAAATCGATTTTCCAAAAAAAAATTGCAAATCCATAATCTTTTTCTCTATGTTTCAATTGTTTAATTATAATGTTTTAAATATAATAATTAGTTTATAACTAATATGTTTTTATATAAATTTGATGCATACATTAATATATTTTGATTTTATTATTATAGATTTTTTTATAAAAAAAAATTATATATTTATCATCATCTTAGATTAAATACAGAAGTATTATCATATCATTTTTTTAGTCATAATTAAAAACATTTAACTTTTAAAAATTAATCTCTCTAATTCTTTCTTATTAGCTATTGTGAATCGATCTAACAAATGTTTTGTGTTAGAGTTGTGTTAATCCAGCAACAAAAATTAGTAAAGAGGTGAGGTGGAACTATGTGTTGGAGGGATGGATAAAGATCAATTTCAATGGTGCTTCCAAGGGCAATCTTGGACCCACTGGAATTGAATTTGTTGCTAGGGATTGGTTTGAAAGAGTTCTCTCTATGGGGGCGAAGAGGATTGCCGAGGGAATGAATAATGTTGTTGAGGTGTCGGCGGCTCTTCGTACTATTAAACTTGGTAGAAGGTTAGGGGTTTCGAGAATTCACTTGGAAGGTCATTCTCTCATCATTATTAACAACATCGTTAATGGTTTTGCACAAACTTTGCACCTACAAATTCATTTATCCAATCCAAAAGGAATTATCCTCCTTTGAGGAGTTTCAAGTAAGCCTTCAACGGATATTTGGAAATGAGGTGGCAAACGCCCTCTCAAAATGGGCATTGACATTTAATGATGAAGGGGAAGTACGAGAGGAGGATTTTTGTAATCTTACCTTTAATGAGTGGCGTCACTCATTTGTCGCCAGCTGACAGGATTATTAATGATTGTTGCAAGGTATGTGTTGATATGACAGGGGTTTGTATGTGGCCTTTTAAGGTGGGCGGGTGTCCTTTGCTTTCATTCTATGATTTGAGGTGTGCATTGGCGGTGTGTCCATAGTGGAAGCAAATTTTATTCTGCTAACAACTCGGTAACAAGCTACCTTTTTTGGGTCGGTCATAGCTCGACGCCTAAAGCATATGTTCAATTATCATGAGACAGATTTGGTGAATGTGGTGTTGGAGGTGTTGGGTGATGATTTCATTGATGTGAAGCATTGTCATCGCACCAATATGGACATCTTGTCTCTGGTTCTAGCTTGGGGTCTAGAATTAGCAGAGGACGTGGCAAAAACTTGGTGGGTAATGGAATCCCTAGTGGAGGCAAACTTTCCTTTTGGGCTGGATACTATGATGGAGTGGGTTATTTCAATGGTTGGCTTCAAGGTGCATGAAGGCATTGCTAATCTAAGGTTGGTGGCAGCTTACAAATTGATCTTTTTCATTCATTGGCCTTCGGGTGTTGAAAAAGATGAAAGAAGAATTTGAGCATTATCTTATTGGAAATCCTTGAAGCTCTCTCTACAGTAATGGGAATACATGGCAAGTCATGCCCTAGTGGTGGTGAATTCTCTAGAGAATGCAAGAAAGAAGTGGCAATTGAGGACTAAGAAGTGAGCACAACCCGATGCTTCTAATGCAAGGGTTGGTGGGAATGAGGCAAGTTAGTTCCTTTTGGAAAGGATTTGGGTTTCCACCCATTTAGATGTCTTTTTTTTGTTTTTCTTTTTTGAAATTTTGTTCGCCTTTGATGCTCCTTCTGGTCCATGTATGGGTTGGAGGTAGGATTGTTTTATAATGTGTTGTTCTACAGAGACTATGCTGGTCAAAGACATGGTTGGGTGATAGGAATGGTCTTCTCACCCTAGAGTCAGCTTGACTCTCTTCTCAAGTCTCCTTCCTAGACCTATTAGGGATTCTACAAACCCTAATCCTAAGGGCAGGTCATCAAGATCTCTACCCTTCCAACCAAGAACAACCTCTTATCACTAAATTCCTTCAATGCACAATGAACCTAGAAGAGTAGATTACACCAACTTAAGCCAATATTCACACAATGATTTGCAAGGTTAAATTCCATCTTAGATAGTCATTTGACAACTATCTTGAAGGCCTAGAACTATCCTTCATTCATTTTTTCATCGAGTTCCTAGATTTTAGGAAAGAGCCTAATTGCTCCTTGTAGCCCTAACCAAACACAAAGTTTGGTTTAACTCAAAAACATTACTCAGGACCCCCAAATCTAACTTAGGATCCAGATACCCTTTTCCAAAACATTAAATATTTTCAAGGTAAGACTTCTCCAAGTCATCCGTACAACACCTTAAACCAATTAGGGATTATATCCTTAAAAGTAGGGCTAATTGATCCTTGCAATGTTTTTGCCTTCACAACCTAATGAAATCAACTCACCAGTTGCCACAAATATCATATCACCTCTCTTTTATCACTCTCCAACCACTTGATTACTTCTACCAATCCAACCCTTCAATTTATGGCTTTTTGTCTCTCTATTTCCCTAGTCAGGCTATAGCCAAGCTCGCCTAAGGCAAGAGCTCAAAAATCAACCCTATCACTGTTATACACTGAATTTGCACCTCTGATCTCAAGCTCTCTTGGTCTTGATAATCCAGTATAACAAGGGAATCATCTCCAGGTTGTGGGACCTATGCTAACTGAGATGAGACCTCCAGATTCTAGG
>MU226940.1:22373-35425 GCA_018584345.1 Thuja plicata
TTTTATTAATACATTTATTAAATATACTTTATTTAACTCACTTTATTTACTTATTACAAATAACATACCATTTACACAAATAATAAAAACATACAATTATTATTATTTATATAAGCATGGATATATGCGTGTGCACCCACATATACACATACTTATATAAAATACAAACGATTATAACTTAATTATTTACTATACATATAAAACATATTAGTTCTAACTCATAACGTGAACGTGGACCAACATCAAATCAAGTTCATAACATAAACTGCATTCTACTCTCCCAACTAGGCTAACTTCCTAAACAGAATTCTAAGTCCATGGGTAACCTTGAGAGTAACTTGGTTAAATCTCCACAGATCAATAGTTCGAGGATTTTGAAGGCACGCTTAGACCTGTGTAGCCAGGTGGAGACGATGCCTGGTACCTGCATCCTGCATCACCAACTGATATGCATATAAAAATATATATAAAAATAGACAGTAGAAAACAAGGAGGGAGAGTGTGACATCGTGTGGATCTCCTATAGAAGTTACTACGACTGCCCCTCCTCATCCTACACTCACATCAACCAGTGAACATCAAACCATAATAGGGTCAGTAGGGCTAAATCATAATATAAACATCATAACACAAATCAATGTAAAACATTTTACTAATAGTTCATTTCTAGCCATTCATCATTAAATCATAACTCATTTAATATGTCCAAATAACTGAAATAACCAATTATATATGCTCAAATATCTCATAAAATGCTAACTAAATAATAATCATAGTCCATCATAAAATCCAAAGTGTCAAAGCAATAGTCCTGTCTGTTTAACATAGGAAGATTCTAGGGTGGGCATTACAGTCCTAAGAGAAGATTTGTCTCAATATCGGTAAAAGAGAAAGTGAAAATAGAGCAAGATGAGTAGAGCAGTCAGTGTGGATTCTACCAGTGGGAAGAGTGATGAAGTAGATGATGATGCTAAAGGAAAGAGGAATTTCTCTGATGAATTTCTGAAGTTATTGCCTGGGTCTACATAGAATAAGAGGGAAAATGCCAACCTATTGGCCGATGAGTACTGTGAAATCAAAGATGCCCACACTCTAGGTTCTATAGGTTTTTCTCTATACAACTATTTTTATAATAATTTTGATAAAGATATCCCCATATCAAACCCTTGGACTAGTGGTCTTGCTAGGTTAATTGTCCCTGATGTCTATGTAGATGTAGACTTGTTTCTAGGTCTTGCAAACCATTACGAATCTTTGTCTAGGACAATTAAAAAGAATGATGGTACTGCACTATTGATTCTGAATAGGAATTCATTTATGCAAGCTTTTGGTTTATATAGTACCATGTCCACCAAGATAAATATTACCAAGCAAGAAGAAAGGTAATATGTCCACCAAGATAAATATTACCAATTGCAAAAGCATATTCTTAAGGAAGTTAGAAACCATATTACCCCCATACCAGGAACTACACCCTACTGTTTCAAATATTTACATTTCTATATCAAGTACATTGCTTATTCTTTGTGTAGAGTGTTGGGTATAGATGGAGGAGCTAAGAAGATAAATTTTGGAATTTTAATGATGGTGTTAGATTTGCAAGATGTGCATTCTAGCACTAGTTATGACTATATATAGTATATCATTGACAAAATGCATGAGGGGTTTTTAGCTATGCAGAAGAAGGGTAAAGATCCCAAGGAAAAGGAACCTAGGTTTTTACATTATTCTATCCTGATGCATTTGTTATTACATTTCAATTATGGAATCATGAATGTGAACAACTTAAACCCTTAGAGAAATTTTCAGGACCGGCCCAATCCTGTTCAACTTTGGATTAGGATATGGAATTATACATCCAAAGATTGTGACTTTTGTGGATTTGAGAACTGGATTTTATATCCCTTGATGCAGAGTATGGGTATTACCAAGACTAGACTCCCAGTGAAGGTGATGCAGTTGCTGAGACCTTGTGAGTATGTTGATAAATGGGAAGGTGACCACAACTGGGGAGATTTCTTTGTAGAAGATAACTTTACTATGATTAGGGTATATGGATGCACACATCCTCCTCATATCCTACCTTATCATGTGCCATCCAGAGTTGCAGCTATGGAGTTCATTTGGTAGCTATTGTTGATAGATAATGAGCATTTTGCACCACACAGGAAGGGGACATTAACCCCTAGGCAATATAAAAAATTTCAGTTTACAATTTGTAAGGGTGCTATTGATTTAGTGAGCACATGGTTGGAAAGCTGGAAGATGGGAGCAGCATTATACAGATACATTGACACAGAAGGATTTATTGTAGGAGCTAGGAAGCTCCTAAATCCTACCATACCAAACACAAATGTACATGGTTTTTGTGTGGAGGAGGATGCCACAAGGAATATCCTTGATGAATATGAGGTAAGAACCAGGAGAGAAATAATTCAGGAGTTACTAAATTTGGAGAAACAAGTAAAGAGAAATTGAATATCATTTGGAGGTTTTTACCCTGACCTACCCTATTTTGATAAAATCAAAGCTATGATTGATAACTTGTACACACTATGTGAGCAATTAGATAGGGTTTTAGATGTGAAGAAAGGGGGAAAAGAATCTGAATATTCAGAGTCTGAATATGAAAGTGAAAGTGATGGAGAATATGCCCATCCACCTCCAATTGATCAACCCCAACAGAATGTTGCAGAGGCAACTCAGATACAGGGAGAACAAGGGCATATCATAGACCTGACTGAGGTTTCCCAACTAGATGATATAGAGGAGCCTGCCACCAAGAGGCAAAAGGTTGACCCTGGTCAAACCTATGATATAAGAAAGGAGAAAAAAAGGAGATAGGACAAGTTCTCTTATTCCTTGTCACAGATTGTATGACCACAATTTGAGAAAAGAAATTAGAAAAGGAATGAGACAACAACATGATGAAGAAGAGAGCATAGAATTGCCTCTTAGGGCATGTATTGATGAAAGGCTACTTCACCAACAACAATTTTTGAGTGATGACAATTTTATAAAAACTAATGAGTTTAAAGACTTCTTAAGATGGCATAAGAAGGAGAAAATTAGAGAACAACTAAAGTTAGATGGTGAAGAGTCAGTGACAAATGAGGCTCTGCTAGCTCTACAAACCTATGACATTGACAGTGAGGATGTCTCTTCTGATGAGGCAAGAAAGATGGCTTTAAACAGTGGAATTTTGCTTGCTAAGGGCTAGGATTTAGCCTCAGCATTCATAATTGTTCAAATTAGAAAACAACCAGATCTTAAGATGGCAAGTGAGATCCAGATGGGCAACATGATTAAAGGGTTTGGATATAGTCCAAAATCACAAGCATTTGCCATGTGGAACTTATGTCCAAAGGACCAGAAGCCTCAACTTGTAAATATTTAGGAGAGAATGGTTGGGAATCAAATGGTATGGACAGTACAGAATACTGGAGATCTTGAGATTTCCCAAATTATGACACATTGGGCACACTTGAATGAGGATAAGACAAAGCAGTTGTCTGAAAAGTGTGGTATTTTGATTGAGGAGGCTAGTGCCCTAGCAAAGGATAGGGAATTATGTCATATAAAGATACATCAATAGGACATGGTAATTCTAGAGATGACAAAGCAATTACAAGAGAAACCTGAAGTGGTATATGTGCCCTCAGTGCAGCCTTTGCAAATAGAAGAAAAAGTTGAAGCAAAGGAAGTGGTTGAAACAGAGGATGTGGCCAAAATGAATAATGAGGTGGCCATTAATGCATTAAGAAGCATTCTTCAGCATAGGATAGATATACTAAAGGATAAAACAGATGTCATCCTTAATGCTTATAACAAACTACCCACATTACATGCTAAGGTAATAAGGTATATTTTAGTTTTGAACCCTTATTTTGTCACTTGGTCTCCTAGGGTGCAAATGTTTGAGAAACTTGCCTCTTTGCAGCAGCATTGGTCAGATTTACCAAAGATTGTTACAGAGGTAGAGGATGAGATAAAAAAAAGGTAAATGTCTCTTTATCTTTATTCAAGGGTAAACTCAATCAGATAGAGGCTAAAATAAGCCTATTCTCACCAGATTTTAATAGGTTTTTTCCTCCTTTAAAAGGAGAAGATGATCAGGTTAAGGCCTTAGAGGCCTGGAGGAATGAGTTTGACAGCAAAATGCCAAGCAATGAGGAATTTATTAAAGAATCTGATCTAGATTTAGATGGATTTAACAAGATTTTGGATGAGGCATTCAGGGCAGAAACTGACATAAACAAGTTTTTAATTGATGTCAAAAATATCACTGATGTCAGATGGGAGAGACAGAAGGGGAAACTACAGAGTATACAAACTTTTAAATGGCCTTCAGAGGATGAGGTGACAGCTTGGGATATGATGACCAAACCAAAGAAGAAAAATTCAGTGGTAATAGAGGAGGAGATCCTGGATGAGGAGTAAAGAGGAACACTTGGCGCCTGATCATTGAGTACAGGGAGGTTAGTTATTATCAAAGACAAGTGTAGGTTAGCCTGAAATGGTGGTCACTTGATCTTAGTATAAATATTTGATGCTATCCTTAACATTGTCAGACAAAGGTGCCAAAATCTAGATGAAGATAAAGAAGATCAGATCTCATCCCATATTTCTGTCTTCCCACCGCTTATACATTCTCATTTCTTGTCTTTTATGTACTTTTTAGGGTTAGGTTCCTTAAACCATCTGAAGCTTGTTGCATCCTAACTTTAAGGATTCCAAGATGGTTAAGGACCTATAAATAGATCAAATTTGTAATAGTTAAAGGAGATGAAATATATTAGAAAACCAGCCTTTCTAAAATTCAGTCTGTGTCTTTCAGATTTTTAAGCTTTTTATGTACTGAAGCAGAAATATATGAATAAAATACAGCACATCTTTACTCTATACTATTGTTGTCTCTTTATTTATTGTGTATGCTCTTTTATGTTTAATCTGTAAGGCATTTTAAGCATATTGGTTACAAGGTAGCTATCTAATTGCTTGCAAGTTTCTTTCAAGGGAAGAACTAAGTTTTGTGAGTAGTTTCAGGGAGCATAACAATATCTAAGGATTTGATATAATATTGTAGAAGTGACAGGATAGTTTGCAAGGCATCTTATCTAAGTTGCATGTAGGTTTTAAGGCATCTTACAGTATTCTATTTTTATATTTCTGTGGATTTTTATTGATTCTGTAAGCCCAAGGATAGGCACTAGTCTAGGAACTTGTTTGGTAATCTATCATCATCCAAATATTCAATATGATTCAAAATCAATTACTGTCAGAATATATATGCAAAATCAATTGTACTCATAGTGATTACAGTTGAGGCTTGTTGATTTCTTAAAGAGTAAATCATTAGGTTGCCCCTCCTAAAGTAAAAGGAAGAAGGATGAAATTCCTTGTCTCATCGGTTTATGTTATTAAGACCATAGCCTGGCTTGTAGTACTCTATTTCAAACTAATTATTGCAATCTCCAAGGTAATTTAAAAGTTATTACAGTGAGGTCTAAAGTAAGTAACCAGTGAATGAATTAGTCCACCAAATACATAGGCTAAAAAATCAGCAATCTTTCAATAGGTAATACCTGCCTGAGTCTGTGGAACTCAAAAATGAAGGAGGTGATAATAGGTATCCCCAGTGTTATCAAATACCTTAGCAATTAGTCTTTCTCTTATCAAAAGGGAGTTTGCATTCAAGTATAATCAGTATACTATCATTTTAAGGTTGTGGTGCAAGAAAAAGAGCTAACACCAACTATGCAAACCAAGCAAGCACATCTTCCACGCAAAGCATGACAGATTCCCAACTAAGTGCACCTATGGTCACTAGTATGCCTCCACTCTCAGCCTTATGGTTTGTCCAATCAAGATCTCATGCTATGCCTTGTATCCCACAAACAAGAAACAACCTTTTTTCCACCATGACATCACTACAGTCAATCCCTACTAGCCTTGGGGTCAACACATCAGTCCTACAGGGATCCATCTCTGCAAGTCTGACTTTTAGTCAATGCCCACCCAAGGCTATGCCTTTTCTCATCGAGCAACAACCCCAACCTTAGCAGCAACAATCCCAGCTTCAGCAACAACAATAACCCCAACCCCAACAACAAACATAGTATAATCAACCTTGGGCCACTCACATGCCCCCATATCAGAATCATGTGTTGGGAAATCAATATCAGTCCCAAAGATGAGGTCCTATGTTCCTACTCGAGGGAAACAACCTCATGAGTCCTATATCAACCAATTTCACCCATGGGAAAAAGAGAAAGATAATAACCCATTTCCCTCATACGAAGAAGAACAAGAACCCAACTACTATGATGACAACAACCCTCTTGTCTATTCAGAAAGTTTCCCCAAGTTGGCACACAAACAATGGCAAACTAATATCCTCATGCAACAAGTGCAAGACCTACAAAATCAGCTAGATGATCTTCAAATTCAAATTCAACCAAAGTCTTACACTCTAGAGGACTTATATCCCTACCCTATTGACTATATGTCTTAGATCGCATCACAAGTCAATGAATGTTCTCTTATTTCCTCAAATCCACCACCGATGATTTCCCAAATAAACACAATTGAAAATATGTCATCCTTGGGAGACCAATCTAAACCTTTCAAGAGTTTAATTCAAAAATTGGTTCATAGACATCATTCTATTGTTAAGCAAGATCAAAATCATCTACCCATGTCTAGCAAGGTTCCATTCCAAAACAATAACATTGTTGACACATCTATCTCCTATGAAGAATTTGTCCCACAAAAAGCCTCCATGCTTCCCATTAGTCATTCATCCCCTAAAGAGTCACAAGAGAAAAAATTTCCATTCCTATCAAACGATATGTCCAATGATGAGACCTCCCAAGGGCTATCCACAATAGATTTCAACGTTAATACCTTTTATGACTCAGCTATCCTAGATCCAATGCCACCATGTGCTTCATTCCTAGACGAACCCACTCCAGAGAGCCACATTCAAAATCCTTCTCCCTCATGTCAAAACATTGAACCCTTCCAGGAATCCACCATACATTTTCCAATTGATATCCTATGGCAAGAGGATGATGCAAAGCATGAAGAAACAAGTCCTAAAGAAAATCAAGATCAAGATCCCAAGAATAACCAAACCTATGTAGTTTTTGACCAAGATCTTATACTTGTAGAAACTCATGAAGATTCCACTATCCTTGACCATCCTATCCAAGCCGATCCCCTTCCATCCCAAGAAAAAAGTTTCCTTCCAAGTCTTATTGACCTTCCACTTCCCATTCATAAGCAAGATCATGACATCCTTTCCATTCCTTTGAAGGATTCCATTCACAATCAAGACAAAATCACACCTAAAATGGAGTCTGATGGCCCTCTTCCAAGTCAAGATCAAAGTATTCCTTCACCTTCATCTCCACAACAAGATCCCATCATCCCTCTAGATCCTCCTCATGATCCTATTATTCCTTCATCTCCACGGCCTAATCCTCTATCTTCACCACAAGATTTGATCCTACAAAATGATCTTGTCACTGCTCCTATTCCATCACAAGATCCTATCATTCCTCCTGATCCCCCTCATGATCCCAACACATTTATGCAAGTTGTTCATGAAACTCATGCATTTCAAATGGATTCTTTTACTTCCATCTGGTCTGGTCCACTTCATGATCCTATTGTTTCTTCCATATCATATCCACCTCAAAATGGACTCGCATCTTTTAGAAAGTATCCTACAGGTCAAAGAAAGCATTATCAAGTCAAAGGGTTAGACCTCCATGAACAAAGTGCATTAAAACCCTTTCATATCAAAGAAAATTCTGATGGTCATGGCCTCCATAAAAAAATCCATTCTCAAGATGTTGGTACCCCTTCCAAATCCAAATCCAAATGTATACCATCCCTTTCACCCCTTCCTTCCATCTTAGGTCCATATATTCCTCCATCCACTAGTTCACAATCCACTTCTCCTTTCCTAAATCAAGGTCAGCAAAGGCACACATCTTGGACAACCTTCCACCCATCCAAAAAGTCTCCATACCATTATTATCCATCCATGAATCACATTCCCCTTTCAAGCGATTTGGATGCCAAACATAAGTTCCATAAGTCAAAAAATCCACATGCAGTCAAGGATCAACATGTCCAGTCTAATCGACATGCAAAAACAAAGAAAAACACGATCCAAAAGGAAAAAGAAATGTCCAAAAGGCCACAAAGGCCCCTTGAGCAAAAAGAAAATTCAAAATCAATATGGGTTCCTAAATATCTTATAGAAACAATTTGTTCTAAGGGCCCACAAAAGATTAAAAAATCCAAATCCATGTGGATTCCTAAGAAGTTTCTTGAAGCATAGTATCCCAAAGAAAAATCAAAGTTGGCATCCAAAATTTATATCCATCCATTTAAACACCTTCACCCTTCCAAATCCATTTTGGGTCCTTATGTCCCAAAATTCATAAACATTCCTCCATCAAGTCCAAAATCTCCTTTTCTTCCATCAAATCCAAAATCTTTTTTTCCTCCATCACTCCATCATCCCTCAAGGTGTGTGCCAATGTTGTTCATTCCCACATATCCATCCACTCAAAATCAATTATTCTCGCAATCCCTCCATTATCCAACACATATATTTTAGTCTTCCATCCATCCTCTTGTTCAATCCTACACATAAACCATCACCTTATCCCACTTCATCCATTTTATCCCCATTTTTTCATCACCCTATCAACATCTTTGAGCATACCTTCAATAGCCATGATCTATTATAACACATATTACAAGGTTACAATCTGAAGAGAAAGATACTTAAGTCCTTCCTCCATTTCATATCGTGAGTCTATTATCTTCCAAAAAAGTCAAAAAAAAAGAAGAAAAGAAGGAAAAAAAAAAGAGAAAAATATTCATCCACTAGTGAAAACCTGGCAAACAGGCGCATTGGGCAAGTACCATGATGAAAACCAGGCAAATAGGTATCATGTGTAATCTAAGAACCTCTTGCATTCCATACATGGGGGCATGTTCCATCCATATTTTCCTATCATATCATATCCCTTTCATTTCCTCCATTAACCTATATCCCTCATATCCCTTATCTTATCAGCATCCATATTTTTCCAACTTTGATCTTGACAAGGCTAGGGATCTCCCTAGAAACATCACATGTCCTATATGTTTCATGTTGTCCACATCCCTATGGTCCATATTTTCCTATCTTTTCACAGTCTCGAATCCATATCCCTTCCCCTTGTCCATTCTTGATCTTGCTTTCCCTATCCATGTCCTATCATTATCCTATCAAATCCCTCTCTTGGTCTTGATAAAAAATAAATAAATAAAAAATGCAAAACCTATTTTCAGCATCCACTTGACATGTCCACTCTTGTCAACCACATGCCAATCAATGAACCATGTCTTTATCTTATCTTGTCATGTCCAGTCCCTTATCTTGCAGAGAAACATGTTATCTCATCCTGTGGATAGTCCTTGGAATCCAAACAACTTCAAGACATACTAAGATACCTTTGACCTTCATCAATCTACCCTTTCATCCATCAATCCATAATTTCCTTGCCTTGCTAGACTAGGGGCAATCTAAAAAAAAATCTATGTGGGGATTTGACCTAGTGGGTAAGATTACACCAACCTTGTCTAAAGGACATAAGTACATCATTGCATCAATGAAGTACTTCACTAAGTGGGTAGAAGCAATTCCCCTTACTAACATAATTGGAAAAGAGATATCAATGTTCATACTTAACCACTCATATCAAACATGGGTTCTCATCATTTTATTATCCTCAAGGGAACAGCCAAGTTGAAGCTATAAACAAAAAAAATTTGAAAATCTTGAAGAAAACAGTGAACGAATCAGGACGAGACTGGCATTTACAACTTAGTCCCGCATTATGGGCATACAGAACTAGCGTGAGAACACCTACAAGAGAAACTCATTTTTCCCTAGTATATGGATCAAAAGTGGTACTACCCCTCAAAGTGGAAATCCCATCCCTAAGGATATCATTGAAGAACCTGATTACAGATGAAGACTATAGAGTTGCAAGGCTTAGTGAACTAGAGTTACTAGATGAAAGAAGACAGCATGCCTTCAACCACTTACAAGGCTATCAAAATCACCTTAGAAGAAACTATCACAAGAAGGTGAAGCCACAAAAATTTGAGGTAGGAGACCTTGTCCTCATGGAAAATCAAAAGAATCAAGAAGAAAGAGTGAAACCAGGAAATTTTGAGCCTAACTGGATAGGACCATTTGTCATTGTCATCTCTACCTAGAGTGGGGCATACCAACTGGTGACACCAAAGGGAAATCATCTCCCTAGATACATCAACAACATGCACCTCAAGAGGTTCTACACTTGAGGCCTCTATGGTTAAGGCACCTATCTACATATCCAGAAAATACCAAAAAAATCAAAAAATACAAAATGTTACGTTGGTGAAAACCTGGCAAATAGGCGCCTTGGCAACAACAAAAAAATCAAAAAAAGCAAGCAAAAAATTAAAGAGAAACCAAATCACCCTCTCAGTGAAATCCTAGAAAACATGCGCTATTGAGTAGGTACCTTGGTGAAAACCTGGCAAACAGGCACCAAGTGTTCAAATCCAGCTTCACCATCAATGAAGTCCAAGATCAAAAGCTTGGGCACACTACAAAATGCAAGACTGACTACCCAAGCTATATCTAGAAGTACAAACCCCTCTGAGCACCAACTTATCCATGGTTAGTACTGGTCCACCAGACTAGGGGGTGATTCTAAATGTCCTAAAAAAATCTAAAAAATTTGAAAAACACATCAAAATCCTAAAAAGATTAAAATGTCTTGAGAAAATCAATCTTCATAAAAAATAATCAAAAAATTGCAAAATCCCAAGAAATAAAACCAACTCGGTTATCAAGAGAGAAAAGGGCGATCACACCCAGTCAACCAATGTCACAATCATGACATTTGTGAATCAGCATTGGGCTCATCTAACATAGCTTTATCAATAAATCAAATCAATCAGCAAGCAACTAGCAACCAAGCCAATCTATCAATTGTCACAATCATGAGCTTTGTGAATCAGCATTGGGCCCATCTGACACAACTTGATCAGCTGCCAAAACGATCACAATCAATCAATCAATCATATCAAATCATCTAACACAATGATGGATACGCTAAAATAAGACAATTCAGTCTTATATGAGTCATCTATTACTGAAACCAGACACACTCAAGAAATCAAGACAATCAAGCCTATCAAAAGAGTCAAGCCAATCAAGAGAATCCAACTACATCAAGGAACCATCCAAAAATGTTAACTAGGTCATTCATTCGGTCAGATGTCAATCTATATTTTGTGGTTATGTTCTTACGCTACCCCAGGATCCACCATGTGCAGAGAGTATCTATAATAGATCATGGCTTATTTTCTTTGATTGTTGTTTGTTGAATGTTCACTTTGATTTTAGGGCCATGATGATTTAGGATAAATGTAGTAGGCACTTTCACTTATCTGGAAGCCACACTATTCCACGATCTAAGCTTAACCCTGGGAAGAATTGGACATTCCTTCTCTTTTATTTGCTTTTTTAGTTTATAGAATCAAGAGCTCGCAGTGCTATTCAGATGGACTCTGAGTGCATTGGAGTTCTATCTTGGTCTTTATGGTATTTTCTTTTATTTTGCAATCAAGATCTTGTGATGCTATCTAGATGGACTCTAGGGCATAGGAGTTCTATCTTCTTTTCTTTGGATTTTATTTATAGAATCAAGCGCTGAGCTCACGGTGTTATCCAGATGGACTCTGGGTGCATAGGAATTCTATCTTGGTTTGCTTTTTTGAGTTTATCAGAGGATAAAGTGGTATTCAGATGGTCAATATCTAGATGCTTTTGGCTCTCTTTCTTTTCAAACAGGGAACATAGCTGAACTCAGATGGTCAATATTTGGGTGCACTAGGTTCTCTTTCTATTCAATCTCTCTACTCCTTCCGCTTATCAAGAGGTCGTGGTGGTATCCAGGTGGTATGTGATCTGGATGCATTAGATGCTCTTTAGAAATTCAAAAAATAAAAGATGCAATGATGAAAACTAATGGAAATAGGGGCAGAGACTTGGGACACTCATCCTTTCTATCAATTCATGTCTATCAACAAAGCAAAAAACTCCTTTCTATCATTCCATGTCTATTAGATCAATCCCAGAGAACATCTATCCATACTAACTTATTTCTAATTAACACATGCATTACTCATATATTTTGTGCATAATAGATTGCATTCATTCCATTTAAATGCATCAGAAAAATGAAAAAAATATATTAGTTGCATACATGATAAATCATATAACACATGCATCCATAAGCATACCATATAAATATGTATTTCATTTCCACCATCCTGCATAAACATGTCAGTATCATAGGAAAAGTAAATCACCCATCTACGAGTCTGCATAAAGAATCATATTGCATATACATTTCATCATCTAAACCACATCATATAGAATCATACATATAAAAAGTAAACCAATGCACATCATATCAAATCACTAGCTGCATCTCATATAAATCAAGATATCTAAGTACAATGAACAGTCACAAGTCTGAACAAACACTAATAGATTTGACCCCAAATTGCGACCAAACTTTTCGACCAACTTGCAAAATTGTTTTATTTGGTCGCATTATAAAAGTTAACTTTTCTTTTTTTTACTTTTATGCCCGTGTTGGTCGAAATTCCGACCAACACGTGCATAAAAATAAATAAAAAAGAAAAGTTAACTTCATTTTACACTTCCTATTACCGCCACTTCCTATTCAGTGCGGATGTCGTTTGAGTTTATGGGAATTTCAAAATTTTTGGTTCTATGGAATCTCAATCAGGTCTTCCTGAACGGGCAATTGCAGGGAATGAAGATGCCCAGAAGTGTCCTCCAGATCCAGCCGTGTGGACGCCCAGCCGAACACATCTCAGGCAGCAGATGAGGAAGACAATGGAGGCCATTTACTTGGGCATTTGAAGCTACCTTCTTCTCTACCCTTGCTAGATAT
>MU226940.1:35943-57559 GCA_018584345.1 Thuja plicata
TCTACCTCCATCTCGTCTGCCATCTCACCCACCAAACCTACCTCTTTCTCGGCCACCATCTCTCCCTCCATCATGACCCCCCTGCCTCGTCATACCTGATGGTGCCTCATAATGGTCCTAGAAATAGGATAAGATACATCTGTTAGTGGAACTAGCTAGGTCTATGCCCAATGAGCATCATACTACGGAGTGGTGTCTGCAAAATATCAAATTCACATATCAGTACCACATCAGAGGGACGAACAAGTATCATAAAGGAGATACACTATGAAAGCAGTAAAGGAATTACACAAAATATCGTAGCACAAACATACCTGCATCTATAGTGGCAGATCGCCATGTCCAAGCAATAGGACGTAGACCTACAAACTCAGTCTGAGTAGCATCTAGTGAAACGATGCCACCCCAAACAGCAACATCCCTCGACCTCCAAGAAAAATAAGCATATATATCAGAAACATCCCGCTGCTCCCCAAATTGTCACAACACCCTGTCGATGTTGTGAAAATCAATAATATGAATATGGTTTGTAACTCGACCAATCAGGTATCTACGCTAATGGTGAAAAGGAAGATGGATTTCCTCACCAACACAAATGGGGCACTCCCTATATGGTCTCCAAATGAAATAAGGAATCATGTCTAACTACTAATGCCAGTACATCAAATGCCACATGTGGGTCTGCATGATAGCTCCACCATACATGAAAACATATGGCCTATCTATAGGAAGATCACGTGTACAGACAGGTCGGCATACAACAATGTGCTCCCACGCTATATCTACAGGAGGGTAGCACCACAGCCGAGTGACTTACCATTAAGGTAAGCTACATAAAACATATGGAAGTGCATGTGAGCCAGTATACATGGCTCCCAGGCATAAACAGTATGATCTCAGACCATACTCTCCAAAATGGAACCAAAGCTGACAAAAAATCTACGTTGGCGTCAATCAGGCCATAAGATGCCACATATCAAACTACCTAGTAGAGTGGACAAAATATCAAGGCCCAACCCAAACCGGGACCATGGAATATCATAGGCATTGGATAAACCAAGCTGATCTTAGGGCAATCTAGACAGCTCAGTCAAAGCAACGATTCCAGGTCAGGTCGCATACTCTACAAGTGTACCTTGGATTGGAAGCTGAAGGATGCGGTACATGTCCTCCAAGGTAACAGTACACTCTCTAGTGGGTAACCAGAAAGTGCATGTCTTAGAATTCAATCACTCTACAAGAGCTGAGATCATACCCCTGTTGGTCATGATCTCTGGCTTGTAACAGATCCAGTATAAACCTAAGACCCTAAGTACTGACCTCTCATCCTCTGATAGATGGAACCTGTATACAAGACCCGCTGGTCTAGACTCTTGATAGCGTAGAATCCTCCTAGTGAACTGCACACAGCAACACATCAGAAAAATATTAGTTTTAGTCATTAATGGAAAATTCAAAAATAAGAATAAGCAGATAGGAGACAAAGAAATTAGGTAAACAGTTACAAAATTGCAATTGCGGTAATAAAACCTACATATGTGGTACTCTTATGTGATTGTGGCACACAACAGTCATTTGCGGTAATTAAATTTCAAATGCGATAGGAAAATATGGCAACTACAGAACCTTTATCAATTGCAAAATTAAACCAAAAATTGTGGCATTAAAACCGCAATTGCGGAAAAATCGCAAACGATTGCGGCACATATTGCAAATTATCAGAAAACTACAAATTTTAAAAGCAATAAATAAATGCATTGATGACAAACAAAGAAATAAAACTCACCAGATGTCTTGTGCCAGCTGGTCTCTGATACGTTCAGACTTGGTCAGAAATGTGTGTGACTCCCAGTAAGCCCACCATCGCGCGGAAACATGAGGAAAAGCAAAGAAAACTATGAACAAACTCACCAAGATTCTGAGAGCTCCAAGAAGGAAATGTGAAAAATGAATGGGTCTCTTGGCTACTAATAGGGATTTCCAGAAACCCTAATTTCTCAAGAAGGTCATATTTTTCTTCTCGGTCCCTGGAAACTTTGACAAGCAATATCAGAGGCAATATAAGGCATTTTTTCAAATCAATCAGCTACCTAGATTCAGAAATTGTAGTTTCAACAAATTAAAGCTCATGTCGCGACTTTTCACTCAAATTTCTTGAGGGGGCATAAATACACCTACTATCGTCAGGGCAAGCTGGGACAAGATCAAAATCAAAGAATCTTTGACACACTGCGATAAGTCACATCACATCAAAGAGGGGCAAATGTGGACACCCTAAAATGGATAGACTTGCGACTTGACATTAAAAACACTAATTTTCATCTATTAATTAATAGTTTTTTATCATTAATTAATCATCTATTTTCCTCTAAATTCATTCCCCAAATCATCTAATCTAATTCCCAAAATTAATTAAATAATTAATTTTATTTAATTAATTAACCTTAATTGATTAATTACCATTAATTAATTAATTAAATTAAATTTCATATAGTTTAAATTCAAATATTTAAACTTACTAATTAAATTCTTCCAATTAAATTAATTTAATTTCATTCAATAATGGAATTCTAAATCAAAAAGAATTCAATTATCTTAGATGTTGAAAACTTTAATTACATAAATGAATTAAATATTCATTTATTTTCAAAGAGATAAATCCTTAATTAGATAACATGGGTTACTCCACCCATCTCTCCAGTTCACATGGGTAACTCCACCCACCTCTTCACTTCAAAAAGGTAACTCACAATTAGCTCTTCAGTCAACCAAACTCTATCTCCTCTTTACCAAATGAAGAGGTGGAGTTTACTGATGGCTTCTCTAGTTCCTGTTAATCTCAACCGTTCATCTCCCTATCTCTGGGATTGATCTCAACCGTTCATTTCATCCCCAATTCCTATATAATAAACCCTTCATAACCATTTGAAGGATCCAAGATTTCAAGCTCTCGTGCGCCATTACTATGTCAGTTTGGTTCTAGCATTCAAGCCATCTTGCGATCACACACCCATTTCAAGTATCAAATTCTCGACGCTTCTCAAGTCATAGACGCTACCCACATAGATACTGAGCATCAAAAATGGCGTTTAGGAAGGAGTAGAGAGAGACAATAGAAGCTTCAAGCACTTTGGGGTTTGCATTCATTTT
The DNA here is from genome assembly GCA_018584345.1 of Thuja plicata. NCBI lineage: Eukaryota > Viridiplantae > Streptophyta > Pinopsida > Cupressales > Cupressaceae > Thuja > Thuja plicata. The sequence goes on from MU226940.1 coordinate 39,094, forward strand.
TTTTTTCCTTTCTTTGCTTGTACATTTTATTGGTTACGTTTCAAGTTATTTGTTTTAGTAGTTTTTGGGTATTTGATTTATATCATTGTAAACCGTAGCTACTAACCTTAGCCTTTGGAAAGCTTGGGAATCACGAATCACGAGAGAGGAGGCATACACCACTCGTTGGAGGATTCTAAGAACCAAGTATTTCTTTTAAATATTGACATCTCTAAAGCCTATGATAGAGTGGACTAAGGATTCTTGTTGAAAGTTCATGGAGCATTTGGATTTTTGAAAAGGGTTCTTCAAATTATTTGGAAACTCATCTCTACAATTTTGGTGGCGGTTATTGTCAATATCTCTCCCTTTTAATTCTTCAAGGTCTCTAGGGGGCTTAGGTAGGGGGATCTTATATCCCGTATTCTTTTTACTTTAATGGCTGAAAATTTGCAGAGATTTAAATGCATAAACTAGTTGATAATGACACTCTAAAAGATCTCAAACCATCCTCCAATAACCTAATCTTCTCACATCAAATGTAATGCCTCACCAGGGAACCCAGGAGAACTAACCTAAACATGACACTGAGTTAACAAGAATAATTTTTTCTTAAATGTTTACAAACAGTAATGATAACAATGCGGAAGCAATGCAATGAAGTACATGACATACACAAAGTACAACTCATACATAGATAGCAATGCTCGAGGGTTCCTTGACGTAGAAATACTTAAGAAAAATAATCTACAAGAATAACTATAAAGAACTAACATAAAGGATACATCAACTGAATCCATAATATACATCTCGTAACTCACATCCTCTGCACATGATGCAGGGTATGTAGTAATAACTCTAATACAAGTATGATACAACAACTAATATAGGTATCACATTTAATACACTATTACAAGATTACAACTGATATGATAAGATCAAAACCTCCAAAGATAAACATGATGAGAACAACACAATATATCCTCCAAAGGATTTCAACCAATAAACACATATGGAACAAATATATAACTTATGAAACTGAATCAGTCTCCATAAGAATCAGAAGATATAACTGCAAAAAGGATCATCCAAGCATGAAGAAGAACTATCAGAATCTCAATGGTAATAAGAATCACTACCACCCAACCGCATGGAACAAAAGGTCCACTCCCACCATGCTAAGGAGATAATAACATGCTCAGTCACATAGGTATACAACATGAAGGCAATCAAAGGTATACAAGCCATCATAAAGAAACACATAGGAAGATTCCTAGAAGCTTTTTGATCACAATGAAAAATACTAAAGCAAAAGTATAAGGATGGAAAGAAAAGGACAAATGGAAATCCAAGATCAAAACAAAGGTACACCATCCAAAGATAAAGGAACATACATAAGATATCCAAAAACACCAACATAAACCCAATACTGAAATCAAATCCCCAAGTGCCAAAGACACAACCATAAAAGGTAAAATAGGACCTATGGAGGAGACTTAGGCTACATTCTATGGGAGTTTCATCACATAGTCAATAACTTGAGTTACCCTGGACTGGCCTCTCTGGACCCCGAACCTCTCAATCATGACTCATGCAGAGCTAGGATACCCTCTCACAAAGATGAGGAATCTAACCAAACCTACTCTCTAGGTATCAACTCATTCTTATCCTTAGTCTATACTAGCACTCAAGGCATAAGCGAGGCATCATAATCAATGTTGTATTTAATGTAAACCCCAATTTTTATTATTAAGTTATCACTTATTAACAAACTTTTGATAGGTCACCCTGGACTGGTCTCTTTGGGTCCCGAAATCCTATTGTAAGCCACTCCCCTAAGATGCACCTAAATAACCACCCCGTAAGCTCAAGGTCAAATATAATCTCATAAACTCATAAACTAGTTCCTACCCATATAGGAACTACTGGTTCGCAACTAACCATAACAATATGAGACAATCTCAAAGGATAACATATCCTGAGTTTAGAAACACTAGGTTCAGAAAAGACAAACGAACCAAATATCAATATAGGAAATATGCACTAGAAAAAAAACATGCAAGAAACCATGACGAATCAAATCTCAAAACCCTCACAGATTCCCAACATGATAAGGTTCACAATATAAAGGACTATACACATCAATCCAATAAAATCTAAATGAATACCTCATGGCATGGTAAAACACATTTCCAAAGGAGCTAATTAGAAACACCTTGATAAACAAATTTATAACCCTAGTTATGCAAATTCATTCATCTTATAAAATTACTAACAGATTATAATTAAATCTTCAAGAACATGCAAATAAAGCTCCTATATAGATTAATTTATAAAGTCCAACTCATATAAAATAATCTAACCTTTAATTACTAACATTCGACTATAATTACAATCCAATGGAAAAATTCAACATACTACCCTTAAAGATAATAATACTCAAAATATTAGTATTACTTATTAATCAAATTAAAAGAACCTCCTCCGAATAAAACAACTACTAAATCCAACTAAAAACAAAAGTAATATAAAAGTATATATAATAATAATGTTTTTGATTGCAGGGAAAAGTAGGTTTTGAATGGGGACCCGAAACCCCTTACAAGCTAGATTGAAAGTTTAAACATTGAAGCGCTCCAAAAAGAGATAGGACTGGAAACCAGTACGCTAAAGCCAAAACTAACAACAGCAAAAAAATTGGAAAAAAACCAAAAGCCAGAGACCAGCAAAAAAATAGACCACCAGAACTAGAAACTAGAGCCCTAGACAAACTCCTTGCAAGCCTCGTCGGCTCCCTGTTTCACTTTAGATATCTTCTTTATCCCTGCATTGAACTCTGAGAGTTCCTGGCTCCTATCATGAATTTTCTTCCTTCTAGCTGATCTAGTACATTTTCCGGGGCCATCATCTTCCAGGTTCTCAGTGATATCCTCTAGTTTTTTATTGGGGGATCCAGTATCCAGCTCAGCCTTAATGGTCAAGAAACAATCCATGGCCAAACCCATAAATTTGTTGTAGTCTTGCATGTGTTTTTTCATGGTATTCTCCATGGTTTCCATTCTAGCTTGTAACTGCTGCACATTTTTATCCTCATCATTAGTAACCTTGTCCACCATAGTTTTAGGGTCAGACTCTAGCAGAGTCTGCAGAGAGTCCACCTTAGCAGCAATAGAACGGTGCTTAAGGTTTAAATTCTTGATCTCCTGGAACACCCATTTAATTAACCGAAAGGAGTACATGGAAGCAGCTTTGGCCATTTGGAGAACCCCAAAGGGGGGATCGATCTTATCGTCCATGTCTTCCCTCAGCAGTTGAACATTCCTTTCCTGCAAGTCCACCATTTTGATGAAAGGGATGTTTCAAGAACTACTAGGGGCATTTTTTGTCTCCCTCTCTGGTAAAGTCGAATCCTTGGTAGGGGAAGTATTCTCCACCTCCGTCGCATCCTTCTGAGTGTCCTGACCACCATCCATAACAACTTCAAGTTTTGGAGATATAGGCACATCATGGTCTTCAGAACTGTCATACTCAACCAGAATTGGCACTTTCTAACCTCCCACATCCTCCTCCTTCTTCTTATCCTCTTTGTTCTTCCTGCTACCTGAGGTTTTTCCCTTGTCCATAGAACCCGTGATCTCATCATCCATGTTGTCATTCTCCTCCGAAGCCGAATTCAAGACCGAGGAAGAAGAGTAACTATCTTCCTCAGTGGAATCAGCCATATTATCATAGCCTTCCACACTGTCAGCAGAGGTGTCTGTATCCATGATAGTCTCCTTATCCTTCTTTAACTTTTTACCAGTCAAACTCTTATCTTTCACATTCACATCCCTAATTCTCTTTTTACCTAAACAAGATTTAGACGAGGTTATGACAGGGCTGCCACTAGCCATCTTCTTTATGTGTTCAACAATTAGGAGAATCAACCCTTCATGAAGAATGGGTTTCTTCTCCTTCTTCTTTTATATACAACATTATTAACATATACAATTATAAATAATAATAATAATATATTTCAAAAATTTTAATTAAAACTAAATAATATTCATTAAATAAACTAACATTCATATTAACTAACATATTAATTACCTAAATAAATAAATAAACAAACAAATTTTAATTCAAACTAAACTTAAATTAATTAAAATTTATTTAACTTAATTTTTAACAAAATAACAGATAAAGTAAACTTTAAAAGAAAAAAAAATTTATCTGGGGGGTCTCGCCCCCACCCTACCTCTATAAACACGTGACCCAAAGGCCCTATGGCCCCACTCGTGACAGTGGGTACCGCCCGCAAGCCCACTATACCAGTGGGTACTGCAGGGTTTTAAACCTGCGACCCACAGTAAGTGGGTATCGCTCAGGGGGGTGCAGTGGCCCCCGCCACCCGCCTCCCCAAAACAATTAAATTTTTTTTTATAAAAAAGATTTTCTTTTTACAACTTAACTTTAATAAATTTTTTTATTATATATATAAACCTTGTTTATATATTTTTTTAATATTATTTAATACACCAGACCTGTGTATGTTGTTTTTTACCGCAAGTCCCTCTTTTTTTTTAATTTATTTTTCAACAATAATAATAAGTATAATCTTTATACTTTTTTTCCAATAATCAATTGGTTAAGCTATATTTCCAATATTATAGGTTTTTTTTTTAATAACAATTATAAATAGAATAAGAGGGATTTTCTTTTTTTCTTTTGCAACATGCAATATGATAAAAACAAGGAGAATTTATAATTTAATATTAATAATTTCAAGAAGGGTTTTCTTGTTTTCTAGCATGCAAATTAAACTTATTTTCTTGTTTCCTTTCAGATCTGGACTCAATTTTGGCAAGCACCTGATGAAAGCAAGTTTTCTACTCTTCAAGGTGAGACAAACACGGATCTGAGGGTTTGAAGCAATTTCTCCAACAATAACCAATTTTCATCCAAAGAAGACATTTTCACTCAAATTGAAACCCTAAGGGCAATTCCAAACATAATTCTTTCATACAAAAACCCTTATGCCCAATTGGCATTCAATACCCAAAAATGAAACCTTTATGTTCGCAATCACAGGTCTGATAAGCAAACATGCAGGAAAACACAAATTGAAACCAAGATCACATTTTTCAATTTTAAATCAATGAAATCACTAAATACCTTAAACAAGGAAGATCACACAAAGGGTCCTAGCTTTCAGATACATGGAAGACGGGGATCTGAAAGCTAGAATTCAAAAGATCAAGACCCTACCTCAATAAATGATGAGAAGCACAATTTCACAAAATCCAAGCAAGAAGAATCCACAATTCCAAGCAAGAGAAGTGGCCACAAATCCAAGCAATCTCTCTCAAAATCCCAATCACCTGATTTCACCTTCTCCCTGATTGAACAACCTCCAAAAAGGCTTCCAATCCAAAGATATAAATAATCCAAGCAATTAGGTTTTCAAAAAGTGAAAACCCTAAAGGGAAAATAAATTGTTTAATTATTAATTAAAATAATTCTTTATTTTTAATTTCACTTAAAGCATGCAAAAACTCAACTTTATAATATCAAAGTAAAGTGTTAAATTGAAAATGCGTGAAAGAATATTTCAATTAAATAAATCAATTATCCATGCAACTTAAAGTAATATTCAATAATTCAACTATGCACACTTAATTACAATTAATTGAATTTAATATTTATTAAATCCCAATTATTTTAATCAAGACTTAATAATTAAATGAATTAATTAAATATAGGCATTTAATTAATATTTAATTATTAAATAGCCATATATTTCATATATCAATGTTTTTAACCTTATTATAGGTGAAATAATTAACATTAATATTTAGCATAAATATTCACTAAATAAATCAAGCTAAAATCATCATTAATCCATCTAAAACCTATCTAAACAAATATCAACTGAAACAAACAATCAACTGAAACAAAACCACAAACACACACAAACAGGCTCACGAATCCACATCACTTGACAAATTCAATAGGATAGTCAATCATATTTTTTGTCCATCAATAGGAAAAAATAAGGGTTTAGGGTATGGATTTGGACCTGATATTATCTCCCCTCTCTTACTATTGAGACATTGTGATAGGGCACACTCACTCCTGCCAATTCAGGGAAGATGTAGCCCAGTACCTACAAACCTGTCATCACAAAGACGAACATACATGCATATAATATAGCAACCAATGGTTGAGACTAGTTTATCATGCGGATCTCGCAAAAGAAAGTAACTACAACTCTATCCTATACCTTATCAAGCACGTCAAACAGTAATGAAAAACATATAAATGATCCTTGTGCATATAAATCTAGGGTCAGTATTGTCAAAAAACCATTATCAAAATAACATCCTAACATATACATAAGCATCATGAAATAACCATAAATCATATGCAAACAAGAGATATAATACAATAAGCAATGAATCAATAACATACTGAAATGTAATACATAAATATCCTCTAAACCATCTGAAATAAACCATACATCCATGAAAAGGCCTAAAAGAGTACAACATCTAAAAACTAAGAAGAAAACTAAGAGGTGTGTATTACATCAACTATTTTTGGATGATACTATTATGATGGGAAGTTATACTTTTGGATAAGCCAAGGCTATCAAGAATTTTTTAAACCTTTATGAGAGTGCTTCTAGTCAGGTGGTGAATTTGGCTAAAATTTATTTGTTTTTTGTTAGCACTCCTGAGACCAGACAAAAAATAATTTCTAATATCCTAGGATGTTCCGTTGGGTCTCTCCCTTCTTTGTATTTGGGCCTTCCTCTTGGAAGTAAACCTATAGATTCCTTTTGGATTTCACTGATTGATGGGTTCAATAGAAAATTAACTAGATGGAAAACAGCCTTGCTTAGTTAGGCTGGTAAGGTTCAACTTCTAAAGTCTTCCCTTCAAAATATACTTGTCTATGCTTTGAGCTTATTCAAGATTCCTTCAAAGTTTTCTGAGATTATTGAGAAAATCAAAAAGTGATTCCTCTAGTTGGGTCGAAGGAAAGAAAGAGAATTCCCTTAGTGGCTTGGGAGATGTTTGTAAAGTGAGGGGATATGGTGGGCTTGGCTTGAGGAGCATCAAGATTTTTAAAACTCCCTTTTGGAAAAGAAGGTTTGGAAAGCTTACTAACCCCGGAGTTAGTAGATCCCTTTTGTGCTCTCTTTTGTCATGTGCTCATTTCCCTTGATTTGTCCTTTTATGGGGGCATCTCATAGTGAAAATATTTCTTGTTGGTGCATGTATGCTCTGATAAATCTATTTCTCATGTTAAGGCATTTTCTATCACTTTAACGTGGGCGCCTATACTCCGCTCTGTGTTTCAAATTTTGCACACACTTACACAATGATTCGATGCAATATCTCTTATGGATCCCTTAGCGAATAAAGTGTTCCTTAAGGACTGATTTCCCTTCTTTGATCCCTAAGGATAAAATGTGTTCCTTAGGCTTGATTTCCTTTCTTGATCCCCATGGAGACATATGCTTTCCTTAGGTCTGATCATTCTCTTGTGCGATCCCTTAATGGAGGCAATACTTTCCTTAAGGATTGGTCATTTTCTAGGGATTGGCTAGCATTAAACAACTTGCTAGATCCTCAATGCCATTTTTTGCAGTGTTTTCTCTTTGTGTGATCCATAGTAAGGAAATCTATTACTAGGCTAGTGATCATGCTTCTTTCTCTTTCCATCTTTCTCTTTCTTTCGAACGATACTCTTTTATCCTAGTTTCAGATTGTATGAGGACTTGAGTCGCTTGGGGTATTGATAATTCTTTGTCTCCTTGACCTTCATGGGATCATTCTTATGCATTAATTTACTTTACCTTGATCATGAGATTGTCTCATACTCCCACTAAAGTGGGGGATAAATGTATATTCCTAAAATGTTAGCACCCATAATTGTATTTTGAGGTCTGAATAACTGTTATTCCTGATCCCCATGACCTGATTCTTACTTTTTAGCTCCTATTAACTATCCCTGATGTCCTGGTAAAATTTGAGCTCATTTTTACTGGATAGGTCACCAAAATCGACCTATCCCTGGGACAGGTCACCAAACTTGATGTGTCCCCAGTGTTTGGGGCCCAAATTTTGCCTAGATCCTAATGTCAAGGTCTTCTCCCAAGTTTTTCAATTCTGGTTAACCTAGATCAAATTTTAATCCCAAATAGAGGGAGAAAAGTATAAAAGGACCTCATATCTCGTCATTTTGCATAAGTCAATCAAGTGTAAGCATTTTGAAAATCTAATTAAAGATATCCATGTCTCCATTTCTTTAAGTTCCATCGATCCAAATGAAATATTCTCTAATTCATGCAAGTTTCTCTCCAATGATGGAAAAGTAAAGGAATTCTCAATCAAGAAAGAAGAATCAGTCATCCTTCTCCATCGCATGTGGTTATCAAGCATATCTGAATTCTTGATCTAGGAGTGGAAATCATAGATCTATGTATTTGTAAGGGAATCCTTATTTATACATCACATTCCAAGGTCAACTCTTTGGTTCCAAGTATATTCAAGTATTTTCATAGATTTGAGTGATTTCTACATCTGTTCATGAGGGTTTATGCAAGGTAAAATAACAATTTTAATTTTTACATTATTTCCTTTATGGAATTTCTATCATATTTCAATGTTGATTCCTAAACAGGGGTTTGACCAAATAAAACCCCATTTCACAACCTTTTTCTCATTTTTCTAGGTGCAGGAATAGGTTATGAAGTCGTTAGAACTATTCTAGGCAGTACAGGGGACATTGCAAATTTTGTGAAAGTTTCATCTGAAAGTGCAGGGAACACATTGCCAAAGTCAACCTGTCCATGGTACAAGTCAAGTTTCAAACTATCCCTACCATTTTAAGCTAAAGGTTTCTAAGTAGGTGCATTTTGTCTTTTGATTTTTGATTCCTTCAGTTTCAACTCTAGATATCAGTTCGTATTAGTTTGTTTGATTAGCATTTTAGTGACATTTTTATTATATCTACTTAATCAATTCTATTTCATTTCATTCATCTTTAGTGAAGGATGGATCCATATTCTCAATTATCACTTGAGTCACCTCTTGAGCCTATTGGAGATACTCTTCCTTCCTAATGTGCAATTCATAAAATGTGGACGTAATTCACTTAGTACATTCTATGTTGCATTACTCATCACCCCATTTTCCTATTGTATAATCACATATTTTGAAATCATGTGGCAGATAATGGCTTCTTCCATTTCATGTTTCTTATCTTCATTCAAAATTTTGTTGCATATGGAATCATGAGAATTTCAAATATATTTCTTTGTAGAAAAATATTTTCCAAAGCTTTTGTACATGTTACATGTTGCTTTATGATTACATTCTTAATAAAATCCATAAAATATGTAGATTGTATAAAGATTTTGTAGAACATGATGAAATTAAAATGAACAAAATTAAAACCTCTCGTGGGTTATCCTTTGAGGATAGAGTCCATACTCCTATTAATATCCCTAATATGGATACCATATTAAACATTTTTTTATCGATCTTCTTCCCCTAAAGAAACCTTGGTGCAAGAGGCTAAGCATGTTAGTTTATGAACTTATATAGATCCTCTTCATTCTCCTATGTCTTACTCTCTTTATGAAAATATTATAAGCCAAGATGATGCTATGTATTTCCTTCATGATTTTTATTTATCTTTCACTCAAGTAGTATGCTTTAGTCTGCAAGTATTTTTGTATATTATTTTTGGAGCACTTGTCTCAGCATTGCATGCCCATTGTATCTTTCAATAAGGTTATGTGCCTTAGCCTACAAGTCCAAATTAGAAGCAATGAGATTCCTTGGCCTTGAGTGTATATAATTGCATTTAGAAAATCATATAGTGAGTTTGATTCTCGTTATGGTTTTTTTCACATTGGTTTTCCATGTAAAAATATGATGTTCATTTGTTTGGTGTTCAATTCTTTATCTTTCATTTATGGTTGGTTTAACTTATATAATAGGGTGATCCCACAATAGTGGGTTACACTTTTTCAGAGGAAGAAATTCCACACAAATCCATGAGGTGGGAGGATTTAGTCAGGTACTTTCGATAGAAAGTACCTGATTGTTTTCGATCGAAACATTCATAGTTTTGATCAAAACTACTTTTTTGCTTAGTTTCGATCGAAACTAACCTAGTTTTGATCAAAACTGAGATAGTAAAGATTTTAGTGGGATTTTTACCCATACGCATGTTAAACTAAGAAAGTACTTTCAATAGAAAGTATTTTCGATCAAAACTAATTAGTTTCGATCGAAAGTACTTTCTATCAAAACCCCAAAAATTGAGGCTATCTACAAAGGCTAATAGAAGTCCACAGTTTTCATGGCTTCAGGGCTCAAGTGTGGGGCTCAAATGGAAGAATAGGGACACCTCCTTTTGCATCACACAAATACTCTAAATGATCTTTCTAATGAATATAGATTTAACAAATTTTGAATTAATTAGGTCTATGTATTTTGACGTGCATCAGATGTAGGTTTTTTATCCAATATAAACTTCCAAGTTTGATGTTCAATGAAAAATAGTAGAAAAGAGAAAAAAAAATTTGAAAAATAACAATGCCCTCCGGCTTTGAGTCTTCTTTCTATCAAAAAAAAAAATTGAATTTTGATAAATACACAAGTTATCAGCTACGCAGTCAGCGTATGTCACAATTACAGTTTACTCTACTTCAAATGTTCATAAAATATGCAATAATCATGATAATGTCACCAAACCAATTGCATGCCCTCCATATGGATGTTACAAAACCAAATTTGAAAGAAGTGCATTGATATCTATTTTAGAAAAAAAAGTTATGCTGTACGAAGTCATTGTACCTTTTTGAAAATGACGTTTTTAGCAACATAGCAGTTTTAGTGGGAGAAAAAAAAACCATTAAAATCAATTCAAATATATATATAATATATATATATATATATATATATATATAGAATCTAGATAGAAAATACTAAAATACTCTAGTTTACTTCATCTTCTGATTTCAAACAGTTTAACAACAATATGCATCCGAATGTGAAAGTTTTTCTCAAAATGTAGACTTCAATGTTCGTTTAGGCAAAAAAGTGTAACCCACTATTGTGGTATCACCCAATATAATTTTTTGATTGAAAATGTTTAAGAATTTTCTAAAAGAGTGAATAACCCCCACCCCACCCCACTCACTCTTAGTCCCCCACCTACCCCCATGTTAGTCTTATGTGTTCAACAAGGTAATCATACACATTCTATTAAAAAAATCTTATCTTTTAATCTCACATTATTTATCACATCATTATGAGACTAAAGCTAATTAAAATATTTGGTTAACTACTTATATAAGTCAAGGAATAATTAATTTAGTTCATATAGTCTATTTCACTACAATGCATTTCCCATAGGAATGCTTTTCACATGTATTCGATAAATGCATCTTTTTTTTTTTTCAAAAATCATCTAACAAAATTATATCCATTCATTTCTATAATGATCTCTACTCTTCATTTTATGTGTTAGAACTCTCATTTGTAAAATCACATATCTAAATTATAATTCTCATGCATATAAAATTAATTACATGAAAGAATTATATGTCTTTGTGAATATTTAGATGTTCACAATTATTTTAATATAAATAAAAATGGAAATTAAAAAATTTCACGTGAGATTGTCATAATCTAAATAGAAAGGTGTGAGAACTTAGAATCTCCACCATCCATTTAAATTAAAATAATCTTTAATATCTAAACTCCTCTAATTTTTTTCTTTTAAAACTATATGAATAACAAGATGTGACTTTAATCTTGTCATGTCTCTAAATCTCTATTTGGATATAACCATTGATCTTCAAATTTTATTTTATTTATTAACAGCCTTTTTCAAAAATCTTTAAATAGACTCTTATATAAGCTAGTTGACAGAACAATCTTTGAATGAAAAGTCAAAAGCAACAAACATAGAATATTTCATAACACATTTGTTGAAACAAATCTCTACATACTATCCTCATGTCCTCACGTAGCTGCTTAATTGTGATTTCTACTTAAATTTAAGCAACTCGGGTGTTCCCATGCCAATTTTAAATTCGAGAAAAATGATAAATTGGAATCTTTTCTTACTTTATAGAAGCTATTCTTTACGAATTGAAAATAAACTATAAATTTTATATCAGATTTGACTATAGAGGGAATTAACTAAGTTATTTATCAGAAAACATATATATATATTCTGAATATATATATATATATATGAGAAAACATATCAATTTTTATCTTGCACTTTAAAATTATTGTACTTGATTGTCATTCATATGCCTCTCATATGATATATATAGTGAAAATAAGGCATGATGAACTATAACTCATTGAATGTTTGAAGATGAACTAAGTTGATGATCACTGAGCTACAAAAAGTTAATGCAAGACATTAAATTAGTTAATGTATTGTATTGTAATTGATGTCAACTTGATATAATCTGATTGGTTATATACAAAGTGTCAAATACTTCAAAGAACCAGAAATATAAAGGTTATGCTATCAGTAATGCATAAAAGTTTAGTATGCACCAAGTGACTACAAACACCGATGGTCAGTGCACCCCGACAAATAGAGAAACTTGAGAGGAAAGTCACAGTGATACCCGAGAAAGCATTACCAACGAGCAGAATCATAGTGTTACCCGATGGACAGACAACCTCAATGGACAAACAACCCCGATGGATATGCCTGAGGAGAACTGAAGTATTGATCGAGCCAACAAGGAGTCAAACACCGAAAAGAACTGAAGTTCAGAAATGACAAAAGACTTAGCTGGCAAGAGCTAGAGATGGATTTAACTGGTTGTTAACATTATTTTCATGGACAAGTTAAAATCCAGAGATAAGCAAGAGTTTTAAGGCTATTTTATTCCATTTGTCTAAGAGAAATCTATGGGATAAAATTGAATTACAGTTTTAAAGCAAGATTGGTTAGAATTGTGGATCACACCAAGAGCAAGACAGTCAAGGAATGAGAAATGGTGAAATCATGTCTATAAAGAGACAAGCTAATTCATTGTGAATTAGGGGTGAATAAAGAAGAGGATGCTAAAGAGAAACTGGTGAAAGACTTCACACAATCCTGATCAATCAAGCTAAAGAACATAACTATATTTCTACAGACACCGAGCAACAAAGAAGCATAGCATCACCGAGGAGAAAGAAGTGGAGCAAAGGTATTGAATAGAGACATTGATCAGAAAGGTATTATGAGATTACAATAGCTTTGAACATCTACAAATTATAGTTGTTTATATGAACAGATCATATATTCTTTCAGTTTAACCATTGAAGCAGAGAAGTCTCTTAACTAAGCAGGATCTAAAAAAATCCTTTATATATTGAGATACATCCTAAAGAGTATCAAAATGTTTGGTCATGAAGATAGCATAGAGATGCCAAATATCAAGTGACAAACTACATAGGGTTTGGTCATAAAGATAGCATAGAGATGCCAGATATCAAGTGAAAAACTATTCTTTTTAAATCCTCTAACAAGGTCACACCTAACAGTGTGTTTTTAACCTTTAACAGGGTTGGATCTTTACCAAGCTCACTTCAGAAGAGTGAAAATTTTGGGTTACTAGTCCCAAGTGGTTTTACCTTAACAGGGTTTCCAAGTTAAAAATCCATGTGTCAATGTGTTTATGAGTCATTACTTTAGTATTTTTCATTACACATAACTAATTTGGATTGATCGGTATACACTAAGTAATTTACTATATTTTAGTAAATGAATGCTAATCAGTAAACAGTAAGAATAAGGTTTAACAGTGAACTTCGAGCAGTAGTTATTTGTTAACATTATTTCAAGGCATTCATCTTGTAGGACTAAAGACAACTAGAGGCTTATAATTGTGGTAATAAGTTTTTGGGTTAATTTATTGGAATATTTGAGGCCACTGATTCACCCCCATCTCAGTTATTCTAAAAATTGGTATCAGAGCTTGTGTGCTTAGAAAGGGAGTTCAACAGCTCCAACAAAAGATCAAAAGATGAGAAAATGAGATGTGCCCAAATTCAACAAAGACAACTTTGCATCATGGCAAAGAAGGATAAGAATTCAGCTATCAGGTATTGGAAATGATGTTACTCAATACTTGGATACTAAATATGTGCTTCCTAAAGGACCTCACACAATTGAGAAATTAAAAGAAAAGCATGAGAATAATTATATGATGATAGAACTTGCTTCCTCACTCTCTGATGTTAAATTTGAAGATTTCAAAACCTTCACCTCTACAACACAAATGTGAGACAAATTGAAGTTGGTACATGGAGGTGATGCTAATGTACTAAGAGATAAGGAAAAGAACCTAAGAGGTAAATTTGATGACCTAAGGATGAAAAAAGGATAAAATATCACTCATTACAGCTGCAGAATAAAAGAGGTAGTCAATGCTATCTGAGGAGTTGGAGGTATACTTGAAGAAGAGAAAATGGTAAGTAAAATCCTAAGAACCTTACTGTCTGTATATGCTATTAGAGTATCTACAATACAAGAAATGAGAGTAGTAGAAAATAATAATGTCACTCTAGATAGTTTGGTTGGTAGACTGATTTCATTTAAGATGAATAACATTGATAACAGTTTCTTACTATCTATTGAATCTGCATTCAAATCTTCTTTGAAAATAAGTAAGTCAAGTCATAAACACACTATATGAAATGATAGTGAAAGTGATAGTGATGACCAAGATCTTGATGAGATTGAAGCACTAATGGCTAGAATATTTCAGAGAGGCAAAGGTAGATAAAAAGGTAAATTACCACATGTATGTTTTAATTGTAAAGAGATTGGACACTTTACTGCCAGATGTCCTAACAAAAGAAAAGATGATAGAACTAATGACAGATCATTTGAAAAGAAGTTTTATATAAGTGATGACAAAGATTACCAAAGAAACTGAAAATCTGACAGAAGAGATACCCGAGACCACAATGACAAAGGGAAGAAATCCTGTTACCTGGCTGAGAACAAAGATGGAGATACTGACACTGAATCTGATGAAGACATTGAGATGGTATTTGTAGCCATGAAGGATGATTCAGACAAAGAAGAAAGGTATGTAGAGACTGCACTCATATCCAAGGTTAGAAAGAATGATGTTTGGATTATAGATAGTGGTTGCACTCACCACATGATTGGTGACAAACAAAAGTTTGAAACTTTTGAGTATTATAATGGTGGATCAGTAAGAATGGGTAATGACACACCTTGTCCAGTTGAAGGTAAAGGAACCATAATGTTGAATAACCTGATCAAATGTGAAAATACATACTGCGTAAAATGACTTAACTATAATCTATTGAGTTTTTCACACTTGAATAACATAGGTCACCGAGTAGAATTTGGGAATAAGAAGGCAAAGGACTTCAATGAATTGGAAAGGTTGATCGGAACCGGTGAACAGACAAAAGGTAACCTATTCTATCTTGATGATATTAACACCACTTGTTTAATGGCTAGAAATGAAGACATATAATTGTAGCATAAGAGATTATGTCATGTGAATTTTGACAACATGACTAAGATGATAAATAAAAGGAAAGTAAGAGGCTTACCAAACATGTCAAAGCCTGAGCATATCATGTGTAAGAATTGTCAAAAAGGTAAGATGACAAAGTCTAGTTTCAAGATAACAACTCGTACATCTAATGTTATTCTAGAATTAGTCCATACTGATCTATGTGGACTCATGAGAACAAAGAGTTACTATGGTGATCAATATTTCATTCTCTTTGTTGATTATTATTCTAGAATGATGGCAATTATGTTTCTAAAACAAAAATCAGAAGCATGCAAGATGTTTAAATGGTATAAAGCTATGGTAGAAAAAAAAAGTGGTAAGGAATTAAAATACTTAATATCAGACAGAGGAGGACAATTTGTTTCTGATGAATTACTAACTTTTGCAATGAGAATGGAATTAAAAGACAGGTTTCTACACCAAGAACACAACAACAAAATAGGATGGTTGAAAGAAGAAACAAATCCATTGTTGATTGTGCAAGAACACTCATGATAGAGTAAAGAATCACTCAAATATTCTAGAGGGAAGTTTTCAATACTATTGTCACACATTGAACAGAGTAAAATTGAAAAAAGACACCAAGAAGACACCCTATGAGCTATGGTATGGATACACACCCAATGTAAGTTACTTCAGAATTTTTGGAATTCAATGTTATATTTTGAAAGATGATAGAAATGGAAATCTTGACTCCAAAAGTGAAGAAGGTATCATTCTAGGGTATTCCACCTGGAGCAAGGCTTATAAATGTCTTAACAAGTCCTCTAACAAAATCATTGAAAGTGCAAATATTAGAATAGATGAATATGCAGAGAAAAATAAAGAGGAAAGCATAAAAGAAACAAAAGACTACAATAGGTTTGTTTACACTGAAGAACCTGACACTCTGTCCGAGCAATAGTGTATCACTCCTAAGCAACAGAACATTGCACCCGAGCATAAGGCTACAAATACCAAAAATATGAAAAATGCTCAAAATGATATTCTGAGCAATGGAGATCGGAATGAAGGTCAAGATGATGATCATAATAATGAACAAAGAGCTAAACTGAAAATTTCCAAGTATGTCGTAAGACATCATCCACAGAACTATATCATAGGAGACAAGAAGGCTGGAATGAGAACAAGAAGTAAGTCACTGAATACTAGATGTTTAATTTGTGATTTTGAGCCTAAATGTGTTAAAAACACACTTGAAAATGAAGAATAGGTTAGTGTTATGAATGAAGAGATAGAATAGATTGAGAAGAACAAAACATGGATATTAGTACTGAGACCAGATGACAAGAATGTCATCGGTACCAAATGGATATTCAGAAACAAGTTGAATGAGAATGGAGAAGTCACAAGGAATAAAGAAAGGTTAGTATGCAAGGGGTATGCACAAGAAGAAGGTATTTAATATGGAGAAACCTTTTCACTCATTTCTAGACTAGAAGGAGTCATAATTTTACTTTCTTATGCTTCATTCAAAGGATTCAAGGTACACCAGATGGATGTGAAATTTGCATTCCTAAATGGAATGCTAGAAGAAGAGGTATACATTAAACAACTAGAAGGGTTTGTTGATCTAGATAGGAGGAACATGGTATGTAGACTATACAAAGCCTTGTATGGATTGAAAAAAGCACCTAGAGCCTGATATTAAAGACTTCACTCCTATGTCATAAGCATTGGATTCGTAAGAACAAGTGAAAATAGAAATCTATATTTAAAAGAAGATACTGATGATAATATTTTGATCGCTGAAATATTTTTTGATGATATCATATTTGGGGGTAATGATATGTTATGTAAATCCTTTGTTAATGAAATGAGAAAAGAGTTTGAGATGTCAATGTTTGGGGAGATCAAATTCTTTCTTGGTCTACAGATTCTTCAACAAGATGCAGGCATATATATCACACAATCCTGATGACATGTAACTGATTAAATGTTTGATAATGTTAAGTTGAAGATAATACAAGGCATTAAATTAGTTAATAATTTGTATTGTCATTGATGTCAACTTGATATCATCTGTATGGTCATATACATAAAGCCAAAGACTTCAGAGAACTAAAAGAACCAAGGTTATGCTTTCAGAAATACATAAAAGTCATGTATTCACTAAGTGACAAAAAACACCGATGGAGTGCACACCATCAGTAAACGAAAAGAGGAACAGTCACAGTGTTACCCAATGATAGGAAGCATAATGTTGCCTGACAAAGAAAAACCACAAAATTTCTGATGAGCAAAGAAAAGAGTAACCTGACGGAAGAAAATACAGTGTTGCCCGACGGACGGAGATCATGAAGCTAATTCGAGTCTCACCGATGGAACTGTCAGTTGTCACCGACAACTAAATGAAAAGGTGACCGATGGAATAGAGAGTTTAGAAAATGACAAAATATCTAGCTAGCAGAGCTAAATAAGGACTTAACTGGTTGTCAACTTTTTTTTATTCGACCAGAGATAAGTGATTGATTTAAATCTTATTTGTACAGTTTGAAAGAAGATATCTACAAGACAAATTAGGAGTTATGCTTTAAATCTAATTGGCTAGATTTTTTTTCACGCCAAGAATCAAGAATCAAGAAAAAATGAATATCATGTCTATATAAGAGACAAGCTTAATTCATTTTTGTAATGCATGAAAAAGGGATTAAGGAGAGTGAATAGAAAGAGGATGCTGAAGAGAAACTGATGAAGAAATACTTCATGCAGTCCTAATCAATTAAGCTGAAGGAGAGCTAAGGAATTCTACAGACATCGATGAGTAGTGAGCATAGCATCACAGAGTAGAAAGTGTGGAGCACAAAGAATTGAATTGATACATTGATCAGAGAGGTAATGTACTTAAATAGATCTAAAAATCTGCAATTCAAAGTTGCATTAGAAATAGGTCATAGTGTTTCA